>OU785224.1:17413621-17847915 GCA_917051295.2 Erebia ligea
CCGTTGAAGGGGTAGTCCCCGAGGCGTCGCTCTTCGTCGAGGAACTTGCCGGCCTTGCCGTTGACCGGCGGGCAGAACAAACCTAAGTTGAAGCTCTCCTTCAATTTCTGATAATATTATAACGGCAGTTTTACAAGTCTCAAGTTCTCACCTCGAGGTATCCGACGGGTCCGTTGAAGGGGTAGTCCCCGAGGCGTCGCTCTTCGTCGAGGAACTTGCCGGCCTTGCCCTTGACCGGCGGGCAGAACAAACCATAGTTGAAGCTCTCCTTCAATTTCTGATAATATTATAAAGGCAGTTTTACAAGACTCCAGTTCTTACCTCGAGGTATCCGACGGGTCCGTTGAAGGGGTAGTCCCCGAGGCGTCGCTCTTCGTCGAGGAACTTGCCGGCCTTGCCCTTGACCGGCGGGCAGAACAAACCATAGTTGAAGCTCTCCTTCAATTTCTGATAATATTATAAAGGCAGTTTTACAAGACTCCAGTTCTTACCTCGAGGTATCCGACGGGTCCGTTGAAGGGGTAGTCCCCGAGGCGTCGCTCTTCGTCGAGGAACTTGCCGGCCTTGCCGTTGACCGGCGGGCAGAACAAACCTAAGTTGAAGCTCTCCTTCAATTTCTGATAATATTATAACGGCAGTTTTACAAGACTCCAGTTCTCACCTCGAGGTATCCGACGGGTCCGTTGAAGGGGTAGTCCCCGAGGCGTCGCTCTTCGTCGAGGAACTTGCCGGCCTTGCCCTTGACCGGCGGGCAGAACAAACCATAGTTGAAGCTCTCCTTCAATTTCTGATAATATTATAAAGGCAGTTTTACAAGACTCCAGTTCTCACCTCGAGGTATCCGACGGGTCCGTTGAAGGGGTAGTCCCCGAGGCGTCGCTCTTCGTCGAGGAACTTGCCGGCCTTGCCGTTGACCGGCGGGCAGAACAGACCATAGTTGAAGCTCTCCTTCAATTCCTGGAAGCAATGAAAAAAGTCACATTAATAACTTGTCTTTAAACTGACACATATAAATCTTATCTATATAATGAAATAGAATATAGAATGAAATAAATATACGCGGACAAAGTCGCGAGTCATGTAGTACAAACCATAACTATACCTATCACAGAAATAGTAATGGTTAGTACCTACTAGGAATCCTATAGCATGGCATAATAAATAAGCAGATTTCATATCGGCAAGTATCGAGGAGAGCCCTAACGAACCGGGAACGATTTAGAATGCCACTATTGATGGATGGGAGACGAACGGAATGCCACGTCCAATGCAACATTGCTAACAATTGATTGCAGCCAAAAAGCAAAACGAAATATCATTACGATGGGGAGAAGCTATTTGCAACGTTTCTTGCCACAGTTCCAAACCACTTTTCTTAGATGTGAGATTTACATATTAAAAAAAGCAACATCCTTTTCGGTTAGGAGAAGCAAAGTTTCCTGTCAAAGTAGAGGACCACTCTAATAAGGTGGCACAAGAGAGCTGCCATCAAAGTTTGAGTAAAATTATAATGTTTTTCTAAATGAAAAATAATAATACTTCATTAGGTACCTACAACAAGGTAGATAAGTCGACATTATATTGTTTTAACAATATAATTATTTTGTTACAGCCAGTCCCATTATATAGCCTGGCGGCTGACATGGCCACATTGATGCACAATATTGATTCATTGAAATTCTACATAGAAGTATTCCTTTCCTGCTATAAGTTTTCTACCTATAAGTTTTCCTTTACCTATTCGTAGGTTACGAATTACGTTTTTGTCTCAGCGAGTGATGAACATAGATAAAATTGTAGACGTACTTAAGTGCTTCTTTGCATGAAATGTCAAAACTTTTCGCGTTAGACAAGAGCGATATGCGTGTAGCTCGATGGCTCGCATCGGGTCAGGCCGGCGGGCTAAATAAATGACCGTCCCGCCATAGATTTATGTGTTGCCGCAAAACTATTCTGCCTACAGTCTGGATATTAATTAGGTCGTCCAAAGGCACACATAATTCAACGATAACACGGTGACAATAACATAAAACTTAACGGATCTCGGTCAGGGTTACCAGGATAGGATTATGCCCAAACCATTTTTGCTGGTCTTTAAACATATACCTACATATCAGGATTTAAAAAAAACTAAATAATTATAAAGAATAAACATTATCAAAAAGGTACTACAGAATACAGTGCCTAAATTAAACTGCCTAGCAGCTAAGGTCCTGTCCCTGTGGCTCAGGTTATTGTTTTATTCTACTACAAGTTAGCCCTTGACTGCGATCTCACCTGGTGGTCACTGGTTAATGATGATGCAGCCTAACCTGTTACTGGTTTGGCTGTTATATTAAACCCATACCGCTTATCGGTTTCTACACGGCATCGTACCGGAACGCTAATAGATCGCTTGGTGGCGTCTTTGATGGTAGGGAGGTAACTAGCCACGGCCGAAGCCTCCCACCAGGCAAAATATGCATTTTGTCATTTGATTTCAACATAGAATCAAGGACTTGTATGAAAGTTTAGTTTTTTATAAGAAAGCAAAGCTTTAACAATTACTGCCCGTACGCATTCTTGAGGTTGGCATCAATGTGACAAAACGCATCAGCTGACCACTGTTCCACTTGAAGTTTATGATGCGTTTACTTACTTGCCTTGCCAGACTAGGCCAGAGAAAATTCAGAAAAAATAAATTTCCAAATTGATACTGCCGGCGATCGAGCCCGGGACCTCTCACTTGTAGACTACAGTGATCACCACTGCGCCAACAAGGTCGTCAAATATCTTTCCCTCTATATCAGGCATTTCGCGAGGAATTTTCAATTATAAATCTGGCAACCCTATCCCGTAACCAATTTATTAGCCTAGTACCACTCGCACTAAGCTGGTGTAAACAACAAAATAATAAATGCTGTCGTTATATTTTGTGTTATTCTGAATTGGAAACTAGTGGTATTGCATTAATTAGTAACTATTAGGTTACCATTCTGTAAGGGATTGGACAGGAGTTAGCGTAAAGTTACAAATTATTGAACAAATACGCCGCTTACACTTAGTAGGTAGCAACAGAAGTTGCGTTTTAGAAAGGAACCGCTCCGTGATAATCCCTTTCGTTTGCATAAATTAAGTTTATGCAAACGAAATATATACACTTATGTATATTGTACCTATAGTCCGCGCGCGAGCTCCGAGGAATCCTATAGAATGTTAAAGTAATGAGAGAAACCTAGAGTTGTTTAAAGTACAAAACAATACTGCTAACTCGAAACTAGTGCTGGGAGCGAGCCTGATATGGAGCGACGATCGGGGGTGGCGCACAGCCGTCGTTTCTTCAGACCCCGATTCCTCGGAGCTCGTGCGCGGACTGTAGATAGGTAGTCTATTGCTTATTAGTCTTACAAATTGCAATTACGAAATAGAAGTGTATTGTAACATGTTGAAGTTTTCTTCTTCATGAGATAATAAGCGCTGCATAAAAAACGCTGGTTTGATTAAAATTAGATAGTCTAAGGTAGTAGGCGAAATCTGTACGCAAAATATAAATCTCGAGAATAAAATTCGCGCAAACGTTTTGCGCAGTGAGTACCTATTAAGAGTTTTTAATAAAGCCTGTTGTTTAAACACCTATAGGTAGGTATAATCGATATGAAATGCTAACGCTCTATCAGCCTCTACATCTTGAATAATGATGATGACAACTCGATCAAATCAGCAGCTCTTTATCAAACTTAAAAACTCACTTCTAGTATGGAAGTTGTATGAAATTCACAGTTGTGACGTCATAAAATTTCAACGCACTTTTTTCTTTAATCTATATTTTAAAATGGTTATCAAACTTACAACTAACCGAGTATGTGAATTTTAGGTGTTTTGGAAGACCCTCTATTAATCAGTAAGAAATAATTTATTTTTGATATAGGCACCATCCCTATTGTACATCATCATTCTGCAACACTATTACGTGCATAGAAACAAGTCTCCAGCCACTGTTTATTCTATAATGGAGCGAACGGAGAGATTAACAAGTATGATATACCTAGGATTGTTCGCCGGCCAACAACTCTGTTCACAAGAATTATTGTAGGAAGCGATAGCGTGATCAAGTTTATGCGCAGCTGAGGAATTATGAGGTGTAACTACACTGGAGTTAGTGATAAGGATGACCGTGATTACTAAAAGATACCTATCATATCATACTCATATTAAAAATACGAAAGTTTGTTGGTTTGTTGGTTTGTCCTTCATTCGCGCTGCAACGTATCGACGTGATCTTTGCATGGGTATAGTCAGTGGTGTGCAGTTCATAGAGGCATAAAATACTAACTAATGCCTACCCTTGTTTTAAGCGCTGTGCACGCCACTGGGTATAGTTAAGGACTTGGAGACCAGTTATTGGTAAGTAACATAGAGTTAACATGTTCGGCAGTGTTCTCTACATATTGTCTGTTTTTCCCTAAGATTTGTATGAGTAATATGCAATGATGTTACTTCAATGGTAACACTCAAGTATCAGAAAACCTCAATTATTATTATGTTCTTGTTCATTTTAACAATACAATTATTAATACGCCATCTATAATTTTATATTCAAATGTCGTTTTTAGTTTTTGAGGAAAGTAGGTATTACCAACTGTGGGTTAATTCTAACTTCTAAGCTATAAGCCATTCAACTAACAACGATTGTTAAATGTTGAACGATGAAAATTAATTTTAATTTAACTAAAATGAAACAACATGATCTGTTTTTTTTTAATTTCATGTAAATCCATAGGAAAACTCGAGGCACATAAGATAAGTCGGGACTCTCCATCGGAAAGCAGCTTCTACTGAGAAGAGCCGGTAAGAAGCAGTTGCTAGTTGCAATTGGTAGACCTTTACTCTACTTCCAGGTACCAGTATACACTGGAAGACGAGAAATCGAACCGACGACCCAGTGACACGGCAACCGTCAACACAGCATCGTGACGGCCATTGTATGCAAACACACTTTAATTATCTCGACACGCTCGATACAGTCCACCTCCTTGTAAGTTGTAACACAGATCGTATTACGATTTACTCGTGTATAACATGCTAGCCTATTGCTGGCACTCAGCCCCCCGATTGTGTAAAGAAATCGTAATCGTTTGTCAAATAGGTAAATAAAATAAATAAATAATATTTTATTTGCAGGAACATGGATGGGTACAGACGATTAGTTTTCATTGTTATTTAGTTTAAATAATATTAAATACATAATATATATTAGTTTATTTTCATATACACTCAGCGGCACGGAATCTTGGCCAAGCTCTTATCAAGCGTTTGCAACAATTTTAAGTGTTTGTAACTGATGTTTCTCATGAAGGCAGAACAAAAAAAGGTTAACCTTTATTTCAAGAGGGTAATTCCTTAGCTACGAGTGCTTACGCTTGTTAATTTTAATTTTTAGTCAAATCGGGTCATTTGAGCAGTTCAGTTCAAAACTTTGATTTGGTTTTGTGTAAAGTGCATTGTTGTGTTACTGAATTTTTGTGATTTTGTGGCGTTAGTTAAAGACTTAATCGTGATTTAAAGTTTAAAAAAATGCCTTTAACACCAGCGCAAGTAGCACATGCTGTTGCCTTAATAAACCAAGGGCTGACACAACGTGAAGTGGCTACTGCACTGAATATACCGCGTTCATCAATGCAGTACGCCTTGAAACGATACCAGGAGACAGGCAGCTACACACGAAGGCCTGGTAGTGGAGGTGTGAGATGCACATCGGCTCGGGACGACCGTTTTATCATCCTAGAAATTTTAAGAAATCGGTTCCTCACTGCCGTTGAGATCCGCCAGTGGCTTCAAATCGCGAGAAGAGTAAATGTTAGCGAGCGTACGATAAGAAGACGTATGGAGGAAGTAAATTTAAAGGCACGCAGGCCAGCACGAGGTCCAGAACTGCTCAGACAGCATCGAGTAGCTCGACTTCAGTTTGCACGTTATCACGCTAACTGGACTCACGAGCAATGGGCCCGTGTTCTGTTTACTGACGAGTGCCGAACCGCTTTACGAGCACCAGATGGTCGCGAACGAGTGTGGAGAAGGAGAGGAGAGCGGTTTCTACCTAATACCACCACACAAACTGTCAGCTTCCAAGGAGGCTCCTTAATGGTGTGGGGAGGAATAAGTTCCGATGCTCGTACAGAGTTGGTTGTCATTGACAATCGATTAACTGCGACGCGATACATCGAAGAGATTATCCAGGAACATGTTGTACCCTATATGGGGTTCATTGGATATGACCAGTTTCAGTTAATGCACGATAATGCGCGCCCACACGTGGCCAGTTGTGTGAACGAGTACCTTCAGGATGTTGGTATACAAAAACGGCAGTGGCCTGCTCGTAGCCCGGACTTAAATCCGATAGAACACGTCTGGGATATGCTGAAAAGAAGGATAAAATCCTCTCCCAACCCACCGCAAACAATCAACGAGCTCCGTAATGCAGTGGTGGCCGCTTGGGAGAACCTATCGCAAATCGATGTCAAAAACATCATTCAAAGCATGCCAGATCGCATGCAGGCCGTTATCAGGGCAAGAGGAGGGAACACCCGTTATTAAAATGTACAGAGGACTGATAAATTTTAGTGATTTTTAATTTTGTAGTGATTTAAAACTGGATGTTTATTTCTTTGAAAAGTAGTGATTTTAACTAAAGTTTATTTTTACAACGAAAACAATCTTAGATACTGTAAAAATGCTTTAAAAACATAAAAAAGTGCATTTCTTATTCACTAACATGCATTTAATAACAAAAAAATATATTTTTTATCATATACATCAAATTAACAGGGCGGCCAAGTTTCCGTGCCGGTAAGTGTATTTATTATAAGTATTATGTTATTTGTGTAAATGGTTTATGTATTAAGTAGTATGTAGGTATCTGTGTGTATGTTTATGTTAATACACCACCCGCAAGTTAATCTCCTCAACTTCTCCTAATCCTAAGGTTGCCTGGCAGAGATCGCTACTAAGCGATAAGGCCGCCTTTTTGTATTCTACTTAATATTTTTTTCTGTGTATTTGTGTTTTCTTTATTTTTCTGTGTTGTGGTGTACAAATAAAGAGTATTAATAATAATAATAATAAATAATCGATGATATGAATTGTCATATCTGCGAGTGGGTTAATCCCAGTCAGCCTCGCTCACCATCTGAGGCGGCTGGGGCAGTTCGCTCGCAGCCAGGATGCAGAAGGCGGTGTTGCTAGACTCGGCTAGGATAGTCCGCCAGTTTCTCAACCTGTCCCCCTGACCCCCGGCCGTCTGGTCTCCCCTGCCGGGGTGTAATCCTCCGCCCGCTACAACTATTTATTTGTGTATTTGTGTATGTAAGTTTATTCATTTCTATTTATTTATGTAAGTTTATTATACAATTTTTGGCGTTATATGTATTTATTTTGTATGCGGGCGTGAGAGTCAAATTCATATCGGATAATAATAATACGCATTCGAGATACAATTAATAACTGAATTATGCCACTATGCTACGTTTGAACCAAAGATAAATAAAAGTACTTACTTTAATAGTTTATACTCTATATTGGGCAAGATGGGGTGGGGTGCCAATCCATCGCCACATTAAAGGCTACTTGCCAGGCAAGTACTTAATCATTAATTAAGTAATTATTTTCCGCATAGATAAAGAGATAGAGTTTTTTAAAGAGTAAACAGCAGCAATGAAACGAGAGCTTTAGAAATAGGGAAGCAATCAATTTAGAGCGCGCCATGGCTTGGTAAATTGATGTGCGGCCCGAACAGAGTTGACGTGCCGCTGTGCTGCGTTTGAACACTTCCTAATTTGCCAGACAAGTCTTTATAAACAGTAAAGTTAAACAATAAAGATGTAATAAGAGGATTTGAATCAATCGATTTAGAGCGTGCCATGGCTTGGTAATTTGATGTGCGGCCGAGCTTGTTTGAAAGCTTGCTAATTTGCCAGACAACAGTAAAGATAAAATGAATGCATTTGAAATAGGAAAAAAAATATTGCTATTTTACCAGGCAATGTAATCAATAATTTATTCATTTGTTTCACTAACGTATAAATTAAATAGTCAAGCCCGAAATGAGAGCATTTGGAATAGGGAAGTAATCAATTTGTATCGCGCCATTACCATAGCCTGGTAAATTGATGTGCGGTCTGAGCGTAGTTGACGCGTCACTGTGCTGCGTTTGAAAGCTTGCTAATTTGCAAGACAAGTAATTTAGTCACAAAATAATATTCCAAAATGATATCAGTGTTACAGGATGTATAAAATGCGTAATACCCTTACTACTTTTTAAATTACTGTGGACGTACGATGTGCCTATTGCTATTAATATATATATAGCTGCTCGTGCTGACTGACTGACTCATTGATCACCTCTCCTGTAAAATTTTGTATGAAAATATTTTTTTTCACTCATCGTTTCGTATAGAAGACAAAAATTCATTCGGAGGAAAAATACGGAGAGAGCTGATGATTGAGGATTTCGAAGACGGATGAAGAGCACCAGCCAGGGTATCGAAGATAGGTGGGGGGTGCTCGACCAAATGTCACTCGAAACTTCATCCGATTGACAGTTAGCTGAAAAAAATTTCAAAATGGCGGATTTAAGATGGCCGCCATACAAATTTCGACGGTGCCTATCTCGGAGAGTATAAAAGATGGAAGAGTGGTTTCTTGGCAAAAGATGATCAGGACATGAGGGTCTACTTGATGAACAGGAAAAAAATTCAAGATGGAGGAATTTATTTTTCCATAGAAAAGGGTATTGAAGATAGGTGGGGGGTGCTCGACCAAATGTCACTCGAAACTTCATCCAATTGACAGTGAGCTGAAAAAAAATTCAAAATGGCGGATTTAAGATGGCCGCCATACAAATTTCGTCGAAGTCTATCTCGGAGAGTATAAAAGATGGAAGAGTGGTTTCTTGGCAAAAGATGATCAGGACATGAAGATCTACTTGATGAACAGGAAAAAAATCAAGATGGCGGAATTTATTTTTCCATAGAAAATTTAGGTAAGTATGGCGAATATTGAAGAGGCTACGGTTCCTTTTCAAGATTTGTTTTTATGCAAGAAATCTCATTTTGACGAATGGTTCGGAGAAAAAAATATGGAGAGAGATGATGATCGAAGGTTCGGATGATGGGTGAGGAGCACGGTCAGGGTATAAAAGATAGGTACCTACTTAGGGGCTGCTCAAACAAAAAGGGAGGGGCGGGGGGTTGGTGGTCTTTGTTTTATGTTTTTCCTTTATGAGAATTTTCTTTTACGTCGGACGCTTGGCGTGCTGGCGCTTCCACTGTGCTCACTAGCATAGCAGTGTGTTGTTCAGATCAGAACACGTAGACAGTAAACCAGCTGCCCGATTATGTAAGAATTGTCGATCAAATCGTAAAAGTTCGGCGTCAAAGTAAAATAAACCATAACAGCATTGAATTAGAGCTCAATTTCGTGCTTCGAAATTGAGCTCTAATTTAATGCTGTTATGGTTTATTTTACTTTGACGCCGAACTTTGACGATTTGATCGGCCATTCTTACATAATCGGGGGGCAGGATAGTAGGACAGCGAGTAAGTAGACAGTGGATCACAGTGGGCCACGCGGTCCACTACGCGGTCCGCTAGCGGGCCGCGCACCCACGCGCCATACTAGTTAATATATATATAGCTGCTCGTGCTGACTGACTCATTGATCACCTCTCCTGTAAAATTTTGTATGAACATTTTTTTTTTCACTCATCGTTTCGTATAGAAGACAAAAATTCATTAAGAGGAAAAATACAGAGAGAGCTGATGATTGAGGATTTCGAAGACGGATGAAGAGCACCAGCCAGGGTATCGAAGATAGGTGGGGGGTGCTCGACCAAATGTCACTCGAAACTTCATCCAATTGACAGTAAGTGAAAAAAAAATTCAAAATGGCGGATTTAAGATGGCCGCCATACAAATTTCGTCGGTGTCTATCTCGGAGAGTATCAGAGATGGAAGAGTGGTTTCTTGGCAAAAGATGATTAGGACATGAGGGTCTACCTGATGAACAGAAAAAAAATTCAAGATGGCGGAATTTATTTTTCCATAGAAAAGGGTATTGAAGATAGGTGGGGGGTGCTCGACCAAATGTCACTCGAAACATCATCCAATTGACAGTGAGCTGAAAAAAAATTCAAAATGGCGGATTTAAGATGGCCGCCATACAAATTTCGACGGTGTCTATCTCGGAGAGTATGAAAGATGGAAGAGTGGTTTCTTGGCAAAAGATGATCAGGACATGAGGGTCTACTTGATGAACAGGAAAAAAATTCAAGATGGCGGAATTTATTTTTCCATAGAAAATATATGGCGGATATTGAAGAGGCTACGGTTCCTTTTCAAGATTTGTTTTTATGCAAGAAATCTCATTTTGACGAATGGTTCGGAGAAAAAAATATGGAGAGAGATGATGATCGAAGGTTCGGATGATGGGTGAGGAGCACGGTCAGGGTATTAAAGATAGGTACCTACTTAGGGGCTGCTCAAACAAAAAGGGAGGGGCGGGGGGTTGGTGGTCTTTGTTTTATGTTTTTCCTTTATGAGAATTTTCTTCTACGTCGGACGCTTGGCGTGCTGGCGCTTCCACTGTGCTCACTAGCATAGCAGTGTGTTGTTCAGATCAGAACACGTAGACAGTAAACCAGCTGCCCGATTATGTAAGAATTGTCGATCAAATCGTCAAAGTTCGGCGTCAAAGTAAAATAAACCATAACAGCATTGAATTAGAGCTCAATTTCATGTTTCGAAATTGAGCTCTAATTTAATGCTGTTATAGTTTATTTTACTTTGACGCCGAACTTTGACGATTTGATCGGCCATTCTTACATAATCGGGGGGCAGGATAGTAGGACAGCGAGTAAGTAGACAGTGGACCACGCGCTCCACTACGCGGTCCGCTTCAGCGGGCCGCGCAGCCACGCGCCATACTAGTTAATTATACTATATATAGCTCGATTACCACTCACTGACTGACTGACTGACTCACTCATTGACATAATTGTTCTCCTAGAAAGAGACAGAAAACGATATAATGATGTAGGGGAGATGTGTTCGGGTGCGGGATTCGAGTAGGGAAAAATTATGACATTTCGGAAAAACAAGATGGCGGCCGACGGGATTCTTGTAACTCTTTTGTTTTCCAACCGATTTCGTTACAACTCGCAATTATTGAAGAAATTAGGAAACGATCAATAGAAAAAGTGGAAAAAATTGGAAAAACAAGATGGCGGCCGAGCTGTAGTGCTTTAAAATTTTTGATTTTTCGACCCCGAATCGCGGCGCCACAGATCCGAAACGGCGTGGTCGAGCATGATATTTTTTTTCTTTTTTCGCCTACAATTATCCTGTATTTTGACAGAACGGGAGTGGTTTTTAAAAATTCAAGATGGCGGCTGCCGCGCCGGCCGTTCTGTTTGAGGTACGAAAAAACGCAATTTTCAAATTCAAATTTCTCACAGTTGGCAACTTCGGATCGTTTCGACTTCTATAGGGCGATTGTGTGTACAGACTCGAGGTATGGAATGGGGGAAAAAAATTACCCCATTTCTCGGGAAATTTTCAAGATTTACCCCAAAAATAAAAAAATCGAAATACGTATTTTTTGCAAAATTCGAGTACGAGCAACCACGTGTCTCACTCGTACAAATGACATTTGGGTATTTTTGTCGCCGAGGTCTGGCAACACTGGCATTTATCAAAGTAAAAGTGATTTTCGACATGGTCTTTTTTCAGGGGTGATCATTTCGGCTGGGTGCGAGCGGGATGAAAAATTCAAACTTCATCAGGAGCGGTATATCCTGTTGTTTACGGGAAAATAATAAAACTATGTAAAATGTTTCTGTGAAACGAGGTGGCGGCCATTTTGTATTCTAATTGTGTTTTTCAAAATTTCGATCACGTTTTTGAGGCAGTTGACAACATTTGGGAAAATTGACATGTATAAATCGATTGTGTAACTCGACCAGCGGTATCGAGATATCTAAACAGTGTTGCCACATTTGGGGTAGTTTTCGAGATTTTCCCAAAAATGTCCTCCTGTAAAACTTTGTATGAAAAATTTTTTTTTCACTGATGGCTTCGTATACACGTCAGAAAATTAAACTTGAACAAAAATATGGAGACAGCTGATGATTGAGGATTTCGGAGACGGGTAAAGAGCACGGCCGAGGTATTGAAGATAGGTGGGGGGTGCTCGACCAAATGTCATTTGAAACTTCATCCAAAAGACAATGAGCTGAAAAAAAATTCAAAATGGCGGATTTAAGATGGCCGCCATACAAAATTATTTGGTGTCCATCTCAGAATGTATAAAAGATTAAAGAGTGGTTTCTCGGCAAAAGATGATCAGGACGAGGAGTTCTACTTAGCTCAATGAAATAAAATTCAAGATGGCGGAATTTTTTTTTTCATACCAAATAGTATGGCGATTAGGACTCATTGACATAATTTATTGTTCTCCAAGAAAGAGACAGAAAACGATACAATGATGTATGAGAGATGTGTTCTGGTGCGGAATGGGAGTAGGGAAAAAATATGACATTTCGGTAAAACAAGATGGCGGCCGACGTGATTCTAGCAACTCTTTTGTTTTCCAACCGATTTCGTTAAAACTCGCAACTATTGAAGAAATTAGTAAACGATCAATAGAAAAAGTGGAAAATATTGGAAAAACAAGATGGCGGCCGAGCTGTAGTGTTTTCAAATTTTTGATTTTTTGACCCCGAACCGCGGCGCCACAGATCCGAAACGGGGTAGTTCATGTATAGGAAATATGTACGGGTGCAAGATGGGAGAAGAGAAAAATTATGACATTTCGAAAATACAAGATGGCGGCCGATTTGCCGAAATGAACCGATCGAAGCATTGAAGATAGGTCCCTGGGTGCTTGACCAAATGTCATTCGAAACTTCATATAGAAAATGAGCTGAAAAAAAATTCAAAATGGCGGATTTAAGATGGCTGCCATACAAATTTATTTGGTCTCTATCTCAGAAAGTATAAAAGATGGAAGAGTGGTTTCTTGGCAAAAGATGATCAGGACCTGAAGGTCTACTTGATGAATAGGAAAAAAATTCAAGATGGCGGAATTTTTTTCCATAGAAAATATAATATGGCGAATATTGAAGAGACTACTGAAGTGTAGAACTATGCAAGATTTTGATACGGTTCCGCTTTACCCACGACGGGACTTCCTGGGATTACCTGAAAGGAAACTGTTACCAAAATTTAAAAAAATCAGCGCCATTTTGAAATTCTTTGTTAATTGACCGATTTCGTTCAAAATCCATATTTAGGGCTCCCTGGGATCACAGAACAGGAAACTGATACCAAAGTTAATTGATTGGTTTCGTTCAAAATCGATATTTAGGGCTACCCTGGGATTACAAAACAGGAAACAGGAAAGTTTTAAAAAATCAGCACCATTTTGAAATTCTTTGTTAATTGACTGATTTCGTTCAAAATCGATATTTAGGGCTACCTGGGATTACAAAACAGGAAACTGATACCAAAGTTTTAAAAATTCAGCGCCATTTTGAAATTCTTTGTTAAATTACCGATTTCGTTCAAAATCGATATCTGAGGATCCCTGGGATTACAAAACAGGAAACTGGTACCAAAGTTTTAAAAAATCAACACCATTTTGAAATTCTTTGTTAATTGACTGATTTCGTTCAAAATCGATATTTAGGGATACCTGGGATTACAAAACAGGAAACTGATACCAAAGTTTTAAAAATTCAGCGCCATTTTGAAATTCTTTGTTAATTTACCGATTTCGTTCAAAATCTATATCTGAGGATCCCTGGGATTACAAAACAGGAAACTGGTACCAAAATATTAAAAAATCAACGCCATTTTGAAATTCTTTGTTAATGGACCGATTTCGATATTTAAGGTTCCCTGGGAATACAAAACAGAAAACTGCTACCAAAGTTTTAAAAAATCAGCGCCATTTTGAAATTCTTTGTTAATAGACCGATTTCGATCAAAATCGATATTTAGGGCTCCCTGGGATCACAAAACTGATACAAAAGTTTTAAAAAATCAGCGCCATTTTGAAATTCTTTAATAATTGACCGATTTCGTTCAAAATCGATATTTAGGGTTCCCTGGGATCACTTAACAGGAAACTGATACCAAAGTTTTAAAAAATCAGCGCCATTTTTAAATTCTTTGTTAATTGACCGATTTCGTTCAAAATCGATATTTAGGACTCCCTGGGATCACAAAACAGGAAACTGATACCAAAATTTAAAAAAAGCCATTTTGAAATTCTTAGTTAATTGACCGATTTCGTTCAAAATCGATATTTAGGACTCCCTGGGATCACAAAACAGGAAACTGATACCAAAATTTAAAAAAAGCCATTTTGAAATTCTTAGTTAATTGACCGATTCGTTCAAAATCCATTTTTAGGTATCCCTGGGATCACAGAACAGGAAACTGATACCAAAGTTTTAAAAAATCAGCGTCATTTTGAAATTCTTTGTTAATTGACCGATTTCGTTCAAAATCGATATTTAGGACTCCCTGGGATCACAAAATAGTAAACTGATACCAAAGTTTTAAAAAATCAGCGCCATTTTGAAATTCTTTGTTAATTGATTGGTTTCATTCAAAATCGATATTTAGGGCTACCCTGGGATTACAAAACAGGAAACTGATACCAAAGTTTTAAAAAATCAGCACCATTTTGAAATTCTTTGTTAATTGACTGATTTCGTTCAAAATCGATATTTAGGGCTACCTGGGATTACAAAACAGGAAACTGATACCAAAGTTTTAAAAATTCAGCGCCATTTTGAAATTCTTTGTTAATTTACCGATTTCGTTCAAAATCTATATCTGAGGATCCCTGGGATTACAAAACAGGAAACTGGTACCAAAATTTTAAAAAATCAGCGCCATTTTGAAATTCTTTGTTAATGGACCGATTTCGTTCAAAATCGATATTTAGGGTTCCCTGGGAATACAAAACAGAAAACTGCTACCAAAGTTTTAAAAAATCAGCGCTTTTTTGGAATTATTTGTTAATTTACCGATTTTTTCAAAATCGATATCTGAGGATCCCTAATATCACAAAACAGGAAACTGGGCCCCAATCATGTAAGAATGTCCGATCAATCGTTTAATATTTTTGTCAAAGTAAAATAAACCATAATTGCATTGAATTAGAGCTCAATTTCGTCTGCTTATTCTTATACGTTTAGGGTATCGTACATACCTAAACGTATAAGAATGGGCAGACGAAATTGAGCTCTAATTCAATGCAGTTATGGTTTATTTTACTTTGACAAAAATCTTAAACGTTTGATCGAATATTCTTACATGATTGGGGGGCTGGTACAAACATTTTAGAAAATCTGCGCCATTTTGAAATTATTTATTTAAATTAACCGATTACGTTCAAAATCGATACTAGGGACTCCCTGGGATTTCAATACAGGAAACTGTTACCAAAATTTAAATCAGCGCCATTTAGATATTCTTTGTTATTGTAGCGATTTCGTTCAAATTTGATATCTGAGGATCCCTAATATCACAAAACAGGAAACTGTTACCAAAATGTATAAAATCAGCGTCATTTTGAAATTGACCGGTTTCGTTGGAACTTTTCGATGCTGGAGTAGATAAAATAATTTCCAATGAACAATGAATGAATGATTTTTCACGTAGCTTAAATTATTAACAAAAAGGAATTTAAATACAGGCTTGAACTAAAAAAAACCGTTTTGTTGCCATTTAATAATCTTCAATATACATTATCTTTAATGTTCTACTCCTGGCTAAAATTATAAATATTTAAATACGTGGCTCATTTAAAAAAAATAACAATTTTTGTTTAATTTCACATAATGTATACCTACTGTTTCTTTAAAAAATAGTATATCTTTAAAAAAATATTATAAAGCAGCTCATGCATGCGACTCCTTTCAAAGAACTTATGTTTGTGATCTTCCCTTTTTTAATTTTCCTTTTCTAATCCCATATTTTTTGCATAAAGCTGAAACACCACCACCCATCCTTCAAAATTTGAGACTTACACGGCCCGCGAGCTGCTTTAGCAGCTCGCGCACAGAGCGAAACACTAGTTATACTATATATAGCTCGATTACCACTGACTGACTGACTGACTGACTGACTGACTCATTGACATAATTGTTCTCCAAGAAAGAGACAGAAAACGATATAATGATGTAGGGGAGATGTGTTCGGGTGCGGGATTCGAGTAGGGAAAAATTATGACATTTCGGAAAAACAAGATGGCGGCCGACGTGATTCTTGTAACTCTTTTGTTTTCCAACCGATTTCGTCAAAACTCGCAACGATTGAAAAAATTAGGAAACTATTTATAGAAAAAGTGGAAAAAATTGGAAAAACAAGATGGCGGCCGAGCTGTAGTATTTTCAAATTTTTGATTTTTCGACCCCGAACCGCGGCGCCACAGATCCGAAACGGCGTGGTCGAGCATGATATTTTTTTCATTTTTCGCCTACAATTATCCTGTATTTTGACAGAATGGAAGTGGTTTTTAAAAATTCAAGATGGCGGCTGTCGCGGCGGCCTTTATGTTTGAGGTACGAAAAAACGCAATTTTAAAATTCAAATTTCTCACAGTTGGCAACGTCGGAGCGTTTCGACTTCTAGGGGGCGATTGTGTGTACAGACTTGAGGTATGGATTGGGGAAAAAAAATACCCCATTTCTCGGGAAATTTTCAAGATTTACCCCAAAAATAAAAAAATCGAAATACGGACTTTTTGCAAAATTTGAGTACGAGCAACCACGTGTCTCACTTGTGCGAATGACATTTGGGTATTTTCGTCGCCGAGGTCTGGCAACACTGGAATTTATCAAAGTAAAAGTGATTTTCGACATGGTCTTTTTTCAGGGGCGATCATTTCGGCTGGGTGCGAGCGAGATGAAAAATTTAAACGTCATCAGGAGTGGTATATCCTGTAGTTTACGGAAAAATTATGAAACTATGTAAAATGTTTCTGTGTAACGAGGTGGAGGCCATTTTGTATTCTCTTTGTGTTTTTGAAATTTTCGAACACGTTTTTGAGGCAGTTGGCAACATTTGGGAAAGTTGACATGTATTAATCGATTGTGTAACTCAACCAGCGGTATCGAGATATCTAAACAGTGTTGCCACATTTGGGGTAGTTTTCGAGATTTTCCCAAAAATGTCCTCCTGTAAAATTTTGTATGAAAAATTTTTTTTTCACTGATGGCTTCGTATACACGTTAGAAAATTAAACTTGAACAAAAATATGGAGACAGCTGATGATTGAGGATTTCGGAGACGGGTAAAGAGCACGGCCAAGGTATTGAAGATAGGTGGGGGGTGCTCGACCAAATGACATTCAAAACTTCATCCAAAAGACAATGAGCTGAAAAAAAATTCAAAATGGCGGATTTAAGATGGCCGCCATACAAATTTATTTGGTGTCCATCTCAGAAAGTATAAAAGATGAAAGAGTGGTTTCTCGGCCAAAGATGATCAGGGCGAGAAGATCTATTTAGCGAAAAGAAAAAAAATTCAAGATGGCGGATTTTTTTTTTCATACCAAATTATATGGCGATTAGGACTCATTGACGTAATTTATTGTTCTCCTAGAAAGAGACAGAAAACGATACAATGATGTATGGGAGATGTGTTCGGGTGCAGGATGGGATTAAGGAAAAAATATGATATTTCGGAAAAACAAGATGGCGGCCGTAGTGCTTTTTGTAACTTTATTGTTTTCCAACCGATTTAGTTACAACTCACAATTATTGAAGAAATTAGGAAACGATCAATAGAAAAAGTGGAAAACATTGGAAAACCAAGATGGCGGCCGAGCTGTAGTGTTTTCAAATTTTTGATTTTTCGATCCCGAACCGCGGCGCCACAGATCCGAAACGGAGTAGTTCATGTATAGGGTATATGTTCGGGTGCGGGATAGGAGTAGGGAAAAATTATGACATTTCGGAAAATCAAGATGGCGGCCGAATTGCCGAAATAGACCGATCGAAGCATTGAAGATAAGCGGGGGGTGCTAGACCAAATGTCATTCGAAACTTCATCCAATAGACAATGGGCTGAAAAAAAATCAAAATGGCGGATTTAAGATGGCTGCCATACAAATTTATTTGGTGTACCTATCTCAGAAAGTATAAAAGATGGAAGAGTGATTTCTTGGCAAAAGATGATCAGAACGAGGAGTTCTATTTAGCGAAATGAAAAAAATTTCAAGATCGCTGAATATTTTTTTTCATAACAAATTATATGGCGATTAGGAACTATAAAAGACGTCATTGTTCTCCTAGAAAGAGACAGAAAACGATACAATGTTGTATGGGAGATGTGCTCGGGTGCGGGATTCGAGTAGGGAAAAATACATTCCATTTCGGAAAAATAAGATGGCGGCTGACGTGATTCTTGCAACTCTTTTGTTTTCCAACCGATTTCGGTAAAACTTGCAACGATTGAAGAAATTAGTAAACGATCAATAGAAAAAGTGGAAAAAATTGGAAAAACAAGATGGCGGCCGAACTGTAGTGTTTTCAAATTTTTGATTTTTCGACCCCAACCCGCGGCGCCATAGATCCGAAACGAGGTAGTTTATGTATAGGAGATATGTTCAGGTGCGGGATGGGAGTAGGGAAAAATTATGACATGTCGGAAAATCAAGATGCCGGATGATTTGCCGAAATGAATTGGTCGAAGCATTGAAGATAGGCGGGGGTTCTTGAACAAATGTCTTTCGAAACTTAATCCAATAGACAAAGAGCTGAAAAAAAATTCAAAATGGTGGATTTTAGATGGCTGCCATACAAATTTATTTGGTGTACTTACCTATCTCCGAAAGTATAAAAGATGGAAGAGTGGTTTCTTGGCAAAAGATGATCAGGACGAGGAGGTCTATTTAGGGGAATAAAAAAAAATCCAAGATGGCGGAATATTTTTTTTCATACCAAATTATATGGCGATTAGGAACTATAAAAGACGTCATTGTTCTCCTAGAAAGAGACAGAAAACGATACAATGATGTACGAGAGATGTATTCGGGTGCGGGATCCAAGTAGGGAAAAATTATGACATTTCGGAAAAACAATTTGGCGGCCAACGTGATTCTTGCAACTCTTTTGTTTTTCAATCGATTTCGTTACAACTCGCAATTATTGAAGGAATTTGTAAACGATAAATAGAAAAAGTGGCAAAAATTGGAAAAACAAGATGGCGGCCGAGCTGTAGTGGTTTCAAATTTTTGATTTTTCGACCCCGAACCGCGGCGCCACAGATCCGAAACGGCGTGGTCGAGCATAGGGTTTTTTTCTTTTTTCGCCTACAATTATCCTGTTTTTTGACAAAATGGGAGTGGTTTTTAAAAATTCAAGATGGTGGCTGTAGCGGAGGCCGTTCGGTTTGAGGTACGAAAAACCGCGAAAAAACGTACGTCGACCGTACGAAAAAAATTTTAAAATTCAAATTTCTCATAGTTGGCAACGTCGGATCGTTTCGACTTCTACGGGGCGATTGTGTGTACAAACTCGAGGTATGGATTGGGGAAAAAAATTACCCCATTTCTAGAGCAATTTTCAAGATTTACCCCAAAAATAAAAAAATAGTAATACGAATTTTTTTCACTTGTACGAATGACATTTGGGTATTTTCGCCGCCGAGGTCTGGCAGCACTGGAATTTATTAAGGTAAAAGTAATTTTCGACATGGTCTATTTTCAGAGGCGATCGTTGCGGCTGGGTGCGAGCGAGATGAAAAATTAAAATGTCATCAGGAGTGGCATATCCTGTAGTTCACGGGAAAATTATAAAACTATGTAAAATGTTTCTGTGAAACGAGGTGGCGGCCATTTTGTATTCTTTTTGTGTTTTTGGAAATTTCGATCACGTTTTTGAGGCAGTTGGCAACATTTGGGAAAGTTGACATGTATGGATCGATTGTGTGATGCGACTGGCAGTATCGAGATATCTAAACAGTGTTGCCACATTTGGGGTAGTTTTCGAGATTTTCCCCAAAAATTTCCTGTTGTAAAATTTTGTATGAATATTTTTTTTTCACTGATGGCTTCGTATACAAGTCAAAAAATTAAACTTGTAGAAAAATATAGAGACAGCTGATGATTGAGGATTTCGGAGACCGGTAAAGAGCACGGCCAAGGTATTAAAGATAGGCGGGGGTGCTCGAACAAATGTCACCCGAAACCTCATCCAATTGGCGATGAGTTAAGTTAAAAATGTCTATCTCGGAGAGTATAAGAGATGGAAGTGTGGTTTCTTGGCACGAGATGATCAGAGCAAGGAGGTCTATTTAGCGAAATGAAAACAATTTCAAGATGGCGGAATATTTTTTTTCATACCAAATTATATTATTAATAAGGCGATTAGGACTCAATGACATAATTTATTGTTCTCCTAGAAAGAGCCAGAAAACGATACAGTGATGTGAGGCAGATGTGTTCGGCGGCCGAGCTGTAGTGTTTTCAATTTTTTGATTTTTCGACCCCGAATCACGGCGCCACAGATCCGAAATGGTGTAGTTCATGTTCAGGCTGCCATACAAATTTATATTTTGGTGTCTGTCTATCTCAGAAAGTAAGTTGGATGAGTGGTTTCTTGGCAAAAGATGATCAGCCCCCCGATTATGTAAGAATGTTCGATCAAATGGTAAAGGTTCAGCGTCAAAGTAATATAAACCATAAATGCATTGAATTAGAGCTCAATTTCGTCTATCCATTCTTATACGTTTGAGTATCGTACATACCTAAACGTATAAGAATGGGTACACGAAATTGAGCTCTAATTTAATGCGGTTATGGTTTATTTACTTTGTCGCAGAACTTTAACGATTTCATCAGCCATTCTTACATGATTGGGGGGCTGGACCTGAAGCTCTAATTGATGAACAGGAAAAAAATTCAAGATGGCGGAATTTATTTTTCCAAGATTTTTCAAGATTTTGATACTGTTCCGTTTTACCCACGACGGGGCTCCTTGAGATTACAAAACAGGAAACTGATACCAAAGTTTCAACAAATCAGCGCCATTTTGAAATTACTTGTTAATTTACCGATTTCGTTCAAAACCGATATCTGAGGATCCCTGGGATTACAAAACAGGAAACTGATACCAAAGCTTAAAAAAATCTGCGCCATTTTGAAATCCTTTGTTTATTGACCGATTTCGTTCAAAATCGATATTTAGGGCTCCCTGGGATTACAAAACAGGAAACTGGTACCTACCAAAATTTTAAAAAATCAGCGCCATTTTGAAATTTTTGTTAATTTACCGATTTCGTTCAAAACCGATATCTGAGGATCCCTGGGATTACAAAACAGGAAACTGGTAACAAAATTTTAAAAAAATCAGCGCCATTTTGAAATCCTTTGTTTATTGACCGATTTCGTTCAAAATCGATATTTAGGGCTCCCTGGGATTACAAAACAGGAAACTGGTACCTACCAAAATTTTAAAAAATCAGCGCCATTTTGAAATTTTTGTTAATTTACCGATTTCGTTCAAAACCGATATCTGAGGATCCCTGGGATTACAAAACAGGAAACTGGTAACAAAATTTTAAAAAAATCAGCGCCATTTTGAAATTCTTTGTTAATTGTCCGATTTCGTTCAAAATCGATATTAAGGGCTTTCTTGGATCACGATACAGGAAACTGATACCAAAGTTTTAAAAAATCAGCGCCATTTTGAAATTATTTATCAATTGACCGATTTCGTTCAAAGTCGATATTTAGGGCTCCCTGGGATTACAAAACAGGAAAATGGCACCAGAATTATAAAAAATCAGCGCCATTTTGAAATTATTTGTTAATTGACCGATTTCGTTCAAAATCGATATTTAGGACTCCCTGGGATCACAAAACAGGAACCTGATACCAAAGATTTAAAAAATCAGCGCCATTTTGAAATTCTTGGTTAATTTACCGATTTCGTTCAAAAGTGATATTGAGGACTCCCTGGGATCACAAAACAGGAAACTGATACCAAAGTTTTAAAAAATCAGCGCTATTTTGAAATTCTTGGTTAATTTACCGATTTCGTTCAAAATCGATATTTAGGGCTACCAGGGATTACATAACGAAACTGATACCAAAGTTTTAAAAAATCGGCGCCATTCTGAAATTCTTCGTTAATTGACCGATTTCGTTATAAATCGATATTTAGGGCTAACCACATCTCGTGAGCTGCTTTAGCAGCTCGCGCACAGAGCGAAACACTAGTTATACTATATATAGCTCGATTACCACTCACTCACTGACTGACTCATTGACATAATTGTTCTCCTAGAAAGAGACAGAAAACGAAATAATGATGTAGGGGCGATGTGTTCGGGTGCGGGATTCGAGTGGGGAAAAATTATGACATTTCGGAAAAACAAGATGGCGGCCGACGTGATTCTCGCAACTCTTTTGTTTTCCAACCGATTTCGTTTAAACTCGCAACTATTGAAGAAATTAGGAAACGATCAATAGAAAAAGTGGAAAAAATGGGAAAAACAAGATGGCGGCCGAGCTGTAGTGTTTTCAAATTTTTGATTTTTCGACCCCGAACCGCGGCGCCACAGATCCGAAACGACGTAGTCGAGCATGATAGTTTTTTCTTTTTTCGCCTACAATTTTCCTGTATTTTGACAGAACGGGAGTGGTTTTTAAAAATTCAAGATGGCGGCTGTCGCGCCGGCCGTTCTGTTTGAGGTACGAAAAAACGCAATTTTCAAATTCAAATTTCTCACAGTTGCCAACTTCGGATCGTTTCGACTTCTATGGGGCGATTGTGTGTACGGTCTCGAGGTATGGATTGGGGAAAAAAAAATCCCCCATTTCTCGGGAAAATTTCAAGATTTACCCCAAAAATAAAAAAGTCAAAATACGGACTTTTTGCAAAATTTGAGTATGAGCAACCACGTGTCTCACTTGTGCGAATGACATTTGGGTATTTTCGTCGCCGAGGTCTGGCAACACTGGAGTTTATCAAAGTAAAAGTGATTTTCGACATGGTCTTTTTCAGGGGCGATCATTTCGGCTGGGTGCGAGCGAGATGAAAAATTTAAACGTCATCAGGAGCGGTATATCCTGTAGTTTACGGGAAAATTATTAAACTATGTAAAATGTTTCTGTGCAACGAGGTGGCGGCCATTTTGTATTCTTTTTGTGTTTTTGAAAATTTCGAACACGTTTTTGAGGCAGTTGGCAACATTTGGGAAAGTTGACATGTATAAATCGATTGTGTAACTCAACCAGCGGTATCGAGATATCTAAACAGTGTTGCCACATTTGGGGTAGTTTTCGAGATTTTCCCAAAAATGTCCTCCTGTAAAATTTTGTATGAAAAATTTTTTTTTCACTGATGGCTTCGTATACACGTCAGAAAATTAAACTTGAACAAAAATATGGAGACAGCTGATGATTGAGGATTTCGGAGACGGGTAAAGAGCACGGCCGAGGTATTGAAGATAGGTGGGGGGTGCTCGACCAAATGTCATTCGAAACTTCATCCAAAAGACAATGAGCTGAAAAAAAATTCAAAATGGCGGATTTAAGATGGCCGCCATACAAATTTATTTGGTGTCCATCTCAGAAAGTATAAAAGATGAAAGAGTGGTTTCTCGGCCAAAGATGATCAGGACGAGAAGATCTATTTAGCGAAAAGAAAAAAAATTCAAGATGGCGGAATATTTTTTTTCATACCAAATTATATGGCGATTAGGACTCATTAGCATAATTTATTGTTCTCCAAGGAAGAGACAGAAAACGATACAATGATGTATGGGAGATGTGTTCGGGTGCAGGATGGGAGTAGGGAAGAAATATGATATTTCGGAAAAACAAGATGGCGGCCGTAGTGCTTTTTGTAACTTTTTTGTTTTCCAACCGATTTCGTTAAAACTCGCAACGATTGAAGAAATTAGTAAACAATCAATAGGAAAAGTGGAAAAAGTTGTAAAAATAAGGTGGCGGCCGAGCTGTAGTGTTTTAAAATTTTTGATTTTTCGACCCCGAACCGCGGCGCCGCAGATCCAAAACGGCGTGGTCGAGCATGATAATTTTTTCTTTTTTCGACTAAAATTATCCTGTATTTTGACAGAACGGGAGTGGTTTTTAAAAATTCAAGATGGCGGCTGTCGCGGCGGCCTTTTTGTCTGAGGTACGAAAAACCGCAATTTTAAAATTCAAATTTCTCACAGTTGGCAACGTCGGAGCGTTTCGACTTCTACGAGGTGATTGTGCGTACAGACTCGAGGTATGGATTGGGGAAAAAAAATTACCCCATTTCTCGGGAAATTTTCAAGATTTACCCCAAAAATAAAAAAATCGAAATACGGACTTTTTGCAAAATCCGAGTACGGGCAACTACGTGTCCCACTTGTATGAATGACATTTGGGTATTTTCGGCGCCGAGGTCTGGCAACACTGGAATTTATCAAACTAAAAGTGATTTTCGACATGGTCTTTTTTCAGGGGCGATCATGTCGGCTGGGTGCGAGCGAGATGAAAAATTTAAACGTCATCAGGAGCGGTATATCCTGTAGTTTACGGGAAAATTATGAAACTATGTAAAATGTTTCAGTGGAACGAGGTGGCGGCCATTTTGTATTCGTTTTGTGTTTTTCAAAATTTCGATCACGTTTTTGAGGCAGTTGGCAACATTTGGGAAAGTTGGCATGTATAAATCGATTGTGTAACTCAACTAGAGGTATCGAGATATCTAAACAGTGTTGCCACATTTGGGGTAGTTTTCGTGATTTTCCCAAAAATGTCCTCCTGTAAATATTTGTATGAAAAATTTTTTTTTCACTGATGGCTTCGTATACACGTCAGAAAATTAAACTTGAACAAAAATATGGAGACAGCTGATGATTGAGGATTTCGGAGACGGGTAAAGAGCACGGCCGAGGTATTGAAGATAGGTGGGGGGTGCTCGACCAAATGTCATTCGAAACTACATCCAAAAGACAATGAGCTGAAAAAAAATTCAAAATGGTGGATTTAAGATGGCCGCCATACAAATTTATTTGGTGTCTATCTCAGAAAGTATAAAAGATGGAAGAGTGGTTTCTCGGCCAAAAATGATCAGGACGAGAAGATCTATTTAGCGAAAGAAAAAAAAATCAAGATGGCGGAATTTTTTTATTCATACCAAATTATATGGCGATTAGGACTCATTAGCATAATTTATTGTTCTCCTAGAAAGAGACAGAAAACGATACAATGATGTATAGGAGATGTGTTCGGGTGCAGGATGGGAGTAGGGAAAAAATATGATATTTCGGAAAAACAAGATGGCGGCCGTAGTGCTTTTTGTAACTTTTTTGTTTTCCAACCGATTTAGTTACAACTCACAATTATTGAAGAAATTAAGAAATGATCAATAGAAAAAGTGGAAAAAATTGGAAAAACAAGATGGCGGCCGAGCTGTAGTGTTTTCAAATTTTTGATTTTTCGACCCTGAACCGCGGCGCCACATATCCGAAACGGCGTGGTCGAGCATGATAATTTTTTTCTTTTTTCGCCTGCAATTATCCTGTATTTTGACAGAATGGGAGTGGTTTTTAAAAATTCAAGATGGCGGCTGTCGCGGCGGCCTTTTTGTTTGAGGTACGAAAAAACGCAATTTTAAAATTCAAATTTCTCACAGTTGGCAACGTCGGAACGTTTCGACTTCTAGGGGGCGATTGTGTGTACAGACTCGAGGTTTGGATTGGGGAAAAAAATTACCCCATTGCTCAGGAAATTTTCAAGATTTACCCCAAAAATAAAAAAATCGAAATACGGACTTTTTGCAAAATTTGAGTACGAGCAACCACGTGTCTCACTTGTGCAAATGACATTTGGGTATTTTCGTCGCCGAGGTCTGGCAACACTGGAATTTATCAAAGTAAAAGTGATTTTCGACATGGTCTTTTTCAGGGGCGATCATTTCGGCTGGGTGCGAGCGAGATGAAAAATTTAAACGTCATCAGGAGCGGTATATCCTGTAGTTTACGGGAAAATTATGAAACTATGTAATACTAGCTGATGCCCGCGACTTCGTCCGCGTGGATTGAGGTTTTTCGGTTCCCGCGGGAACTCCTTAATTTTCCGGGATAAAAAGTAGCCTATGTGCTATTCCAGACTATAATCTATCTCTGTGCCAAATTTCATCCAGATCCGTTCATCCGTTGGAGCGTGATTGAGTAACAAACATACATCCATACATACATACATCCATCCATCCAAACTTTCGCATTTATAATATTTATATGGATGTTTCTGTGGAACGAGGTGGCGGCCATTTTGTATTCTTTTTGTGTTTTTCAAAATTTCGATCATGTTTTTGAGGCAGTTGGCAACATTTGGAAAAGTTGACATGTATGGATCGATTGTGTAGCTCGACCGGCAGTATCGAGATATCTAAACAGTGTTGCCACATTTGGGGTAGTTTTCGAGATTTTCCCCAAAATTTCCTACTGTAAAATTTTGTATGAAAAATTTTTTTTTCACTGATGGCTTCGTATACATGTCAGAAAATTAAACTTGAAGAAGAATATGGAGACAGCTGATGATTGAGGATTTCGGAGACGAGTAAAGGGCACGGCCGAGGTATTGAAGATAGGTGGGGGGGTGCTCGACCAAATGTCATTCGAAACTTCATCCAATTGACAATGAGCTGAAAAAAAAATCAAAATGGCGGATTTAAGATGGCTGCCATACAAATTTATTTGGTGTCTATCTCAGAAAGTATAAGAGACGGAAGAGTGGTTTCTTGGCAAGAGATGATCAGGACGAGGAGGTCTATTAAGCGAAATGAAAAAAAATTCAAAATGGCGGAATATTTTTTTTCATACCAAATTATATGGCGATTAGGACTCATTGACATAATTTATTGTTCTCCTAGAAAAAGACAGAAAACGATATAATGATGTAAGGGAGATATGTTCGGGTGCGGGATTCGAGTAGGGAAAAATTATGACATTTCGGAAAAACAAGATGGCGGCCGACGTGATTCTTGCAACTCTTTTGTTTTCCAACTGATTTCGTTAAAACTCTCAACGATTGAATAAATTAGGAAAATATCAATAGAAAAAGTGGAAAAAATTGGAAAGACAAGATGGTGGCCGAGCTGTAGTGTTTTCAAATTTTTGATTTTTCAACCCCGAACCGCGGCGCCACAGATCCAAAACGGGGTAGTTCATGTAAAGGAGATATGTTCGGGTGCGGGATAAGAGTAGGAAAAAATTATGACATTTCGGGAAAACAAGATGGCGGCCGATTTGTCGAAATGAACCGATCGAAGCATTTATGTTAGGTGGGGGTGCTCGACCAAATGTCATTCGAAACTTTATCTAATAGACAGTGAGCTGAAAAAAATTCAAAATGGCAGATTTAAGATGGCTACCATACAAATTTGTTCGGTGTCTATCTCAGAAGGTATAAAAGATGGAAGAGTGGTTTCTTGGCAAAAGATGATCAGGACGAGGAGGCCTATTAAGCGAAATGAAAAAAATTTCAAGATGGCGTAATATTTTTTTTATACCAAATTATATTATGGCGCTTAGGAACTATAAAAGACGTAATTGTTCTCCTAGAAAGAGACAGAAAACGATACAATGATGTATGAGGGATGTGTTCAGGTGCGGGATAGGAGTAGGGAAAATTATGATATTTCGGAAAAACAAGATGGCGGCCGTAGTGCTTTTTGTAACTTTTTTGTTTTCCAACCGATTTTGTTACAACTCACAATTATTGAAGAAATTAGGAAACGATCAATAGAAAAAGTGGAAAAAATTGGAAAACCAAGACAGCGGCCGAGCTGTAGTGTTTTCAAATTTTTGATTTTTCGACCTAAAACCGCGGCGCCACAGATCCGAAACGTGGTAGTTCATGTATAGGAGATATGTTCGGGTGCGGGATGGAAGTAGGGAAAAGTAATGACATTTCGGAAAAACAAGATGGCGGCCGATTTGCCGAAATGAACCGATCGAAGGATTGAAGATAGGCGGGGGGTGCTCGACCAAATGTCATTCGAAACTTCATCCAAAGACAATGAGCTAAAAAAATTCAAAATGGCGGATTTAAGATGTCTGCCATACAAATTTATTTGGTGTCTATCTCAGAAAGTATAAACGATGGAAGAGTGGTTTCGTGGCAAAAGATGATCAGGACCTGAAGGTCTACTTGATGAATAGGAAAAAGTTCAAGGTGGCGGATTTTTTTTTGCCCTTGAAAATATAATTTGGCGAATATTGAAGAGACTACAAGGTTTTACCCACGACGGCGCTCCCTGGGATTACCTGAAAGGAAACTGTTACCACAATTTAAAAAAATCAGCGCCATTTTGAAATTCTTTGTTAATTGACCGTTTTCGTTCAAAATCGATATTTAGGGCTCCCTGGGATCACAAAACAGGAAACTGATACCAAAGTTTTAAAAAATCAGCGCCATTTTGAAATTCTTTGTTATTGACCGATTTCGTTCAAAATCGATATTAGGGCTCCCTGGGATTACAAAACAGGAAAGTGATACTAAAGTTTAAAAAATCAGCGCCATTTTTAAAATCTTTCTACTTAAAGGTGAATTGTGTATCTAAGTAAATAAATTCGGTTAAATACAATAAAGACGTCAAGTCTGTACTACTTAGTACTAACGTCTAACCACATCTCGTGAGCTGCTTTAGCAGCTCGCGCACAGAGCGAAACACTAGTTAATATATATATAGCTGCTCGTGCTGATTCACTGATTGATCACCTCTCCTGTAAAATTTTGTATGAACATTTTTTTTTTCACTCATCGTTTCGTATAGAAGACAAAAATTCATTAAGAGGAAAAATACAGAGAGAGCTGATGATTGAGGATTTCGAAGACGGATGAAGAGCACCAGCCAGGGTATCGAAGATAGGTGGGGGGTGCTCGACCAAATGTCACTCGAAACTTCATCCAATTGGCGGTAGTTGAAAAAAAAATTCAAAATGGCGGATTTAAGATGGCCGCCATACAAATTTCGACGGTGTCTATCACGGAGAGTATAAAAGATGGAAGAGTGGTTTCTTGGCAAAAGATGATCGGGACATGAAGGTCTACTTGATGAACAGGAAAACAATTCAAGATGGCGGAATTTATTTTTCCATAGAAAAGGGTATTGAAGATAAGTGGGGGGTGCTCGACCAAATGTCACTCAAAACTTCATCCAATTGACAGTTAGCTGAAAAAAATTTCAAAATGGCGGATTTAAGATGGCCGCCATACAAATTTCGACGGTGTCTATCTCGGAGAGTATAAGAGATGGAAGAGTGGTCTCTTGGCAAAAGATGATCAGGACATGAAGGTCTACTTGATGAACAGGAAAAAAATTCAAGATGGCGGAATTTATTTTGCTACAAGTTACGGTTGCAAGACTACGGTTTCTTTTCAAGATTTGTTTTTATGGAAGAAATCTCATTTTGACGAGTGGTTCGGAGAATAAAATATGGAGAGAGATGATGATCGAAGGTTCGGATGATGGGTGAGGAGCACGGTCAGGGTATTAAAGATAGGTACCTACTTAGGGGCTGCTCAAACAAAAAGGGAGGGGCGGGGGGTTGGTGGTCTTTGTTTTATGTTTTTCCGTTATGAAATTTTCTTTTACGTCGGACGCTTGGCGTGTTGGCGCTTCCACTGTGCTCACTAGCATAGCAGTGTGTTGTTCAGATCAGAACACGTAGACAGTAAACCAGCTGCCCGATTATGTAAGAATTGTCGATCAAATCGTAAAAGTTCGGCGTCAAAGTAAAATAAACCATAACAGCATTGAATTAGAGCTCAATTTCGTTTTTCAAAATTGAGCTCTAATTTAATGCTGTTATGGTTTATTTTACTTTGACGCCGAACTTTGACGATTTGATCGGCCATTCTTACATAATCGGGGGGCAGGATAGTAGGACAGCGAGTAAGTAGACAGTGGACCACGCGGTCCACTACGCGGTCCGCTGTAGCGGGCCGCGCAACCACGCGCCATACTAGTTACTTATGTACCTATTCATATTCTAAGTATGTAATGGTAAGTTATAATATTTTGGAATGCAACTCAATGTACTTAATTTTGTCTATTTTAATTTGTACTTGGTAAGATCTATCGCTCCGTTTGTGACTATTAATGTTGAAAACGTGTGGAAACTTTAATAAGTTTATTATTTATGCTTGTTTTAACTCTATTAAGCGGATTGAGCCGATAGGCGCGGCTTAATGAGTGTGATTGCAGGTAAGTATAGTAGTGTGGGCCGACTTGCAAGGCAAGTAAACGCAGCTTATACTTCAAGTGGAACAGTGGTCAGCTGATGCGTTTTGTCACATTGATGTCAACCCCAAAAATGCGTACGGGCATTAATTGTTAAAGCTTTGCTTTCTAACTAAATAAAAAACTAAACATTCATACAAAGTCTTGATTCTATGTTGAAATCAAATGACAAAATGCATATTTTGCCTGGTGGGAGACTTCGGCCGTGGCTAGTTACCACCCTACCGGCAAAGACGTGCCGCCAAGCGATTTAGCGTTCCGGTACGATGCCGTGTAGAAACGAAACCGAATAGGGGTATGGGTTTAATATAACTTCCATGCCCCTAACAGGTTAGCGCTACCATCTTAGACTGCATCATCACTTACCAACAGGTGAGATCGCAGTCAAGGGCTAACTTGTAGTGGATAAAAAATAAAAATAAAAATTGTCTCCATTCCTTGCAAGACAATGTGTAATTGATGGCCCAAAAAGATAAAAAAAGGTTAAATCCTTTCGTTGCAGAACAGAAAAGTTATATAAAATGGCACTACATGGTGGTACAGCTGTTACGGCTCTTACAAGTTATAAATTATCAGGAACTGTGTAAAACTGCGTTCCTGCAGTTGCGTAGCACCACTCCAGTGGATGTCGAGATGCGCTGCCGTCGCAGAATTAACGCCAGTGCGAACTGAACAGTAGTCTTTTTGATTATGGATTTACTGTGAGTCGTGACACGAAAGACATGCGTCATCGCTATCATGCCAGAAATAAAGCTTCTTCATAGCAACTCAAAGTACCTACCTAATACTTTGAGTTGCTATGAAGAAACATGTTGCGCCTCTGTTCTTATATGTTAGTGTGCCTTGCTTTAACGTATTTTTGGCTTCTAATATGTAGAGGCAGAAATAGAATATCAAAAGTTTAAACAAATATATTTTTACTAGATGATGCCCGCGACTTCGTCCGCGTGGATTAAGGTTTTTTGATTTCCGCGGGAACTTCTTAATTTTCCGGGATAAAAATCCTATGTTCTTCCCCGGGATATAACCTACCTCTATACCAAATTTCAGCAAAATCGGTTGAAAAGATGGGCCGGGAAAGCGTAGCAGACAGACAGACATACTTTCGCATTTATAATATTAGTATGGATTTCTTACGAAATCGACAGTGTCAGAACTCTTATCGCGGATATTTTGACACATTTGAGTGTATTGCACAAACATTGAACATTTTGCGATGGTTAATCTTATCTTGAGAAATATTGAGCTTGCATCTATCAAAGTTAGTTTGTTCCACATTTTATTCACTTGAGATAATACAGATTTATTTCATTACATCACTTTAAGAGTGATAAATGATAATAATAAGTGATAAGAACTATTTTTGCTTCGAATACTTGTTAAAATTGATACCTATAATCTAAATCTAGATTTCTGTAATCAGTTTTTAACTGCATTTAGAGCATTAGATATGTTAAGCAGTACTTCTAAGCCAACAAGGTGGCCTCATCTAGCCGCGACCGAAGCGTCTACCAGATCAGCTTTTCATAGACAATTTTAAATCAGACTTCTCAAATTGGACACTTAAGCATTGTCTACTAAGACAGAAAGGTAGTGCTATTTGTTAATGTAAAGTATGTTTTATTCAACACGATCTCAGAGATATAATAAAGTAGTCAATATCAATAATGAATAAGTACATAACCCATACATCTCTCTAGTGAAAGTAGAACATGTATCATGTATCGAAAAATGTAGTGTCATGCGTGACTTGACTTGACGCGTACTGGAATTAAGTAAGTAAGCCATAAAATCCGTTATCTGATGGAAGCTTTACGGTCGTTCTGCGACGAATAAACACTGGATATAGACAAACATAATGTTGTAATTTTCTTGGTAATATGAACAAAGTAGAGCCGTTGTTCATAAAACGACATCACTTTAAGTGCGTAATAAAAATATCTTCAAATGTGTAACAAAAACAGTACCTACCATCTTTTAACTATTATCAAATATGATGTCAATATGATTATGGTGTCAATATGAGCTATGAGATTATGAAATTTCAGCTGCACGCTGCTTAGCAATATTGAAATTGACTTATCAGTGATAGAACATATTAATATGTAAACAAAATTGTAATCAAGCGAATTAAAATGAGGCTATACCTACGTACAAGGAGCAGAAATCAAAATCGAAGCTGAAATGTCTGGAATGGCTGAACTTTGAACTTTAAAGTATCGATCGACGAGAAAAGAAAACCTAAGGCTCCGATGTGCTGGTATGGTAGGAAAACCTGAACCGCGGTGGAGTATTAGTAGGTCCCGAAATGGGTGATTAGATGACCTCAAACAGGTAGCAGGAGCCCTTGAAGGAAATCAAGAAGCACAAAATTGAGGATTGTGGAAATCCCTAAAAGATACCCTGCCTAGCACTGGACGTGCATCAACTAAGAAAACTACGACGTAAGCGAAAAGGGGCCGTACTGCCAAAGCTTAAAACAATACTTAAGCAATATTACTTAAAATGACAGTTTGATGTCACGTACATTGACGTTCCTAAAATAAGGATTATAATTCTTAAAAACCGGCCAAGTGCGAGTCGGACTCGCGCACCGAGGGTTCCGTACAAACCTGTAGCAAGTTTTACGATTAATGAATTTAATGAACCGCAAAACTAACTTTGTTTGTAGAGGTTTACTGTTAATATCAAAAAAACTATGCTAGTTACAGCATTGGCTATAGTTTTCCTGTAAAATATACATAAATTCCTATTGACCATAATTATTTCAGATTTTTCGATTGGTAAACTCCGGAGATAAGGGGGGGGGAACGGTATTTTTTTTGACTTTTTCCCCGATAAATCAAAAACTATCATGACTAAAAATAATTAAAAATCTGTTTTAGAATGTACAAAGTAAACCCTTTCATATGATACCCCACACAGTACAGTTATCTCACTTTTAAATTTCAACCCTCCGATTTTCCCCCCTTTTTAAATAAGAACAAAAATAATTTCCAACTTTTTTTAATTCCAGTGTCTTTGGGCCACTAATATACACAACTATTTCAAATTTCATGTCGATAGCTTCGGTAGTTACTGAAATAATCGAGTGTGACGGACGGACAGACAGACAGACAGACAGACAGACGGAGAAAGTCGCACCATAAGGGTTCCATTTTTACCATTTTGGTACGGAACCCTAAAAACGAAAGTAAAAATTAAGAAACAATAGGCAGTATGGTCCCAGACAGTAGTATTGTCAAGTACACTTGATCAAGTACTGGAAGCAATGTCAACGAGCGTCGTTGTATAGATACAATATTCTAAATACGACTACCAAAGTTGAAACACGTAACGATACTCGTTATTATATCCAAACATTCTCTGACCGATATGTTTCAAACAATTTGTAATATAGTGGGCATATATCAGGGTTAGTGCTGTCCCTGCCATGTTTTGGGTTAATCGATTATCGAGGGTTTAATGACTAGGAGTGTGGGTAGAGCACTAGTCCGGCCACATATTATTATTATAGGTTTAAGTTTACGATTATGCTAGCATTTATTATTAAGTCGGAAGAAGTGTTTGCATTAATAATCGTAGAACAACTGGTTAGGGTTTCTATATTTTGTTCACAACATACGGTGATTTAAAACTCCCGTGGAAATTCTACATAAGCATAATAGGAAGTACGTGGTACTTACCAAGATAGGATAATATGAGCTGTCATTTTAATTGACTTCCAAAAAGGAGGTCTCCAATTCAATGCGTATTTTTCTATGATGTAACCATTGAGGTATTATGTACTAACGTGATGTAACTACATAGTTCTATCTTATTTACAACTCAATTTGGAAAAAATAGTGTCATACTCGTAAATACAAAAACTAGGACACATTTTGGCTGACTGCCATCTAATTACGTTCTCCTCAAAGTTCAGTCGGCAAGTACCTAACCGCAAGTAGAGTACGCGAGGTTTGAAAGAATGACCTGATTATCTCGCTAACTGTGTACTAAATATTTTTTTCTTTATTTATCTGCCTTTTTACCAGCTACATAGTCAAAGAGACTATTTTGGCAAATGTTTGTTATCCAAGAATTTAGGAAGGGCGCGTGTATAACGTTCGGTGTTTTGAACCGCAAAAAGTGGCGCGCGTGGTAGCACGTAAGCCGATACGCGCAAAAATAATGGCAGTCATACGGACTGCCAATAGAAGTGAAAACTTATAAATTAGAATTTTAATATTAAAATAAAATAAAAAAATATAAACCTTAAAACTAAGGCTTTAAAGTTTAATTACGAATGTAGTATATTTATATTTAAGACCTTTTGTCTTCGTAACAACTCGAGCATGTCGGTGTTCGCGAGCATGTCGGAGCGAGGTGTCGGTGACGCGAATCCACAAGTTTACCCCCTACTAAAAAGTGCTCAACGCGGCTAAAGAAGTTTGTACTTCAAAAATACGCTAGTCTGAAACCGCCCTAAGGAATACTGACTGTCATTCCAACTTGTAAAGAGCAACGGCGAACTTCCATACATCAATATTATTGAGAAAAAATATTTATGTACACGTGTGAAAAAAATATGTTTTTATAAGCGTCGAATATGAAGCTCATAGCAGCTAGAATTTTTTTTAATGAGCCTAGAAAAAAAAGATATTTCGTTTTAAAGTTTTGTAGGTTATGTGGTAATGTCACTTCTAAAAATGACAACCGGAAGAAAGCCACAAAAACAAAGACAGATGACAACCACAGACCAGTAAAACATTCGGACCAACCACAGACAATCAGCATCAGTGCTGCCATAATATTCTTTCAATTATTACCATTCTGTTATAGATTATTAAATAATGTATGCAAGAAAATTCACTTAAATAATATAAAATACACTAAAAAAAGAGCAATACTATTATTTATGCAAACATTAATCAGACAAAATAATTACAATTTTTAAAAAGATACAAAATAATCTACTAATTCAGATATATTCTAGCTACTAGGTAGATTTTACATAAAATGGTAACACTAAACTGAGAAACGGGAACTAAATAATCAAGAAGGATTCCCTAAATATTTTATTATTTTACCTAGGTTCAATTAATAAAGGTGAATACTTGATAAAATTTAAAAAAATAAGCAAATTAGTTTTGTCTTTACCTTACTTGTGTACAATCAAGATTTAGTAAATGTGGTCAATAATAATTTCGCCGTTGCTCTTTAAATTTTTCAGAAGTCGATGTAAGTGGTCCTGGGGCCTTACTGCCATATTGGGGCTGATTCTGTAGTGCACAATCTCTAAACTAAACTAAAATTAGAGCATTACAAATATTGCTATCCCTTTCATAATACTCCCTACGGAAAGGGACATAAGTAGATTTAAAGCTGCTATTTTAGTTTAGTTTAGAGATTGTGCACTACAGAATCAGCCCCATTGTTTCATTATTGTTGACTTTCGTGCGTTTTTGGAACGTCAAGGCACGTGACATCAGACTGTCATTTTGAGTAATATTGCTTGACTATTGCTTTAAGCGTTGGTAGTATGGCCCCTGAACACTCATACCGTTAGGTCTAGAAACATTAGATATTTTTTTCCAAGTAGGTATAGTTCACGCGCGAGTTGAATGCCGAGTAAATGTATGTTTTTTTTTTTTTTTTTTTTCTATTATTAAGTACCAATGAAGGGTGCTCAATATAATTACAATCTAGCCAAACTATTTGACTAATAAGTAATTTTTCTTTAACCTAAGCTTATAATTATCTTATGTGCTAAGAAATTGTCCAATGACGTATCTTAGTCTTTCTTGTTGCAGATAGACACTTTGTTCATGTGTTCTTTCAGGCAGCACTATCACTACACTATCACTAGTCACTAATTACTATGCACTAACTCAAAAGGTTTTGTCCTTGTTAGTCTTCTCACTAATTGCGTATGGTGACACATACATTTACTCTGCATTCAACTCGTATCAACATAATAAGCAGAAAAATAATTACTCCACCACTAACTAATAATAATTACAAGATAACTTACTATAAAACTCTAATAAAGTGTATTTTAAAAAACATTTATATTTTTATTACTTGATTGCCATGACTTTTCCACTTAGACCCTTCCACATCTACCTCATCAGTAGTACCAACGACCACTATCCCATCCTCGTCGCCAAATTGTTATAAATTAAACACTACAAACTTTGTGGCAGAAGTAATTTTTTAGACACGTTGGCAAAATATTAATTTTCTATCCAAAGAGATCATACAGAGTCATAACGTCACAGACTAAAAACTACATTACAAAAATAAAAATACCACAGACAATATACTACACGCGCAAACTATTTATGCGTATTTATGTGTATTTGTGGGCATGATGCCGAAGTTGCCGGTAGAGTGCTAACTAGCCACGGTCGAAGCCTCCTCCAGGCCAGACCAGGCAAGTCGCCAATGCTTAGTCTTTCTAATATTATAATTTATAATACAATTTGTCAGAAGTAAAATCTTATGAGCGTTTTTCATCCTATTTACCTAAAAGTTACAAAAAAATTTCATAGAACTGTAGTGAAAAAAGATTTTCTATTGTAAATTTTTACACAAACATAAGATATTATGTACCTTTCTATTACGAATTTCACTGTATGTTTAAATGTTTTGAAAATCAGTAGACGAAACCTTAACTTTACTTCTACTTCTCAAGTGGTTGTCGGACCTATTATAATAAAGTTATTTTCCCGGAGTTTTCTATACTTAATCCTATTTTTCTTTTTTCTTTTTTAATTTCTCATTTAAATTTACCCTAGCTCATTTTGCTAATTCTAATAAGTATTGCATTAATCAACAAATTATTCAAAAAGGAAGGAATAATTATTATTGTAATTCAATTTATCAAACTAAAGAACACTCGTATAACCGGTTCTAACGGAAACATAAGCGATGAGATAACAACGAAATTGCCTAATTTACCCAATTTATATTGACAGTGCAAGCCGTTGACACCTGGTAACGGATCCAAGGTCTGCATCAAACATTCAGATAGGAAACTGTGACAATAAAGAAACGTTTAATAGCGTACATTATTACCACATCAATAATGGTAATTGGGAACCTTATCAAAAGATTAAATAACACACTGCAAGCAATTACCATTTATTTAATTGTAATTTATTATACATATTACTGATACTGATAACTGCCTCGTTGGTCTAGTGGTTAGCATTTTCTATTGCGGCCGACGAGGTCCCGGGTTCGATTCCTGGGTCGCGCCATAGTTTAAGTATTGGGTTCTTCTGCCTAGAAATTCTCAATGCTAGCACAAAATACCAATTTTAAGTGGTACCAGCCCGGAGTTAAGAAGTTGGAGGTGAGTTACCCCGTGCCTCGAAGAGCACGTTAAGCTGTCGGTGCCGGTTATCACTAACATAATATACCTAATGGAAATTACCCAACCCCGCCAACCCACTTTGGAGCAGCGTGGTGGGTCTAAGCTCTAATTACTATTAGGAGAGGTCCTATCACTGTACATAATTAATTATTATAGAAAAATTGCAAGGGTTTTCGCCGAGGCAAAATCTCAAGCGTTACTTGCAATATGAAATCAATCTGCTTTCAATATCGATTCCGTGTTTATCGATTATATCAATCGGACCGGCTCATCGCCAATATCGATAAAAATACATACCTTTGTTCGGCATCGGGTACTCAGTTACAGTTACTCGCGATACAGGAGATACGATATTATTGCTACTAGCCAACAAGCTACAAGCCCGGGAGAAGATATCATAGAGCCCTTAACATATGCTGAATAGGTTTTAAGGAGGCGTTAAGCGGCTGCCTGGCGAACTTCGCAGGGTGCATATAGACAAAAGTTAGCAACCGCTGGGGATTCAGGTATACTGTCCTCCCAGCAGTGGAGGAGTTAAGAGTTAAGTAATAAAATTTATGATTTATGTTTTGAATATTCCATATATATTATTTTGACAGAAGAGCCCACGTAGCTACTTCCCAAAAAGGTATGCCGTGTCATTTTATGCGGGAGGTAATTGCCGCGATTAAGACATAATGTTATAGAATAAAAATAAACTTAACAAAAAATCATTGTTGATACGTTTTCAGTCACATCTGAGAATGGGCACAGCTTATACAGATGCGGTAATACGTAGCCTAGGCAAATCTCATCTGCAGCTTAATGTCCTCTATCGAAGTAGGTATAGCGAAATGGTATAATTATAATTTTAAATAAGTCTAATATCTACGACTCCGTCATTAATTTGACATCTATATAAACAGTTACAAAAAGGCGGAGGACCGTGTTTGGTGGCGCGCTCTCGAAAAGCCCTATGTCCAGCAGTGGATGCATACAGGCTGATGGATAATGATGGATGATATAAACAGCCTGCGGCCTTAGTTCATGTATTGGACCAAATGGTCCGATATAAGCAGAAGAGATCATCCATCGTTACATGTATCTTCTCCCCGTCGAAAAAGAGGAGCAGACCGCTTTTTGGTACTTTCCCATACCTGGATACTCAGTACAAAGGCTTCAATTCTACAAACAACAGTACCGGAGGTTGCTCCCGATTCGAAGGTAATAAAAAGTTATGTATTATCTTCTTTATTATGTTGCTATATTTGGTTTACTGTTAAGCTTACATAGGTAAGGGTAAAAACACACTACGGACCGGACAACACAAACGTTCACCCACTGACTGACTTATCAATAAGCGCAAACCCTTGGACCTAGAAAACTGAAATTTTACACAGAGGTTCCTTTTGAAATGTAGACAAAGAATGGGGCTGGCTTTTCCAAATACCTGCGGGAGCGTAGCCGCGGGCGGTATCTAGTGTACAAATAATATATTAATCGCAGTACTATACAGACGCAGACTCATATTTGTTTGGTCAAATCTACACTCTTTCATTTCTGATTGCATATTTTTTTCAAGAGTCTATTTTAAGTTTTTGGAATGACAATAAAATGGTTTATTGTCGGTACCTTTTTACTCTACCAGTGTTTCACAAAAGGATTGCTCTTCCTTCCATTCTTTATTTGTAATTCACTCAACCAGACTGTTCAATAAAGCACTCAAATATAATGATACTTTTTAAAATAAATATCAATTTATCTCAAGTAGGTAAGCTGCAGACTCAGCAGATATGTACGGTAAGTAAAGGTTTTCCACACAAACTCTTCTCTTCGTTAATAAGTATATAAATATCAGTTTTAGAAGTTAAGTAGTTTTTTTTTTAGATTTTTTTTATCCCCTACAAGTCAGCCCTTGACTGCGATCTCATCTGATGGTAAGTGATAGTATTAATTTAGTGGTAGTATTAACTATTCTGTGGTTTTTAGATAGATCCAGATGTATTTCTTTCATAGCTACTTATAGCCACAATAGTTTGACAGCCGTCAAACTATTTTATCAAGCTATATTTTAAGGACTGTATAAGTCCCACAAACTTAAATGACCCGGTGAGAGCGGCGCTAGTATATTTAAAAAAAAAAATTTAATAAAAACAAAAACTAAACAGGAATAAACATTACTTCCAATTTTGGCCACCGGGTAAGTTTATGGGACTTGTGCCTATTAAAGAACCTTCTAAGAGCGCGAGTTCATTTAAAACATAAACAACTTGCCATATTTTGTTTGTAGACTCATAAAAAAAAGTTAAATGACTGATCATAAACCTTCTAATAACTTAATACATTTTTTGTTAATAACATAAGCGTTACTTAATAGCTTCCTTTTAAAGATCATGTACTCCAATTAAGTGAATGTAAGTCAAAAGCAATAAATTGTGTAAGTAGATATAATGGAATTATGTTTGACAGGTTTCGGAGCGTACCCATATTAGTCAAATGTCAAGGAAACTGCTCGTTTGTTGCCGGCTGCCGTGTACGGGAGGGTGTGACGACAATGACGTCATGTTGAGATCGTATCGAAACCCCATCATGCCATTTTTATTACCCACTTTAAAACATTTTGTGCAAAATTTATAAGAAGGACCAACAATTTTGTCTCTCACGACCCTGTGACTTTATAAGCTTATTAGATGTTGACTACGTCCGCGTAGTTTTAAAAAAGTTTCGTAGTTTTTGAAAAATTCCATGAGGACACTTTGGTTTTACGGGATAAAAATATTTAGATTCATGCATCTGTATCTTTCATCAAAATCGGTTGAACAGATGCGTTTACATGTATACAGATGTTTGCGTGTATGACAGACAGAAACTTGCATTTGTAATATTAGCATGGATATGCATGTAACAAAAAAAAAATTGTCTGCCTACTTACTAGATACCGATTTTAACATTGTCCTTTAACAGTTCATTCGTTGATTCAATTCAGTCGATTGAAAGTTCTTCTCCAAATTAAACAATAAAGAGCTCAATTTTTCTCCGCAAATTAAATTATTGGTATATCCATAATATTACATATTATGCGAAAGTGTGTCTGTCTATCTGCTACGCTGTAACGGCCCATCTTTTCAACTGATTTTGATGAATATAGGTAGATTTTGACCTGAAAATTAAACAGTTCCCGCAAATAAATAGACCGATTTCACGATGACGAAGACGCAGGCATCATGTAAAATATCTATATACTAGCTGATAGCCGCGACTTCGTCCGCGTGGATTGAGGTTTTTCGGTTCCCGCGGGAACTCTTTAATTTTCCGGGATAAAAAGTAGCCTATGTGTTATTCCAGACTATAATCTATCTCTGTGCCAAATTTCATCCAGATCCGTTCAGCCGTTGGAGCGTGATTGAGTAACAAACATCCATACATCCATACATACATCCACACATCCAAACATCCATATATCCATACATCCATCCAAACTTTCGCATTTATAATATTTATTTGATGAATCCAAAACAGTTTGGTAGGTATTTTAGATAGACAATTATTGTAGAAACGAATCTAACAGTCGAGATCATCGTTTTAGGCCTTACCATGTTTCTATCCAGCTTCTACCAGTCTTATCATTCCTTACCATATTTGACAGACTGCCCGTTTAAGTATACACGAAGTGATTGCCAATTGACCTCCGGATAAACCGGTAGCACAGCTTTAGGACAATTTCCTCTAAGGATTCACGTTAAATTCATTCAGTACTTATATGCTTATAACTACTGTCTATGACCTAGGTATGTGGATGCTTAGGATCATAATATAATACAGGTAATGGTATTTTTTGTGTCAGATATTTTGTGTATAGTTCTAGTGGTCTAGTTGCTAAACTGACAACGCATATTAATCGATTGGTAAGCAACGTTGGTCCAACTTAGTAACTGGATGGGTAACTGAATTTGGTGTTCCTCGGTCAGCATTTTCAAGCCGTTGGTCCCGGTTATTACCACTAATAGCTCTTGTAATCGTTAGAAACCTAAGAGTTAAAATACTCTTGAGTCGAGTCGCATGCGGAAGGACCCGGGAACCCACCCCAATAAAATCCTAAGAAGAAACCATAATGTAAATATTTTTTTCAAAAGAGTATCCCTAGGAGGTAAATTCACTCGACGAAAAGCATTTCTTTAACTTTATCTGAATAAAAAAAACATGAGTTTGAGTTTGAGAATGGAAAGAGGTCACGACTCCAGCAATGAGGAATATGATGCAGAGAGAAAGATAAAGAGAATAATATAATTACTAGTGGCTCGCCCCAAACTGAGACCTCGCGGTATCCATAAGATAGTTTTAACTATACATATATTGGGGCTGATTCTGTAGTGCACAATCTCTAAACTAAACTAAAATTAGAGCATTACAAATATTGCTAACCCTTTCATAATACTCCCTGCGGAAAGGGACAGAACTAGGTTTAAAGCTGCCATTTTAGTTCAGTTTAGAGATTGTGCACTACAGAATCAGCCCCATTGTAATATTATTTGTACTTGCACAAACGAATAAACTTTTACAGAACGCCATCTATTGACATCATTGTGAAGTTCTGTTAAAAATACTGAAGCTCATTAAAAATTAAATAATTTCGTTTCCTTATAATATTTATCTAATTTTAGTATTTGTTGTTCAAGTACAGGATATAATTCAAATAATTGATCAAGTTTCAGGCTCAGCCTTTCAGAAAATTGAGAGTTCTGAGGTCAACTTTGGACGTTAGAAAATCTCCACTTTGAAAGCCCCCCATTTTTGGACTCTATTCCTAATTATCTTTAAAATGATAAACCGCAATCCTATGTAACGCTATAAAAAATATTTTACTTCGCATTCGCTTCTATGAGATTGAGAGCCCCCCTGAAATAAAGATTTTTATAACTTTTTAAGCCGTATTCGGCTGGTGGCCATCGGTTTACATATTATATTTAAATTGGAAGTAAATGTTCAGTAATTCAGAAGTTATAAGGCTCTGACAGACAATTTACGGACGGACGGACGGACGGACGGACAAGTGCCAATTCACTCAAGTAGACTCAGAGACCTTCGTTTCGCTCGGTCAATTATATAATTTTAAGGATAGGTGGCATGGAAGCAACTGGCCTCGCATCCAGTGACCCACAAGTCAGTGTACCTAATACTTGTAACGTACCTATGTGTTGTATTGTCTACTTATTGTAACCTTTTCTTTTTTAAGAAAAGAGCAACTGCTGGGTTTCTTGCCGGCTCTTCCCAGTAGAATCAGCTTTCCGAACCCGCGGTGGTAGAGAGATTAACGTTTCATAAGTGACGCAAGTTGTCCTACGTGAATCTCGGCGTGTATTGGGCCCCGATTCCCGAGGCTGGTAATTAATTCCATCCTGACGGAGACTTTAAAAAGTTACATCATATTTTCCGCCGCCCGCCCCGGGTCACTTCCTGGGACGAACTTGTCACGGATAGGAAATAGGAATACGAATTGGCGTGTCTATTCCGAACAACTATATCTCTAAGTACTTACTTACCTACTTGTAACTAGCTGACGCCCGCGACTTCATCCTCTTTTCCGGGATAAAAAGTAGCCTATGTCCTCCCCCGTGACACAATCTATGCCTGTATCATCGGTTGAAAAGATGGGACAAACAAACAAGTGAACCCACATTGGCATACTACCTATTACCTAGTCAGGATCAGGAAGAAGATTTCATTTTATTAGGTAGGTATAGTCTAGTATTTGAGAAATAGTGGCATTTTTATAATAACCGTTTTGGTTGACTAATTAGACTTTAGAGCGAAAAGACAAACCGGACAGGAAAAACCATCTGCGTTAGAGGAAAATGACTTTATGTCTAGTCGCGTCAGTCTGTGCAGCTTCATATAATGTTACCGATGCATTTTGTCCCGTACGGTCTGTACTCTGTAGTGCACTTTTGCCCTTATTAATGGGCAATCGTCAAATAAGACTTGGAAGGTCACAGTTTGTTGAATAAGTTTTTCGTGAAGCGAGTCATTAGGCTCATGTTATTCAAACAAAACTATTTAGTATTGTATAGGCACGGAATATAAATAATTATTAGTTAGGTATCCGATACATAAAATATTAATTTACAAACCCGTTTTACGGTAATCTTTGTGTGTAACTTGTAAGCGAAAGTGTTAAAGCGATAAAATGTAAATTACATTTACACAAACCGGCTGCCGGAGTTTCGGCGACAGCGGAGTTGTTTGAACAAATTACAAAAACAATTTATTTTCAGTTGGCATTCATTGTAAATACAGTATGTAGGTATATAATTTACACACGTTTTCACGGCGAAACCGATTTTCATGCTTTTGAATACGCTATATATAACAAAGTCTTTAAAGTTTTGTTTAGAACTTTTAATGAGTTTGTGAGAGGAGTTCGGTAATTATAAGTTAGGTACAACTTACAAGTAACAACCTGTAGTAAAAATACAATTTACATTTCAATTTACATTTCGAAGAATAATTCTGGGTTTTGTACCTAAGTTAAATAGTGATTATTCTTTTTTAAAATTGTAGTTGAGAGCCCCCCTGAAATAAAGATTTTTATAATATTTTAAGCCATATTCGGTGGGAGGCCATATATAATTGACCGAGCGAAGCGAAGGTCTCCGAGTCTACTTGAGTGAATTGGTACTTTGACCGAGCGAAGCGAAGGTATCTGAGTCTACTTGAGTGAATTGGCACTTGTCCGTCCGTCCGTCCGTCCGTCTGTCAGAGCCTTATAACTTCTGAATTACTGAACGTAATTACTTCAAACTTAAATATAATATGTAAACCGAAGACCTCCCACCGAATATGGCTTAAAAAGTTATAAAAATCTTTATTTCAGGGGGGCTCTCATAGAAGCGAATGCGAAGTAAAATATTTTTTATAGCGTTACATAGGGTTGCGGTATATCATTTTAAAGATAATTAGGAATAGAGTCCAAAAATATTTTTTTTTTAATTTTTCGCCTAAAATTGACGCTTTCAAAGTGGAGATTTTCTAACGTCCAAAGTTGACCTCAGAACTCTCAATTTTCTGAAAGGCTGAGCCTGAAACTTATCAGTTATTTAAATTATATCCTGTACTTGAACAACAAATACTAAAATTAGATAAATATTATAAGGAAACGAAATTATTTAACTTTTAATGAGCTTCATTATTTTTAACAGAACTACACAGCGAGGTCTCAGTTCGGGGCGAACCACTAGTATGATTTCATTTCATTCCACCTCATGTCATGTTGTACCTATTCTTCCTTTACAACCTTTCCCACTGCCAAAGGTCACTGGTAGAGATCTCTTTTAAAGAGATAAAGTGCTTCCTTGTCCACTATGTTTCTGTTTTTCTACGTATTTTATAAGTTTTATTTTATTTTTATATATTAATCAAAAATAATAAAAGATAATATTTGTATAGCAGTACCTAGATAGATAGATATAAGTTTGGTAATGAAATAAAATGTTTTTGTAAGCAGGGTTTTTTTCATGTCAATTGACAAATTTTTCGCACTATATTGCATTATTAGAAAACCATAATGGTGATATTGAATATTACGAAACTTTATGGGCGTCTTGCGAAACTACTTGCTGCTTTTTCATTAGTCACCGGTTTTTGGACTGATATAGCTGTAGGTCCCCATATTTTAGGGTTACCACGCGTACCGCTTCAGCCGGATATGTTTGGCTTTTTATCGTTATCGTTAGTAGGTATTACAATGTCGTCTGCAAATCGCAGGTGTGAGATAAATTCGCCGTTTACGTTTATGCCTCTACCTTTCCAGTCCAATACCTTAAACACATCTTCGTTACCACGCGTCCCGCTTCAGACGGATATGTTTGGCTTTTTATCGTTGCATCTGGTAAAATATTTACATAGCCGGCCTGCCCAGATTGTTGTCAAATACGCGTGAAGTAGTAAGTTAAGTAATTAAAGTATCATTATCATACAAACTTTAGATATTATTCGAAAGTTCAATTTTTTTCGTGCTTAAGCTATAACTGATCAAAGTTTAAGTTGTACCTATTTATTTCTGTTATCATATTAAAAGCCTACTTATACGTATATTATAAATGCGAGAGGATGTTGTCTGTCTGTCTGCTACGATTTCACGTATTTTTACGAAATATGGTCCACCGTATAGGTTTGGTAAGCATTCCGGGGACGGGCAAAGCAAATAATTAGGATATATAGGCTACTTTTTATCCCGGAAAATCAAAGTGTTCGCACAGGAACAGGAAAACCAAAAACCTAAATCCACGCGCAATAACCGAGTAGGCACTGGGTAGTTCATTACAAAAGTCAAACGTAAAGTTACCTATGTCCGGCTTTAAGAGCTTTTGCCTAAAAATATTTTTTGAATAGATAGCTTATTAAAGCACTGAGTCCGGTTTTTGTACGTAAGGGCCTGGTAACCCTATCCCCATAGGTACATAATCGCCTGCTTTTGAACAGCGGCGCCTTTGATTTGAACTCGTTGTAAAGATAATAGGGTAATAAGTAGTTGCGGTTACAATGCCGAATGCCCGTATCTGTATCTACCTTGATATAAATAGTTCAAGTTGAAATCTTTATTGCTAGTTGTGCGTAGGTTCGGTCGATTTTGACTAGGGCTTCCAATACCGGGATCCCGGTATTGGCCAATACCGGGATCCCGGACTTTTTTCGCCGGTTTTCAATACCGGTATTGAAATGTCTAATACCGGGATACCGGTATTGGTGACACTATAAACGAAACAGTGACTATTGCATATATTTCTTGGTAGATGCCACTGTTTATTATTCGGCTAAGTTTAAAACTTGTATCTTAAGCATATTAGCTCAAAAAGAGCGCCTTTATTGCTCAAAGCCAGTGATGAAAAGTCGTTTTTGTTCACTCAGAGGGAATAATTAGTGTTTGAATTTAGATCCCTGTGGCTTGGCATTTCTATTTCTCTCAAAACGTTCAGAAATCTGATATATTATTTTCTTTTAAATAATAACTATTGAATTTTAGATTAATTTGTGTTTTGTCAAAATTATCGTTTTCTTCGACTTCGATCGACTTCTTACAAAAATATCGTTTATTACTCATTTAGTAGTTCCTCAACAGGTGGGCCTAAAAATGAATATGAGCAAGATAAAGATCATTTCTAATGCACTCGTTTAGCCCCAACCTGTGTTAGTTGAGAATTCTGCACTCGAAATTGTTGATGAGTACATATACCTAGGACATACAGTCCAGTTAGGTAGGTCCAATTTCGAGAAAGAGGTCAACCGCCGAATCCAACTCGGCTGGGCAGTTTTCGGGAAACTCCTCGACATCTTCTCGTCCAAAAATCCTCAGTGCCTGAAGACGAAAGTTTTCGAACAATGCGTGATGTCAGTGATGACTTACGGCTCCGAAAAATGGTCGCTAACTTTGGGCCTGATAAGAAGGCTCAGGATCACTCAGCGGGCGATGGAGAGAGCTATGCTTGGAGTATACCTGCGTGATCAAATCAGAAATGAGGAGATCCGTAGGCGAACCAGAGTAACCGACATAGCTCGAAGAGTCCAAGCTTTAAGTGGCAATGGGCGGGGCACATAGTTGGTAGAACCGATAGGCGTTGGGGTCCCAAAGTGCTTGAATGGCGGCCTCACACTGTGAAGCGCAGTGTTGGACGACCCCCCACTAGGTGGACGGACGATCTCAAGCGTGTAGCTGGGAGCCGCTGGAAACAAGGGGCACAAGACCGTCCTCTGTGGCGATCCATGCAGGAAACCTACGTCCAGGATGTCTATAGGTTGAGACGACGACGACGAGTAGTTTAAATTACAATCTTCGACACTAATTTCACTAATTATTTAAAATTCCCTGCCATATTTATTTAATTTTGTGTGTACGTTGAGAAAGTGCGTCACAAATATACTTTATATTAAACTAGTATGGCGCGTGGTTGCGCGGCCCGCTACAGCGGACCGCGTAGTGGACCGCGTGGTCCACTGTCTACTTACTCGCTGTCCAACTATCCTGCCCCCCGATTATGTAAGAATGGCCGATCAAATCGTCAAAATTCGGCGTCAAAGTAAAATAAACCATAACAGCATTAAATTAGAGCTCAATTTCGAAACACGAAATTGAGCTTTAATTCAATGCTGTTATGGTTTATTTTACCTTGACGCCGAACTTTTACGATTTGATCGACAATTCTTACATAATTTGGCAGTTATTTACCGTCTACGTGTTCTGATCTGAACCACACACTGCTATGTTAATGAGCACAGTGGAAGCGCCAGCACGCCAAGCGTCCGACGTGAAAGAAAATTCTCATAAAGGAAAAACATAAAACAAAGACCACCAACCCCCTGCCCCTCCCTTTTTGTTTGAGCAGCCCCTAAGTAGGTACCTATCTTTAATACCCTGAGTGTGCTCCTCACCCATCATCCGAACCTTCGATCATCATCTCTCTCCATATTTTTTCTCCGAACCATTCGTCAAAATGAGAATTCTTCCATAAAAACAAATCTTGAAAAGGAACCGTAGTCTTGCATAGTTCTACACTAATTGTAGCCTCTTCAATATTCGCCATACATTTTCTATGGAAAAATAAATTCCGCCATCTTTAATTTTTTTTCCTGTTCATCAAGTAGACCTTCATGTCACGATCATCTTTTGCCAAGAAACCACTCTTCCATCTTTTATACTCTCCGTGACAGACACCGACGAAATTTGTATGGCGGCCATCTTAAATCCGCCATTTTGAAAATTTTTTCAGCTCACTGTAAATTGGATGAAGTTTCGAGTGACATTTGGTCGAGCACCCCCCGCCTATCTTCAATACCCTTTTCTATGGAAAAATAAATTCCGCCATCTTGAATTTTTTTCCTGTTCATCAAGTAGACCCTCACGTCCTGATCATCTTTTGCCAAGAAACCACTCTTCCATCTCTTATACTCTCCGAGATAGACACCGTCGAAATTTGTATGGCGGCCATCTTAAATCCGCCATTTTGAATTTTTTTTTCAACTACCGCCAATTGGATGAGGTTTCGAATGACATTTGGTCGAGCACCCCCCACCTATCTTCGATACCCTGGCTGGTGCTCTTCATCCGTCTTCGAAATCCTCAATCATCAGCTCTCTCTGTATTTTTCCTCTTAATGATTTTTTGTCTTCTATACGAAACGATGAGTGAAAAAAAAATATTCATACAAAATTTTACAGGAGAGGTGATCAATCAGTCAGTCAGTCAGCACGAGCAGCTATATATACAGGAAGATTTTTTTAGCTGTGCGGAAATTTTTATATTTTGTATAAAAACGAAATTTATTAAACACCTATTTTTTTTTTTTTTTTTTACCTAAAAATATCAAAGTTATTGTTTACCAAAGATATCTACTTTTAAACAGATGATTAGGGTCACCCTATACCCTGTAATCAGCTGTTGATACAAAACACGCTCGATGTCGCGCGCCGCGCCCGGTCATTCACCATCCGTTGACCTCTGAGCACTTAAATTTTTTATGATTTGAACTAGGTACCTATTCTTTTTTAAGTAAAGCAGCGTTTAAGTTTCCTCCACTCCACGTATCGAATATCGTGTCCTCCACTTGTATCGCGAGTCGAGGTCTGCCAGACCCTAGAGCATGGTTAGGGGTCCTGAACTGACCGTAATCAAGCAGCCGTTGATTAGCCGCTAAAATTGTTCTCGCATTAGGCACTGTGGGGTTCCGGATTCCTTGTGCTCGCAGACGGGGTACACTCTCTCTTTCGTACATTCGTTGAGCTGCACTAAGGCTCTCATTACTGAGTAAATACACTCGCACCATTTCATAAAACTCACGATTCGAAAAATCGGACATTGTGATCGCGGATACACGGATCGATTACTGCGACGCGTAGCGCATGCGGCGACTGACAACAGACTGGCCCGCCGGCGGGCCGCCGCGCCGCGCGCCCGCGGCGATAAACGAAGTGAACCGATTCGCATTGTTTTGCGTTCCCCTCGCCCCGTAACCTGAGCCGTACGGGCGGCCGATAGTAGAGAGATAAGGAAGCGGCTTGCGGCGGCGAGCAGGCGGTACCTGTGTGCGATGCCGACAAAGGCACGCCGCTTCCTTGTTAAATAGTGTGTCCATGATTTGCTTAGTTTTGGGACAGAAATGGTAAAAAAAATATTTAAAAAAAAGTACAGAAATATTGATGGAAATATGTTCTATTACCGATACAGAACCACCAAAAAAAATTTCCGCACAGCTAAAAAAATCTTCCTGTATATTAACTAGTATGGCGCGTGGTTGCGCGGCCCGCTACAGCGGACCGCGTAGTGTACCGCGTGGTCCACTGTCTACTTACTCGCTGTCCTACTATCCTGCCCCCCGATTGTGTGAGAATGGCCGATCAAATCGTCAAAGTTCGGCGTCAAAGTAAAATAAACCATAACAGCATTAAATTAGAGCTCAATTTCGTGTTTCGAAATTGAGCTCTAATTTAATGCTGTTATGGTTTATTTTACTTTGACGCCGAACTTTGACGATTTGATCGACAATTCTTACATAATCGGGCAGCTGGTTTACTGTCTACGTGTTCTGATCTGAACAACACACTGCTATGCTAGTGAGCACAGTGGAAGCGCCTGCACGCCAAGCGACCGACGTAAAAGAAAATTCTCATAAAGGAAAAACATAAAACAAAGACCACCAACCCCCCGCCCCTCCCTTTTTGTTTGAGCAGCCCCTAAGTAGGTACCTATCTTTAATACCCTGACCGTGCTCCTCACCCATCATCCGAACCTTCGAACATCATCTCTCTCCATATTTTTTTCTCCGAACCATTCGTCAAAATGAGATTTCTTCCATAAAAACAAATCTTGAAAAGGAACCGTAGCCTCTTCAATATTCGCCATACATTTTCTATGGAAAAATAAATTCCGCCATCTTGAATTTTTTTCCTGTTCATCAAGTAGACCCTCATGTCCTGATCATCTTTTGCCAAGAAACCACTCTTCCATCTTTTATACTCTCCGTGATAGACATCGACGAAATTTGTATGGCGGCCATCTTAAATCCGCCATTTTGAATTTTTTTTCAGCTCACTGTCAATTGGATGAAGTTTCGAGTGACATTTGGTCGAGCACCCCCCACCTATCTTCAATACCCTTTTCTATGGAAAAATAAATTCCGCCATCTTGAATTTTTTTCGTGTTCATCAAGTAGACCCTCATGTCCTGATCATCTTTTGCCAAGAAACCACTCTTCCATCTTTTATACTCTCCGAGATAGACACCGTCGAAATTTGTATGGCGGCCATCTTGAATCCGCCATTTTGAAATTTTTTTCAGCTCACTGTCAATCGGATGAAGTTTCGAGTGACATTTGGTCGAGCACCCCCCACCTATCTTCGATACCCTGGCTGGTGCTCTTCATCCGTCTTCGAAATCCTCAATCATCAGCTCTCTCCGTATTTTTCCTCCGAATGAATTTTTGTCTTCTATACGAAACGATGAGTGAAAAAAAACATTTTCATACAAAATTTTACAGGAGAGGTGATCAATCAGTCAGTCAGTCAGCACGAGCAGCTATATATATATTAAAGTTCAAAATTCAATGGAGGTTAAAAATATATATTTTCGTAAGAATTCATCCAAAAACAGTTATATTTTAAAAATCATATAGTTGATATTCTGATTGATATAAATAAGAAATTGATTATTTGATAATAATAATATAAGTATTACTTAAAAAGATTGTATTTAAAATGATGTGATGGAGTTTCAGAACATTACGTGGTCCGTAATTTTCACCTTATACAAACATGAATCAAACGATAGTTTCGTAAGAATTAAGTCAACGCCTAAATAACTATCTCAATACTCAAAATACAAATAAATCTAAAAATTAATACTTGGTGTTTTTTTTAAAGAAAATACAATTTCATAAAATATTGCATGATATAAAATAGAGTGAAGGAGTTACTTAACGATTCGTGAGACAGTGAAATAAACATACCAATCCACAGCGTAATAATCAACCACAGCGTTCTAAATCCAAAAAAAATCTTAATGCAGAAAAGGCACTTTTTTGAGTTAATTTGGTGAAAAAATTTTTTTATGAAAAAACTGTTTTTTATGGTGCCGTTTGCTTCAGAAAAGACTAATTTTAAGTTAAAAAACATCTACCACATTTTAAATTTTTTCCAATACCGGGATCCCGGGATCCCGGTATTGAAAAAAATCATTCCGGTATTAATACCGGTATTGAGAAAAACCGGTATTCGAAAGCCCTAATTTTGACTGATTGTAATGTTTAAGTAGGTAGCGTAATATTATTTTATACCGGTCAAATTGTTGTATGATAATAATTTAGGTATTTAACTGTTTTATAATGAGGTGTTTATTATTATAAGGCAATTTAGGCTAGGGTTGTATTAATTGTTTTAGAACTACGATTGCCAATATTAACACTTTAGTAAGTAGGGTAGGGCGGGGCTAGTTGAGCATAGGGGCAAGTTGGGCAATCGAAATATCTCGCAAACTATTCACCGTACGCATAGGCATCTTATGGCGGAAATAAGGGGTTGCGGAAGGGGTAATCACCGCACTATCGCTAGTGGTGGCTCAACGAGCGAGTTAAGCGCCCGGGCGTTTTGTTTATTTTGTAACCAAAAAGTAAAAACGTCGTTTATCGCAAGTTTTCGTCTGTATTAGTCAAATGTTATCTGTTATCAATCAGGTAAGTGTTAATCTTCCAGAAAATTGTTGTACTTTTGATATGTAGAGAGGTCCTGGGTATAATTCTTACGATTTTTTTATAACCTCACTTTTGTTTTAAAATTCCGGGTTGGGGTTAGTTGAGCTATAGTTGCTCAACTTACCCCACGACTCAAACAACTAAAGTAATGAATGTTTTATTTTTTGTTAGGATGCGGACTTACAAGAGGAAGACTACAAGATTTTCTTACAATACTGAAGACTTAAATTATGCTGTAAAGGCTGTCAACGATGAGGGGAAAAGTGTGAATTTTTGTCAATTGCAACAGTGACAATGACCATAAAGTTCCAAAGATCTTATTAATATTTTCTTCTAAGATATAAGCTATATGGGTCATAATATTATAATTTTTGTCTGATTTAGTCTGATTTTAAACAGAAAGACTAAATCTAATTCTGAAGTTATTCTTGAGATACGTTAATGTTTTGTTGATTCTAGTTTCAAAGGTTAATTATTCAAAGAAAGTTTGTTGTTCTATCACTAAAAGACTATAAATAAAGAGCTGATTGTCAAACACATATTTTACTTCATCTCTAATCAACATTAAACCCATGGTTTGGCTAGACATTCTTAGTGCTCAACTTGCCCCATAGCCTTGCTCAACTTACCTCACCTATGGGGCACTTTGAGCATACTTGACTTTCTGCATTTAAACAGCTGTAGCTCTTAAATTCGACGTGTTACAAAAAAAATACTATGGACACTTTTGCTAAGGGATAAATTACTAATCCATCAGGCCGCATAACAACTCATTGAAACTTATCATTGAGGAGCTATATCCGCTCAAGTGAAAAATTGCTCAACTAGCCCCGCCCTACCCTACTTAGGCATCTTTGTTCTGTCACACCCCTTCATAATAAAGCAAACTGATAGGGAGCATACTACCATCCGTATTGTATTAATATTGTTCATCTGTTCAACCGATTTTGATGAAATTTGGTACAGCCCCCCTAGCATGGGTCGAGACAATTTTCTCCCCGAGGAAAGGATAATTTTTTTATTCCTAAATAAATAAATAAAATCGCTAAATAACGGTGGATAAATAGTCCCCAGAGTCCCCGTGAAATGTCAAACGGGGATAAACTTCTCCTCTCCCCTGTTGCCGTGCTCTGAGAAGTGGATAAGTTAATTTTATCTCTTGTCAGTGGATAAAATCGGGGGATAAATTTTTTATCTCCGGCCCATGCTAGCCCTGCAGGGGTAGGTTGTTTCCCGGGGAAGGTCATAGGCTACTTTTTAGCCCGGAAAATTGAAGAGTTCCCGCAGGAATCAAAAAACCTTAAACCACGCGAATGAAGTCGCGGGCATCATCTAGTTTATAATATAGTATAGACTATAGAGTATATCAATTTAAGGGACATAAAGGTAACCTACATGCCATAAAACTGTGCTTTTAAATTAAAATAACACTACAGTCAAGCCATGATAAAAACTTTGATTTATCAAAGGATAAAAATTAACCATTATTGATGATGAATTCAGTTTTCAGCCATGGTAGTAAGTAGTAACCCCACAGAGTGGATTGAGGTTGGATTGACGTTGGATTGACCATAATTGACCGTCAATCCACTCTGTCCACAACTCCACACACGATCAATCTTGATCGCTATCATTGATCACAGATGGTGGATCGCAATCTCCTGATCTAGATTTAGATTCTAGATTCACTGTGTACCAGCCACCAGGCGTCCATGCGAGGCATATTTTCATTCATCTTTGTTATGCTGTGATAAAAAACATAATGAAACGCGTCGTGTACTGCAATATTAGAAAGTTAATGTAGTTTTTATAATATGACCTTTATATTTGGAGAGTGATAAATCGTCACGTTCGGTTACATTACATTTTTTACCGACTTCAAAACACGGAGGTACCTACCAGGGCCCCAATCATGTAAGAATTGTTCATCAAACGTTAAAGATTTTTGTCAAAGTAAAATAAAACCATAACTGCATTGAATTAGAGCTCAATTTCGTCTGCCCATTCTTATACGTTTAGGGTATCGTACATACCTAAACGTATAAGAATGGGCAGATCATTCATTCATGATCTACATCACATTTTGATTAAATCTCTAAGTATAAGTACTTGGAATCCATTTTTACTATTACCTATAAATGAGAAAGAGTCCGTCTATCTGCTACGCTTTTACAGTAGAGTCCGGCAAACTTGTCTGAAAATTGGAACTAATTTTTATGCCTGTTTAGCTTTTGTTTTTATTTTATTTTTAACTAGCAGTTGCCCGCGACTTCGTCCGCGTGAAATAAGTTTTTTAAATTTCCACGGGAACTCCCTTATTTTTATAATAATAATGTCCTCCCGATCGAATTTCGACCACGGCGGCCAATCTCCACAGAGATTAGCCATCTGCGCGGGAGATATTATAGTGCACAAGTGTGTGCGCATACACAAGTGCACTCTCTGTCTCATAGTCCGATGGGACGGAAGATCCGACACGACCGGAGAGAGATCAGGCGCAGGACTGACGGCTTAACGTGCTCTCCGAGGCACGGGGGTGAAACACCGCCAACTTCCTAACTTCGGGCTAGTACTGAGAATTTCTTGTCAGAAAAACCTATTAGCCCGACCTGGGACTCGAACCCGGGACCTCGTTGACCGCAGACGAACATGCTTACCTCTAGACCAACGAGGCAGTCGTTTATAATAATATAGCCTATGACACTCACAAATAATGTGGCTTTCTATTAGTACCAGAATTTTCAAAATCAGTTCAGTAGATCCAGAGCTTACCCCTACAACCTCACAAACTTTACCTCTTTATCATATTAGTTTAAATATACACTAGCGACGGTGTCATCGGATAAGTTGGCATCTATTCAATCGATTTTGAATCAAATCAAAGTACCTAACAGACCCAAGTTTCATCCGGGGATGGACAAAGGCCATTAATTATCCCGAAAAATCAAAAAAAATCCACGGGATTTGTCAATATCTAAATCCTCGCGGACGATGTCACAGGCAATAGGCATCACCAAGTTTTTATTCAGTACATACCTATTTAAAATTTTCTTCTTCTTTACTTTACTTTGCTTCTTATTTTCTTCTGTACAATTAAATTAAATTTATAACTACATATACATAATATCCGGATAAACTCACATGTTCTATCGGAAAAATGCCCGACTAGTTTCGAACCCGTTCGGGGCCCTTATTCATGAGCCTGTTCGCGCGACGCGGCCGCTACTCCACTTCCGACATTTCGGCATTTTTCCGACAGAACACGTGAGTTTATCCGGATATTATGTATAGTTATAATGAATATCACTCACGATAGTTTAAACGTTAAAATAAATGAAATTTATTCCAACAGAAAATAATTTAGTTACATGTAAGTATTTATTTCTAAACGGTTCACATTTCAAAACTCTATCAACGATGGATTACAAGAACTTTATAAGTAGTTAAGTCAAGGCGATGACCCATAGCAATGTTATCACTTGATACCTCAGTCTTCTTATGGCTTCGTACATCGACACCGTTAACAAGTTAGTAGGTATAATCAAGCTAATTTAACTCCGCCATTTTGAAAGAGCCTAAACTTTGCAAGTATGTTAGACAGTTGTTCGAAGTTGATAACGATAATTCACGGCTTTTCTTGGTATCACTTAGAACTTTGGAACTTACGGTAACACATACTTACGTTTAAATAAATGCTGAAGGTAAATATTATGTTCTAGTAGCATATTAAAAATAAGTATGTTTCTTCTATTCTAAACTGTTATTTAATATGTGCTAAATGACAATTTAGTGAACTAGGAACTGGGAACAATAGGGTTTTTCAATGCGAATAATATTAAGCAAGTATCTATCTATTTAGATTAAATAAATAAATAAAATCTTTATTTGTTCCAAAATAAATAGCACAATTTTTCTTAAATTACCCTAGACCCCCAAACTAGGATAGCCCGTGTCTTAGGGGTCAGTCTCTTCCCATTAATTGTATATAATATTATAGAAACAGAAACTAACATTAATTATATGAATATACAAATAAAGGTTTTATTTATTTATTAGAACCAATGAACATATTTTCACGACGAACTTTAAACATACAAATTATACGATGACGCCCGCGTCTTTCAAAAATCCCGCGAACTTAAAAAAGTTGCCTTTTTTTTAAATTTCAAAATAGACTTTAAACGCTGACGACAATCATCAATCAATCAGGTTGCAGTGCTTTATGTCCTTCTCCGGGACGCAACCTATCTTTGAATAATTTTTTGTCAACATCGGTGAAAAAACAGGTAACATACAGACTTTCGCATAACATTAAGTAGGTAGGTATGGGTCAACAGGTTAAGACTAGACCAGAGCTAACTTGTGGAATTAAACTAGTGAAGCTAACATGTTGTGTCTACTGTCTAGTTAGTTTTATAATAAGTTCTATATGTCAACAACACCATTACGATTTACTTCACAGTAATAATAATGTCCTCCCGATCGAATTTCGGCCACGGCGCGGCGGTCAATCTCCAGTGAGATTAGCCATCTGCGCGGGAGATATTATAGTGCACAAGTGTGAACGCAAACACAGGTGCACTCTCTGTTCCTTTACTCTCATAGCCCGATGGGACGGAAGATCCGACACGACCGGAGAGAGATCGGGCGCAGGACCGACGGCTTAACGTGCTCTCCGAGGCACGGGGGTGAAACACCGCCAACTTCCTAACTCCGGGCTAGTACTGAGATTTTTTTGTCAGAAAACCCCAGTACTTGTTGTGACCCGACCCGGAACTCGAACCCGGGACCTCGCCGGCCGCATTCGAACATGCTAACCACTAGACCAACGAGGCAGTTACAGTAGCAAGTGCGTTACCCGCGGATACTGCCAATTATTTCATTAGGCCCCATTAACTGCGCCACTGGTTACGAGCCCTCCACTAAATGCAATAAAGGACAATCGTTCGGGAGTTACATTTTATCGTGTTTTGAATCAAGTGAGACGGGAAGTCGATACTTTCACACAATTAATTACATTTTCCAAATATTTAAATAGCAATAAAAACAACATGGCGTCAAGTGCCCTGTAAATTACGCTTTTATGTGTAAGTATAGATTTTTGCAAATATTTTGCAATAAAGTTTGTACTTAAATATTAACAAACAATCTTCAAGGTACTAGAGTTTATCTACTAACTAAAACTGAACGATTTTCGAATTAGTTACGAGGTTCACATGAAAATTAGGTGTTACATTGCAAATTGCAATCAATAAGTACAATAATATTGCCATGGGGGTGTTGCTTATGTCAAAAATTAATTATTTTCTACTAATTATTAAATAGAGGGTCTTCCAAAAGACCTAAAATTCACATCTTCCGTTAGTTTGAAGTTTGATAACCATTTTAAATTATAGATTAAAGAAAAAAAGGCGTTGAACTTTGATGACGTCACAAGTCACAACTATGTATTTCATACAAACTTCCATACTAGAAGCGCGCTTTGTACGTTTGATAAAGAGTCGCTGATTTGATTGAGTTTTCATCATCAATATTGGACAATCGACCGGACTGGACTAATCCATAAATGACGCGAACGTTTAGTGAGGCGCATTCATTTTTAAATTAGTCGACCATTGCTACTAATATTCAATAGAGTTATTATGTAATATACATAGGTATATAATGCGTGTAGTTAAACCAAATAACTGGATATTTCATTCTGAAGCCATCACGTAATACAGACGCAATATTAGATTGATTCGCAGCCTCGCAGTTATTTCTCAAACTTTTATCCAAATACTTTTCTTATATGAGCAAACTAATATCTTACCAGCCAACAAAGTTTCAAACAAAAATAACTCTTATACTCCCTACATTTAGACATGATCAGCTTATACAAGGCGCTACGATCAAGCTACACGTTTATGGAGTAGACAGTGTTCTCATACAAAACGTTCTGGAATTTTATTCAAGAGCGAAATCAAATAGAGATCCACTAATAGCTGAGAAGGGTTGGGCTATAGTCCAACACGGTGTCGAAGTGCGTAGTCTTTCTACATTAGCCGGCAAAGTATTACATATCAAATTTGTTGTAGAGCTCGATGTGTAATTATTACTGCCGGATATCTGTACCAGGTATGCATATTCTGATCATTTGGTCCGGTATTATGGCAAAGGAAAGCAATATGCATGCCTTCCAAGATCTTTCCAAGACAGGGCCGAGTAACTTTTTGAGGATCTATGATTCAATTCACAATAATGTGTGAGAGCTTGGGTCAGCTCCAACTTCCAAGCAATGCCGATTCCATCTTATATCCTTGAAGGATAATATATTTCGTCAATTGAGGATATGTTTTCGACGAAAATAGAAACGAGACACCCTGGCCTAGATTTTATCGCATTAATATATTATGAAGATTTCATTGTAGAAAAATTTTAGCCAAATTTAATAAATAGTTTTTGGAAATTACCTAGTTCTAGTAATCGTACCGTTTTGATCGAAATCATGAACTTTGGACTTAATTTTAGCTCAGTAAGGCAGGTTTGCCAAAATTTAATGATGGAAATTAAGAGCTTTTGATTCTGGACAATTAAAGGAAGCTTTTCTTGGCAATGAGCTAAGATTTGTATGGTATATTGAGCACCAAAACCTAGAGAAAACTGCCAAATGGTCGGCAGGGAGTTTCTTATTTTTCTTGACATCAAACTGTCATTTTGAGTAATATTATTATTATACTATATATAGCTCAATTACCACTCACTCACTGACTCATTGACATAATTGTTCTCCTAGAAAGAGACAGAAAACGATATAATGATGTAGGGGAGATGTGTTCGGGTGCGGGATTCGAGTGGGGAAAAATTATGACATTTCGGAAAAACAAGATGGCGGCCGACGTGATTCTCGGCCCTCTTTTGTTTTCCAACCGATTTCGTTACAATTCGCAGTGATTGAAGAAATTAGGAAACGATTAACAGAAAAAGTGGAAAAAATTGGAAAAACAAGATGGCGGCCGAGCTGTAGTGTTTTCAAATTTTTGATTTTTCGACCCCGAACCGCGGCGCCACAGATCCGAAACGGCGTGGTCGAGCATGATAATTTTTTCTTTTTTCGACTACAATTATCCTGTATTTTGACAGAATGGGAGTGGTTTTTAAAATTCAAGATGGCGGCTGTCGCGGCGGCCTTTTTGTTTGAGGTACGAAAAAACGCAATTTTAAAATTCTAATTTCTCACAGTTGGCAACGTCGGAGCGTTTCGACTTCTATGGGGCGATTGTGTGTACAGACTCGAGGTATGGATTGGGGAAAAAAAATTACCCCATTTCTCGGGAAATTTTCAAGATTTACCCCAAAAATAAAAAAATTGAAATACGGACTTTTTGCAAAATTCGAGTACGAGCAACCACGTGTCCTACTTGTACAAATGACATTTAGGTATTTTCGTCGCCGAGGTCTGGCAACACTGGAATTTATCAAAGTAAAAGTGATTTTCGACATGGTCTTTTTTCAGGGGCGATCATTTCGGCTGGGTGCGAGCGAGATGAAAAATTGAAACGTCGTCAGGAGCGGTATATCCTGTAGTTTACGGGAAAATTATGAAACTATGTAAAATGTTTCTGTGAAACGAGGTGGCGGCCATTTTGTATTCTTTTTGTGTTTTTCAAAATTTCGATCACGTTTTTGAGGCAGTTGGCAACATTTGGGAAAGTTGACATGTATGGATCGATTGTGTAACTCGACCGGCAGTATCGAGGTATCTATACAGTGTTGCCACATTTGGGGTAGTTTTCGAGATTTACCCCAAAAATTCCCTCCTGTAAAATTTTGTATGAAATTTTTTTTTTCCACTGATGGCTTTGTGTACAAGTCAGAAAGTTAAACTTGAAAAAAATATAGAGACAGCTGATGATTGAGGATTTCGGAGACGGGTAAAGAGCACGGTCCAGGTATTGAAGATAGGTGGGGGGTGCTCGACCAAATGTCATTCGAAACTTCATCCAATTGACAATGAAATGAAAAAAAATTCAAAATGGCGGATTTAAGATGGCCGCCATACAAATTTTTTTGGTGTCTATCTCAGAAAGTATAAAAGATGGAAGAGTGGTTTCTTGGCAAAAGATGATCAATACGAGAAGGTATATGTAGCGAAATGAAAAAAATTTCAAGATGGCGGAATATTTTTTTTCATACCAAATTATATGGCGATTAGGACTCATTGACATAATTTATTGTTCTCCTAGAAAGAGACAGAAAACGATACAATGATGTACGGGAGATGTGTTCGGGTGCGCGATTCGAGTGGGGAAAAATTATGACATTTCGGAAAAACAAGATGGCGGCCGCCGTGATTCTCGCAACTCTTTTGTTTTCCAACCGATTTCGTTACAACTCGCAATTATTGAAGAAATTAGTAAACGATCAATAGAAAAAGTGGAAAAAATTGGAAAAACAAGATGGCGGCCGAGCTGTAGTGTTTTCAAATTTTTGATTTTTCGACCCCGAACCGCGGCGCCACATATCCGAAACGGCGTGGTCGAGCATAATATTTTTTTCTTTTTTCGCCTGCAATTATCCTGTATTTTGACAGAATGGGAGTGGTTTTTAAAAATTCAAGATGGCGGCTGTCGCGGCGGCCGTTCGGTTTGAGGTACGAAAAATCGCAATTTTAAAATTCCAATTTCTCACAGTTGGCAACGTCGGAGCGTTTCGACTTCTGCGGGGCGATTGTGTGTACAGACTCGAGGTATGGATTGGGGAAAAAAATTACCCCCTTTTTCGGGAAATTTTCAAGATTTACCTCAAAAATAAAAAAATCTAAATACGGACTTTTTGCAAGATTCGAGTACGAGCAACCACGTGTCTCACTTGTATGAATTACATTTGGGTAATTTCGTCGCCCATGTCTGGCAACACTGGAATTTATCAAAGTAAAAGTGATTTTCGACATGGTCTTTTTTCAGGGGCGATCATTTCGGCTGGGTGCGAGCGAGATGAAAATTTGAAACGTCGTCAAGAGCGGTATATCCTGTTGTTTACGGGAAAATTATAAAACTATGTAAAATGTTTCTGTGAAACAAGGTGGAGGCCATTTTGTATTCTTTTTGTGTTTTTCAAAATTTCGATCACGTTTTTGAGGCAGTTGGCAACATTTGGGAAAGTTGACATGTATGGATCGATTGTGTAACTCGACCGGCAGTATCGAGATATCTAAACAGTGTTGCCACATTTGGGGTAGTTTTCAAGAATTTCCCCAAAAATTTCCTCCTGTAAAACTTTGTAAGAGATTTTTTTTTGTTTCACTGATGGCTTCATATACAAGTCAGAAAATTAAAATTGAAGAAAAATATGGAGACACCTGATGATTGAGGATTTCGAGGACGGGTAAAGAGCACGGCCAAGGTATTGAAGATAGGTGCTCGAACAAATGTCACTCGAAACCTCATCGAATTGGCGGTGAGTTTAAAAAAAACTCCAAAAAGGTGGATTCAAGATGGCCGCCAAAAAATTTCGTCAGTGTCTATCTTGGAGAGTATAAGAGATGGAAGTGTGGTTTCTTGGCAAGAGATGATCAGGACGAGGTCTATTTAGCGAAATAAAAAAATTTTAAGATGGCGGAATTTTTTTTTTTCATACCAAATTATATGGCGATTAGGAACTTTAAAAGACTGGGTACTTGTAGTTCCTTTTCAAACTTTGTTTTAATTATAGGACTCTCATTCTAACGAATCTTTGGGAGCAAAAATGTGAAGCGAGTTGATGATTGAGGATTTCGGAGACGGGTGAAGAGCACGGCCAGGGTATTGAAGAAAGAGTTCGACCAAAGGCATGAAAAAAAAACATAAAACTACCAACATACCCGCCTACCTGAATACCAGCCTACCTGCATACCCGCCTACCAACATACCAGCCTACCATCATACCCGCCTATCGACATACCCGCCAACCGACATACCCAGTACCCACCTACCAACAAATCCGTACGTACACCCCAAATTGCACACATCCTGCAATTTTAATGTCGTCGATTTTCCGTTACATTATATTAAGATCTGTTGATTTTAATGTAAAAGTGAACCAGCGCCATTTTGAAATTCTTTGGTAATGTACCGATTTCTTTCATATTCGATATAATTTAGGTCTCCCTGGGATTACAAAACAGAAAACTGATACCAAAGTAAAAAAAAACAGCGCCATTTTGAAATTCTTTGTTAATTGACCGATTTCGTTCAAAAACGATATTTAGGGCTCCCTGGGGTTACAAAACAGGAAACTGATACCAAAGTTTAACAATCAGCGCCATTTTGAAATTATTTGTTAATTGACCGATTTCATTCAAAATCGATACTTAGGGCTCCCTGGGATTACAACACAGGAAACTGGTACCAAAATTTTAAAAAAATCAGCGCCATTTTGAAATTATTTAATATAACCGATTTCGTTCAAAATCGATATTTAGGACTCCCTGGGATTACAGAACAGGAAACTAATACCAAAGTTTAAAAAAAATCGGCACCATTTTGGACTTCTTTGTTAATTCACCGATTTCGATCAAAATCGATATTTTGGGCTCCCTGAGATCACTAAACAGGAAACTGATACCAAAGTTTTAAAAAATCAGCGCCATTTTAAAATTCTTTGTTAATTGACCGATTTCGTTCAAAATCGATATTAAGGGTTCCCTGGGATCACAAAACAGGAAACTGATACAAAAGTTTTAAAAAATCAGCGCCATGTTGAAATTCTTTGTTAATTGACTGATTTCGTTCAAAATCGATATTTAGGGTTCCCTGGGATTACAAAACTGAATCTGATACCAAAGTTGTACAAAATCAGCGCCACTTTAAAACTCTTTGTTAATTGAACGATTTGGTTCAAAATCGATATTTTGGGCTCCCTGGGATTTCAATACAGGAAACTGTTACCAAAATTTTAAAAAAATTGCGCCATTTTGGAATTATTTGTTAATTTACCGATTTTTTCAAAATCGATATCTGAGGATTCCTGATATCACAAAACAGGAAACTGGTACAAAAATTTTAGAAAATCTGCGCCATTTTGAATATTTATTAAAATTAACCGATTTCGTTCAAAATCGATATTTAGGACTCCCTGGGATTTCAATACAGGAAACTGTTACCAAAATTTATAAAATCAGCGTCATTTTGAAATTGACCGGTTTCGTTGGAACTTTTCGATGCTGGAGTAGATAAAATAATTTCCAATTAACAATGAATGAATGATTTTTCACGTAGCTTAAATTATTTACAAGAAGGAATTTAAATACAGGCTTGAACTAAAAAAAACCGTTTTGTTGCCATTTAAAAATCTTCAATATACATTATCTTTAATGTTCTACTCCTGGCTAAAATTATAAATATTTAAATACGTGGCTGATTTAAAAAAAATAACAATTTTTGTTTAATTTCACATAATGTATACCTACTGTTTCTTTAAAAAATAGTATATCTTTAAAAAAATATTATAAAGTAGCTCATGCATGCGACTCCTTTCCAAGAACTTATGTTTGTGATCTTCCCTTTTTTTTCCTTTTCTAATCCCATATTTTTTGCATAAAGCTGAAACACCACCACCCATCCTTCAAAATTTGAGACTAACACGGCCCGCGAGCTGCTTTAGCAGCTCGCGCACAGAGCGAAACACTAGTTAATATATATATAGCTGCTCGTGCTGATTGACTCATTGATCACCTCTCCTGTAAAATTTTGTATGAACATTTTTTTTTTCACTTATCGTTTCGTATAGAAGACAAAAATTCATCCGGAGGAAAAATACGGAGAGAGCTGATGATTGAGGATTTCGAAGACGGATGAAGAACACCAGACAGGGTATCGAAGATAGGTGGGGGGTGCTCGACCAAATGTCACTCGAAACTTCATCCGATTGACAGTGAGCTGAAAAAAAATTCAAAATGGCGGATTTAAGATGGCCGCCATACAAATTTCGTCGGTGTCTATCTCGGAGAGTATAAAAGATGGAAGAGTGGTTTCTCGGCAAAAGATGATCAGGACCTGAACGTCTTCTTGATGAACAGGAAAAAAATCAAGATGGCGGAATTTATTTTTCCATAGAAGAGGGTATTGAAGATAGGTGGGGGGTGCTCGACCAAATGTCACTCGAAACTTCATCCAATTGACAGTGAGCTGAAAAAAAATTCAAAATGGCGGATTTAAGATGGCCGCCATACAAATTTCGTCGATGTCTATCACGGAGAGTATAAAAGATGGAAGAGTGGTTTCTTGGCAAAAGACGATCGGGACATGAAGGTCTACTTGATGAACAGGAAAAAATTCAAGATGGCGGAATTTATTTTCCATAGAAAATGTATGGCGAATATTGAAGAGGCTACAAGTGTACGGTTCCTTTTAAAAATTTGTTTTTATGGAAGTATTCTCATTTTGACGAATGGTACGGAGAAAAAAATATGGAGAGAGATGATAATCGAAGGTTCGGATGATAAGTGAGGAGCACGGTCAGGGTATTAAAGATAGATAGGGGCTGCTCAAACAAAAAATACTCGAAACTTCATACAATTGGCAGTGAGCTGAAAAAAAAACCAAAATGGCGGATTCAAGATGGCGGCTATCTCAGACAGTATTAATAAAAGATGGAAGAGTGGTTTGTTCATGGCGGAATTAATTTTTCCATAGAAAATGTATGGCGAATATTGAAGAGGCTACAAGTGTAGAACTATGCAAGACTACGGTTCCTTTTCAAGATTTGTTTTTATGGAAGAATTCTCATTTTGACGAATCGTTCGGAGAAAAAAATATGGAGATGATCGAAGGTTCAGATGATGGGTGAGGAGCACGGTCAGGGTATTAAAGATAGGTAGGGGCTGCTCAAACAAAAAATACTCGAAACTTCATACAATTGGCAGTGAGCTGAAAAAAAAATTTAAGATGACGGCTATCTCAGACTATTTAAAAGATGGAAGAGTGGTTTTTGGGTAGAAAATTATCAGGGCCTGAAAGTCTACTTGATGAGCAGAAAAAAATAAGATGGCAGATTCTGCCATTGAAGAGAGTAGAAGAAGTTAGGAAATATGCATGATTTTGAAATGGTTTTTTTACAAGATTTGTTCTTTATGGAAGAACTAGCTGATGCCCGCGACTTCGTCCGCGTGGATTGAGGTTTTTCGGTTCCCGCGGGAACTCTTTAATTTTCCGGGATAAAAAGTAGCCTATGTGCTATTCCAGACTATAATCTATCTCTGTGCCAAATTTCATCCAGATCCGTTCATCCGTTGGAGCGTGATTGAGTAACAAACATACATCCATACATCCATCCATCCAAACTTTCGCATTTATAATATTTATACCTATATGGATAATTATTGTCGGTTCGCCATTACGAAAGCCAAGTTGCCGAAGTTCGATTGCACCCAAAGGTATACAACGGGGTGAGGGGCGGGGGGTTGGTGGTCTTTGTTTTATGTTTTTTCCTTTATGAGAATTTTCTTTTACGTCGGACGCTTGGCGTGCTGGCGCTTCCACTGTGCTCACTAGCATAGCAGTGTGTTGTTTAGATCAGAGCACGTAGACAGTAAACCAGCTGCCCGATTATGTAAGAATTGTCGATCAAATCGTAAAAGTTCGGCGTCAAAGTAAAATAAATCATAACAGCATTGAATTAGAGCTCAATTTCGTGTTTCGAAATTGAGCTCTAATTTAATGCTGTTATGGTTTATTTTACTTTGACGCCGAACTTTGACGATTTGATCGGCCATTCTTACATAATCGGGGGGCAGGATAGTAGGACAGCGAGTAAGTAGACAGTGGACCACGCGCTCCACTACGCGGTCCGCTTTAGCGGGCCGCGCAGCCACGCGCCATACTAGTTTATATATATATAGCTGCTCGTGCTGATTCACTGATTGATCACCTCTCCTGTAAAATTTTGTATGAACATTTTTTTTTTCACTCATCGTTTCGTATAGAAGACAAAAATTCATTAAGAGGAAAAATACAGAGAGAGCTGATGATTGAGGATTTCGAAGACGGATGAAGAGCACCAGCCAGGGTATCGAAGATAGGTGGGGGGTGCTCGACCAAATGTCACTCGAAACTTCATCCGATTGACAGTGAGCTGAAAAAAAAATCAAAATGGCGGATTTAAGATGGCCGCCATACAAATTTCGTCGGTGTCTATCTCGGAGAGTATAAAAGATGGAAGAGTGGTTTCTTGGCAAAAGATGATCAGGACACGAGGGTCTTCTTGATGAACAGGAAAAAAATTCAAGATGGCGGAATTTATTTTTCCATAGAAAAGGGTATCGAAGATAGGTGGGGGGTGCTCGACCAAATGTCACTCGAAACTTCATCCAATTGACAGTGAGCTGAAAAAAAATTCAAAATGGCGGATTTAAGATGGCCGCCATACAAATTTCGTCGGTGTCTATCTCGGAGAGTATAAAAGATGGAAGAGTGGTTTCTTGGCAAAAGATGATCAGGACACGAGGGTCTTCTTGATGAACAGGAAAAAAATTCAAGATGGCGGAATTTATTTTTCCATAGAAAAGGGTATTGAAGATAGGTGGGGGGTGCTCGACCAAATGTCGCTCGAAACTTCATCCAATTGACAGTTAGCTGAAAAAAAATTCAAAATGGCGGATTTAAGATGGCCGCCATACAAATTTCGTCGGTGTCTATCTCGGAGAGTATAAAAGATGGAAGAGTGGTTTCTTGGCAAAAGATGATCAGGACATGAAGGTCTACTTGATGAACAGGAAAAAAATTCAAGATGGCGGAATTTATTTTTCAATAGAAAATGTATGGCGAATATATGAGGCTACAAGTGTAGAACTATTCAAGACTACGGTTCCTTTTCAAGATTTGTTTTTATGGAAGAATTCTCATTTTGACGAATGGTTCGGAGAAAAAATATGGAGAGAGATGATGATCGAAGGTTCGGATGATGGGTGAGGAGCACGGTCAGGGTATTAAAGATAGGTAGGGGCTGCTCAAACAAAAAATACTCGAAACTTCATACAATTGGCAGTGAGCTGAAAAAAATGCAAAATGGCGGATTCAAGATGGCGGCTATGTCAGACTGTATTTAAAAGATGGAAGAGTGGTTTTTGGGTAGAAAATTATCAGGGCGTGAAAGTCTACTTGATGAGCAGAAAAAATTAAGATGGCAGAATCTACGAACATTGAAGAGAGTAGAAGAAGTTAGGAAATATGCATGATTTTGATATGGTTTTTTACAAGATTTGTTCTATAAGGAAGAATTATTGTCGGTTTGCCATTAGGAAAGCCAAGTTGCTTTACGTCGGACGCTTGGCGTGCTGGCGCTTCCACTGTGCTCACTAGCATAGCAGTGTGTTGTTCAGATCAGAACACGTAGACAGTAAACCAGCTGCCCGATTATGTAAGAATTGTCGATCAAATCGTAAAAGTTCGGCGTCAAAGTAAAATAAACCATAACAGCATTAAATTAGAGCTCAATTTCGTCATTCTTACATAATCGGGGGGCAGGATAGTAGGACAGCGAGTAAGTAGACAGTGGACCACGCGGTCCACTACGCGGTCCGCTGTAGCGGGCCGCGCAACCACGCGCCATACTAGTTAATATATATATAGCTGCTCGTGCTGACTCATTGATCACCTCTCCTGTAAAATTTTGTATGAAAAAATTTTTTTTTACTCATCGTTTCGTATAGAAGGCAAAAATTCATTCGGAGGAAAAATACGGAGAGAGCTGATGATTGAGGATTTCGAAGACGGATGAAGAGCACCAGCCAGGGTATCGAAGATAGGTGGGGGGTGCTCGACCAAATGTCACTCGAAACTTCATCCAATTGACAGTTAACTGAAAAAAATTTCAAAATGGCGGATTTAAGATGGCCGCCATACAAATTTCGACGGTGTCTATCTCGGAGAGTATAAAAGATGGAAGAGTGGTTTCGTGGCAAAAGATGATCAGGACATGAGGTTCTACTTGATGAACAGGAAAAAAATTCAAGATGGCGGAATTTATTTTTCCATAGAAAAGGGTATTGAAGATAGGTGGGGGGTGCTCGACCAAATGTCACTCGAAACTTCATCCAATTGACAGTGAGCTGAAAAAAAATTCAAAATGGCGGATTTAAGATGGCCGCCATACAAATTTAATCGATGTCTATCACGGAGAGTATAAAAGATGGAAGAGTGGTTTCTTGGCAAAAGAAGATCAGAACATGAAGGCCTACTTGATGAACAGGAAAAAAATTCAAGATGGCGGAATTTATTTTCCATAGAAAATGTATGGCGAATATTGAAGAGGCTACGGTTCCTTTTCAAGATTTGTTTTTATGGAAGAAATCTCATTTTGACGAATGGTTCGGAGAAAAAAATATGGAGAGAGATGATGATCGAAGGTTCGGATGATGGGTGAGGAGCACGGTCAGGGTATTAAAGATAGGTACCTACTTAGGGGCTGCTCAAACAAAAAGGGAGGGGCGGGGGGTTGGTGGTCTTTGTTTTATGTTTTTCCTTTATGAGAATTTTCTTTTACGTCGGACGCTTGGCGTGCTGGCGCTTCCACTGTGCTCACTAGCATAGCATAGTGTTGTTCAGATCAGAACACGTAGACAGCAAACCAGCTGCCCGATTATGTAAGAATTGTCGATCAAATCGTAAAAGTTCGGCGTCAAAGTAAAATAAACCATAACAGCATTGAATTAGAGCTCAATTTCGTGTTTCGAAATTGAGCTCTAATTTAATGCTGTTATGGTTTATTTTACTTTGACGCCGAACTTTGACGATTTGATCGGCCATTCTTACATAATCGGGGGGCAGGATAGTAGGACAGCGAGTAAGTAGACAGTGGACCACGCGGTCCACTACGCGGTCCGCTGTAGCGGGCCGCGCAACCACGCGCCATACTAGTTAATATATATATAGCTGCTCGTGCTGACTCATTGATCACCTCTCCTGTAAAATTTTGTATGAAAAATTTTTTTTTCACTCATCGTTTCGTATAAAAGACAAAAATTCATTCAGAGGAAAAATACGGAGAGAGCTGATGATTGAGGATTTCGAAGACGGATGAAGAGCACCAGCCAGGGTATCAAAGATAGGTGGGGGGTGCTCGACCAAATGTCACTCGAAACTTCATCCAATTGACAGTGAGCTAAAAAAAATTTCAAAATGGCGGATTTAAGATGGCCGCCATACAAATTTCGTCGGTGTCTATCTCGGAGAGTATAAAAGATGGAAGAGTGGCTTCTTGGCAAAAGATGATCAGGACATGAGGGTCTACCTGATGAAGAGGAAAAAAATTCAAGATGGCGGAATTTTTTTTTTCATAGAAAAGGGTATTGAAGATAGGTGGGGGGTGCTCGAACAAATGTCACTAGAAACTTCATCCAATTGACAGTGAGCTGAAAAAAATTTTCAAAATGGCGGATTTAAGATGGCCGCCATACAAATTTCATCGGTGTCTATCTCGGAGAGTATAAAAGATGGAAGAGTGGTTTCTTGGCAAAAGATGATCAGAACATGAAGGTCTACTTGATGAACAGGAAAAAAATTCAAGATGGCGGAATTTATTTTTCCATAGAAAATTTAGGTATCGCGAATATTGAAGAGGCTACAAGTGTAGAACTATGCAAGACTACGGTTCCTTTTCAAGATTTGTTTTTATGGAAGAAATCTCATTTTGACGAATGGTTCGGAGAAAAAAATATGGAGAGAGATGATGATCGAAGGTTCGGATGATGGGTGAGGAGCACGGTTAGGGTATTAAAGATAGGTACCTACTTAGGGGCTGCTCAAACAAAAAGGGAGGGGCGGGGGGTTGGTGGTCTTTGTTTTTTTTTCCTTTATGAGAATTTTCTTTTACATCGGACGCTTGGCGTGCTGGCGCTTCCACTGTGCTCACTAGCATAGCAGTGTGTTGATCAGATCAGAACACGTAGACAGTAAACCAGCTGCCCGATTATGTAAGAATTGTCGATCAAATCGTAAAAGTTCGGCGTCAAAGTAAAATAAACCATAACAGCATTGAAATAGAGCTCAATTTCGTGTTTCGAAATTGAGCTCTAATTTAATGCTGTTATGGTTTATTTTACTTTGACGCCGAACTTTGACGATTTGATCGGCCATTCTTAAATAATCGGGGGGCAGGATAGTAGGACAGCGAGTAAGTAGACAGTGGACCACGCGGTCCACTACGCGGTCCGCTTTAGCGGGCCGCGCAGCCACGCGCCATACTAGTTAATATATATATAGCTGCTCGTGCTGACTCATTGATCACCTCTCCTGTAAAATTTTGTATGAACATTTTTTTTTTCACTCATCGTTTCGTATATAAGACAAAAATTCATTCGGAGGAAAAATACGGAGAGAGCTGATGATTGAGGATTTCGAAGACAGATGAGGAGCACCAGCCAGGGTATCGAAGATAGGTGGGGGGTGCTCGACCAAATGTCACTCGAAACTTCATCCAATTGACAGCGAGCTGAAAAAAAATTCAAAATGGCGGATTTAAGATGGCCGCCATACAAAGTTCGTCGGTGTCTATCTCGGAGAGTATAAAAGATGGAAGAGTGGTTTCTCGGCAAAAGATGATCAGGACATGAGGGTCTACCTGATGAACAGGAAAAAAATTCAAGATGGCGGAATTTATTTTTCCATAGAAAAGGGTATTGAAGATAGGTGGGGGGTGCTCGAACAAATGTCACTCGAAACTTCATCCAATTGACAGTGAGCTGAAAAAAAATTTCAAAATGGCGGATTTAAGATGGCCGCCATACAAATTTCGTCGGTGTCTATCTCGGAGAGTATAAAAGATGGAAGAGTGGTTTCTTGGCAAAAGATGATCAGGACATGAAGGTCTACTTGATGAACAGGTAAAAAATTCAAGATGGCGGAATTTATTTTCCATAAAAAATGTATGGCGAATATTGAAGAGGCTACAAGTGTAGAACAATGCAAGGCTACGGTTCCTTTTCAAGATTTGTTTTCATGGAAGAAATCTCATTTTGACGAATGGTTCGGAGAAAAAAATATGGTGAGAGATGATGATCGAAGGTTCGGATGATGGGTGAGGAGCACGGTCAGGGTATTAAAGATAGGTACCTACTTAGGGGCTGCTCAAACAAAAAGGGAGGGGCGGGGGGTTGGTGGTCTTTGTTTTATGTTTTTCCTTTATGAGAATTTTCTTTTACGTCGGACGCTTGGCGTGCTGGCGCTTCCACTGTGCTCACTAGCATAGCAGTGTGTTGTTCAGATCAGAACACGTAGACAGTAAACCAGCTGCCCGATTATGTAAGAATTGTCGATCAAATCGTAAAAGTTCGGCGTCAAAGTAAAATAAACCTTAACAGCATTGAATTAGAGCTCAATTTCGTGTTTCGAAATTGAGCTCTAATTCAATGCTGTTAAGGTTTATTTTACTTTGACGCCGAACTTTTACGATTTGATCGGCCATTCTTACATAATCGGGGGGCAGGATAGTAGGACAGCGAGTAAGTAGATAGTGGACCACGCGATCCACTACGCGGTCCGCTGTAGCGGGCCGCGCAACCACGCGCCATACTAGTTAATATATATATAGCTGCTCGTGCTGACTGACTGACTCATTGATCACCTCTCCTGTAAAATTTTGTATGAAAAAATTTTTTTTTACTCATCGTTTCGTATAGAAGGCAAAAATTCATTCGGAGGAAAAATACGGAGAGAGCTGATGATTGAGGATTTCGAAGACGGATGAAGAGCACCAGCTAGGGTATCGAAGATAGGTGGGGGGTGCTCGACCAAATGTCACTCAAAACTTCATCCAATTGACAGTGAGCTGAAAAAAAATTCAAAATGGCGGATTTAAGATGGCCGCCATACAAATTTCGTCGGTGTCTATCTCGGAGAGTATAAAAGGTGGAAGAGTGGTTTCTTGGCAAAAGATGATCAGGACGTGAGGGTCTACTTGATGAACAGGAAAACAATTCAAGATGGCGGAATTTATTTTTCCATAGTTAATGTATGGCGAATATTGAAGAGGCTACGGTTCCTTTTCAAGATTTGTTTTTATGCAAGAAATCTCATTTTGACGAATGGTTCGGAGAAAAAAATATGGAGAGAGATGATGATCGAAGGTTCGGATGACGGGTGAGGAGCACGGTCAGGGTATTAAAGACAGGTACCTACTTAGGGGCTGCTCTAACAAAAAGGGAGGGGCGGGGGGTTGGTGGTCTTTGTTTTATGTTTTTCCTTTATGAGAATTTTCTTTTACGTCGGACGCTTGGCGTGCTGGCGCTTCCACTGTGCTCACTAGCATAGCAGTGTGTTGTTCAGATCAGAACACGTAGACAGTGAACCAGCTGCCCGATTATGTAAGAATTGTCGATCAAATCGTAAAAGTTCGGCGTCAAAGTAAAATAAACCATAACGGCATTGAATTAGAGCTCAATTTCGTGTTTCGAAATTGAGCTCTAATTTAATGCTGTTATGGTTTATTTTACTTTGACGCCGAACTTTTACGATTTGATCGGCCATTCTTACATAATCGGGGGGCAGGATAGTAGGACAGCGAGTAAGTAGACAGTGGACCACGCGGTCCACTACGCGGTCCGCTGCAGCGGGCCGCGCAACCACGCGCCATACTAGTTGCTTATGTATCGCTATAAGCGGTGGCAAATGGCAGTATGGCCCTAGGACTTCTATTTTCAAAGCTCGTTCGCCCACTTCCCAAATCATTCAGGAAGAATGCAGTCTTAGATACGACATACTTAAGTCGTACTTGCTAGATTAAGATCACAAGCAAAGCTTAAATAAAGTTAAATAAATAATTATGACGACGACGCCCCTGGCGCAGCGGTGAGCGCTGTGGTCTTATAGTGGGAGGTTCCGGGTTGTATTCCCGGCAGGCTCAATTTGGGAATTTATAATTTCAGAATTTTCCCTGCTCTGGTCGGGTGGGAGTCTCCGGGCGCGGCTATTTACCACCCGTAACGGCGTATAAGATGTACCGCCGAGCGATTTAGCGTTCCATAGAGTAGAATTATTTTTATATGACAGTTTATGACGTACCCGAAAATAAGGATTATAATTCTAAAACTAGAGCTTCAACAATATTCAAACAATACTGTTTCAAGCGATGGTAGTATGGCCCCCAGGATTTGCCGGTAATAGTACTGTCAATTACTTACTACCTATAGATTTATGGTTTTTGGATAGCTCGTTAAAATATGAACACTACGGGTACTATTCGAACGTGGTAAATGCATTTCGGACTGACGCGCACTGTACCTAAATCAATTATTGTAATTGGATTTCTTTCAATTCGTATGTTGTATTTGTATGTTTATGCCAAAAAGTTGTTCTAACGAATGGCCAAAATAATAATTTTACGAAATCAAACCAAGTATGCTTTAAGAAAAATTTACACAAGATATACGAGTAGGTATCTTGTTTCAAAGATCCAACGCTAGAGTTGGTAAAACCATTCTTTTTTTTGCGCCGTCCAAGCAAACGTACCTACTGCCCCCCTAGCATGGGCCGAGAGAATTTTCTCCCCGAGGAAAGGATAAAATTTTTATTCCTAAATAAATAAATAAAAACGCTAAATAACGGTGGGTAAATAGTCCCCCGAGTCCCCGTGAAATGTCAAACTGGGATAAACTTCTCCTCTCCCCTGTTGCCGTGCTCTGAGAGGTGGATAATTTAATTTTATCTCTTGTCAGTGGATAAAATCGGGGGATAAAATTTTTATCTCCGGCCCATGCTAGGGGGGCTGATCAATGATTTGGGGATGAAAATATCTCAATTGATCTGCAAACAATAAATGTTTCTTACTTTCTAAGAACTATTGACTTTTTAAACTAAGAGCTTTTTAATATATGATAATTTATTAAATTTATAATTTTTTTAATCAAATCAAATAAATATTATAAATGCCAAAGTTTGGATGGATGTATGGATGTATGGATGTTTGTTACTCAATCACGCCCGAACGGCTGAACGGATCTGGATGAAATTTGGCACAGAGATAGATTATAGTCTGGAATAACACATAGGCACTTTTTATCCCGGCAAACTAAGGAGTTCCCGCGGGAACAGAAAACCTCAATCCACGCGGACGTAGGCGCGGGCATCAGCTAGTCAAATAAATATTATAAATGCGAAAGTTTGGATGGATGTATGGATGTATGGATGTATGGATGGATGTTTGTTACTCAATCACGCCCCAACGGCTGAACGGATCTGGATGAAATTTGGCACAGAGATAGATTATAGTCTGGAATAACACATAGGCACTTTTTATCCCGGAAAACTAAGGAGTTCCCGCGGGAACAGATTACCTCAATCCACGCGCGGACGTAGGCGCGGGCATCAGCTAGTTTTTAATATAATGAATTTGATAGATTTTCGAAACTTAGAAAGCATTTAGAAGTTCTTGTGTTTAGTTCAGTGACCTAATTAATATGTAAAACCTGCATCAATAATTAAGTTACAGTATCAATTGTTCTGATTGGCTGAATTTATGGTATTTTTGCTGCGTCTATGGATTTTGGCCAATAGTGGAAGAGTGTTAACCATTCAGTGGTCATTGCGATCGTTACACTGTAGCTGTAATTTTCACGTTATATTATGGCCCCAGATGTAAAAACAATTCAATAGGACCCGCCCATAGGTACCTACTATGAGCCTTTACAATTATTATAATTGAGGGACTAATTTAATACAGTATAGTTATGGAAGAATATATCATATTACTACCTAGCTGATGCCCGCGACTTCGTCTGCGTGGTTTAATTTTTTTTTATTCCCTCGTGAATTCTTTAATTTTCCGGGATAAAAAGTACCGTGAAACATGCCAACTTTGCCATTCAAGGATACTTTGCCCTAAAAGCAAAATTTATGCAAATCCACATACTATACGATTTTTTTTTAGTTTTATGGCAATATTCATTACTTGGGTAAAAATAGATTATATTTGTGACCACAAAGCGTATCGCACTCGTTCCCAAGTTGAAACAGTAACCCGTCAGAAATTATCGAATGCAGTGTGTGTTTTGGCGGGCAAATTTCTCGAGTGAAGTGGTTGTGGATTTTACATCATAGCAAAAACGCAAGTAAGTTTATGTTACTATATGTCATAGATTCACAATTGTAGAGTATTTTAATTATAGTTTCAGAATTCAGATGATTATAAATCTAAACTTCAGATGATGGGCAAAATTACCCTTAACTTATCAAACTCGTGCATGCCAACATTGCCCGTTAACAAAAAGTACCCAGGGTTGTCACCTTTAGATATTTTGTAATAGGTTAAGTACCTGTACAACATGTGATTGAATTAATAACGTAATTTACCTCAAAAACAAAACACCAAACACTTATAGTAGTATATTTAGAACATTTAATAGTAAATGCTTATATGTTTGTTAATACCTACTTAGATGGCGAAGTTTGTATACTAAGTATACCTACTAATAAAAAACTATACCTTTCCCGATGCACTATTTTTTATTATTATAGAGCGCCACTTTTCATCTTTTTCTATAATTTTTTAGCTTTCATTTAGTTAATGTTATTTTAAATTTCAGAAAAACCAACACAAGTTCAGAATTCGACAAAGAGAATCAAGACGTGAAATAGGGTCCCGAGCCTATAAAAATTACTACTTAGTGCCTCATACTTTTATTAACCTAAACTTTAATAAACATTTACTTTAATAAACATAGTGTTTGATTTAAATATCATTTCTTATTTCTAAAGCATCCAAATGCATATTATAATATGTGGTCCAACACAACAAAAAGGTTAATATATTATTTATCGAATCAATAATTTCCTGACGTGACAACCCTTAAAATTTTAAACTGCTCGATGGAGCTTGTATGGAAATGAGAAATAATCGCTAGGTAACATTGCCCACTCCTTTTATTGCGAAAATATGTATACTACCAAAAAAATTTTGGAACCTAGGCCAAGATTGCCCTAAATTCTAGTCATGGTGTCTGTTACGTATTTTTAAGAGTTATATTGCATGAAAACTCGATGTGGGCAATGTTGGCTAAAAGTCCAGATTATTTTGCCCGCCATTAAAATCGAACAAATTTTGGTTTAAATGTTAATTTAAAAAAAAAATACAAAGCGAATGCTTGCGTATAATCATATAGTTGTAAGTAATGGAGAAACATACTTCACTTTCTATAGAAAAATCTCGAAATTAATTCGATTTTAAGAAAAAAACGGGCAAAGTTGGCTAGTTTCACGGTAGCCTATGTCACTCTCCAGGTCCTCAACCCATGCCAAAAATCACGTCGATCCGTTGCTCCGTTGCGGCGTGTTTGAAGGACAAACCAAGAAACCAAGAAACCAACAAACAAACACACTTTCGCATTTACTAAAATATGTAGTACTAGATGATGCCCGCGACTTCGTCCGCGTGGATTAAGGTTTTTTGATTCCCGCGGGAACTCCTTAATTTTCCGGGATAAAAAGTAGCCTATGTCCTTCCCCGGGATATAACCTACCTCTGTACCAAATTTCAGCAAAATCGGTTGAAAAGATGGGCCGGGAAAGCGTAGCAGACCGACAGACAGACAGACAGACAGACAGACAGACACACTTTCGCATTTATAATATTAGTATGGAAGTATGGATTATACATAGTAGCAAAGTTGCCAAACTGTCTCTTACAGAAGATTTGTATACCTTTGGAGCTTTGTGGCAAGTGAATAGCCGCTCCAACAAAACATTTTCAATTAGGACAAGGAGGCAGTAACACAAAACACATTGTAGTTATGCGCAGGTAGGTACATAGCAATGAAATATTAAACGCGCTGCTCTGAGGCACCTCCTACGTTACTCGTGACCTAATTACTTGACTAAAAGTGTTTTATGCTAAAAACTGTTTTGTACATTAGCGCAATCCTCTGAGGATGTCTACAGTAATAAAGTACTGAGAAATGTACTAAAAGCTTTATAAAACTTTAAATAACTGTCAGAAGTCAGAACTAAAGGTCTAGCCCCACTACATGTAGAGCTCAGAGGGATATCTCCGTGGAATAATACTCGAAACTTGCACGAATCCAATATATTCATCACTTCCTTATAGTTCTTACAAAAAACTTCTTCTTACAAAAGCTTTCACATCATTAACAATTTAAAACGAATCTACCGCTGGTTCGGAATCGACCTAGCGAGAAGAACCAGCAAGAAACTGGGTGGCGTCTACATTCAAAATTACTTTTTCACAGCCACCGATCAATTAACAAAACTCACAAACTAATATAAATTTCTAATCACCACGTGAACGCTTCCAATAATATATTCCCTCGCAACCTTCTTTTCTCTCTACTGTCTCGTCTCGTCTCATAATATTTTTCAATGTACCCGCAGCTCAAATCGACTAAAAATTCATGCCATACGTCAAATTGACAACTATCGAAGTACCTTACATACAGATGCACGGCGCGGTACGGCAGGTAGCGGCAAATATTCTTTGTAAGAGTTTGTATGGAGCTGGGCCCACGCTGAGCCGCGACACGGAGATGCACTGCGATATAATTGTACAAAGAATACTTGCCGCTACGTGCCGCGCCGCACCGCGCCTCTGTAGTGGGGATAGGCCTTTAGAGTACTTAGTTATAAAGGTGCCTACTCGTATCTTGATTTCATCATGGTATTTATTTAATACGTAAAGGCCTATGTTCAGCAGTGGACGTCTGCAGGCTGAGATGATGGTGAATTTATTTCGACAGAATTTCGACCAAGTCATCCAATTTAAAAAGCGCTATAACCAGGGGGTCTACTCTCTTTCTCTCAAACGAAATTTCGCAAACGAACGTAATTAGTCTGTTATTAGACCCACGCAAAGTCGTTCAATCCAATCGGTCACGAAAATTTTGTATGGATCCGTACTTCGTCTGCGTGTACGAAAACGAAATAGAGAGGAGCATAGAGATAATATTATGTAGGAGATTCCGTAGAACTTAGGTTAGTGCCACAGTGCCAAGCGATTTAGCGTTTCGGTACGATGCTGTGTAGAAATCGATGAGGGGTATGGGTTTAATATTATAACTGCCATACCCATACCCCTAACAGGTTAACCCGCTACCATCTTAGACTGCATCATCACTTACCACCAAGTGAGATTGCAGACAAGGACTAACTTGTAGTGGATAAAAAAAAACAAGTTTAATTGATTCGAACGTCAACTTCACCACCACTCAGCACAGATAAAATAAGTCTTTAATTCGTAAAGTTAATTACGAAAAGTTTCTAACCGTGCCCGGGATTCGAAGGTCAGAAGCTCCGAGCTTAGCCGCCAGACTATCCCTGCTTACTTTTTTTTTATCCACTAAAACTAACCACTAAAACTTTTAAGTTAGCCCTTTACTGCGATCTCACCTGATGGTAAGTGATGATGCAGTCTAAGATGGTAGCGGGCTAACCTGTTAGGGGTATGGCAGTTATATTAAACCCATACCCCTATTCGGTTTCTACACGGCATCGTACCGGAACGCTAAATCTTTTGGCGGCACGTCTTTGCCGGTAGGGTGGTAACTAGCCACGGCCGAAGCCTCCCACCAGGCAAAACTTACTTTTTAAAGCAGTGCTCTCAAAATAGACGCAAATCTCTTTACTATTCCCGTTTCACTAATAGCCCCAAAAGAAAAAGCGGCTGTACAGATCCTTTCGCGATATGGCACATAAATCTCGCGGCGCAATTACTTATCTGTCGCGTACAATGGAACAGTCAATGTTCCAGTGGGATGGGAGCGCGGGGACAAACTCATCACGACATCCTTCCGCTAGGGGGCGCCTCAGTCGCCCAGACTTTGACTCCCACGTCCACGGCCCGAATTAGAGATGGAAATGAATGCTACTTTTGAATCATTTTCGGTGATAATTCACAGGAACTAATTTATCAGACGCATGTGTTGCATCTACGCAAAAATTTCGTATGTGACGTATTAGCCAGGGATGTAACGGAGGTAAATTTATCGGAACCGAAGTCGGAGTCGGAGTTATTAAATTTGATTTATCGGAGTTGGAACCGGAGTCAGAGGCAGAGTCGGAGTCAGAGGTAGAGTCAGAAGTGGTCACAAGGGAGATATTTTTCATTTGTGAACAAATAAAAACATCATTCAGTCAACCTTTTTTCATTTTTATTATAAAATAACCTTTTTTCATTTAAATTTATGCCGCCGCGCCGTCGCTATTTGCTATGCTTCGACCTCCGATTAAAACCTCCGATTTAAAAGTTTCGGAGCCGAAATCGGAACCGAAGGTGTAATAATAATCGGAAGTTCCGACTTAACGGAATCGGAGTCGAAGCTCCGTACATCCCTGGTATTAGCCATCAGGGGTCGATGGCCAATGGATGCGTGAGGTTTAAAAAAAACTAAGGTTGTAATAAAACTGCTGAGGTCTATAGAACGTACGTTGACTTTGGACAGTCGAAAGGTAAAAAGTAAGTATCAGTCAAACTCATCACGACATCCTTCCGCAAGGGGGCGCCTCAGTCGCCCAGCCTTTGACTCCCACGTCCACGGCCCGAATTAGAGATGGAAATGAGATTGTTGTAGTTGTTTATTACAGTTTGGTTTTTCATTCAAGGGTGAATTACTTTACGGGTACCGATCTAATTAATACTTTACGGAAGTTTAAAGTTTGTGATGCTTCCCGTCCACATTTGACGTATTCAGAAAATAAATAAAATAAAATAAAATAAAAAAGCCTTTTTATTCATCCTTACTAAATAATTGGTTGACAAATTTACAAGTTATATGTACATGCATCTTAATATTTTTATGACATTATAGAAACAGTACCTACTTAACGAGTTAGCTTGGTTATAATAAAATAAAATAAAATGTAATAATAATTAAAAGCCTGAAATCTATACCTAGAGTGATCTATACCTATATCTATACCTATAGTGTGCCTGCTTTGATTTTCTCAAATTTATGGCATAATTATAACTTTACGAGGTTTTATATCTCTCGCATAAATAAGTGTGAGAAATCGAAGTACGCTCTATTAAGGCAAAAATTGAGGCCAATTCTGTATAACACAATCTCTAAACTAAACTAAAATGACACCTTTAAATCTATTTCTGTCCCTTTCTGCACAGATAATTATGAAAGAGTTAGCAATATTTTAAATGCTGTTATTTTAGTTTAGTTTAGAGATTGTGTTTAACAGAATTGGCCCCATTGTATTCTGTTTTTAACCAGCTTCTTAAAATAACGTGGTGTTATTATGGAAACGCTTTTCACATGATTTTCACATGCTATGTGCAATGTTACATCCCTAGGGGCATAGGCTCCGAATGCATTCCATTTAGCGTCGCAACTCGCAAAGCACGCTGGCATTGAAATAGAGAGTATCTCGTTGGAAATTCCGGATGCATTTTAGTAGAAAGTTCGTAGTTTCGTACTGTTTATTCAGGCGTATTGCTCCGGCACTGAAACAGGGATTTTAAATTATGACTGACAAACACGTCATTAAGGCTTCAGGCGATGAATGGGATCGTCATATCGAGGAATGAGTTTGTTTGAACAACCCAAAAAACCGGCCAAGTGCGAGTCGGACTCGCGCACCGAGGGTTCCGTACAAACCTGTAGTAAGTTTTACGATTTATGACGTATTAAAAATAAAAATTACGTTTGTTGTATGGGAGCCCCCCTTTAATATTTACTTTATTGATATTTAATTATTTATTTTCAAAGGTAATATACAAGTTAATATTCTGTGAAAATTTGAACCGTCAACCTGTTACCGTTTTTAATATTGAGCAAAAAAATACGAAAAAAACACGTTTATTGTATGGGGACCCCCCTTAATATACCTATATATTTTTTTAATTTTTAGTATTTGTTGTTATAGCGGCAACGGAAATACATCATTTGTGAAAATTTCAGCTTTCTAGCTATCACGGTTTATGAGATACAGCCTGGAGACAGACAGACAGACAGACAGACAGACAGACAGACAGACAGACAGACAGACAGACAGACAGACAGACAGCGGAGTCTTAGTAATAGGGTCCCGTTTTTACCCTTTGGGTACGGAACCCTAAAAATGGATACGACAATAAGTCGAAATTTTGACCTGTTAAAAGTTGTGTTTTTTAGTTTGGTGCCTTTTGCCAATCTACTTATTTTGTAACATATTAATTAAAAGAGTTCTGTGGTGGTAATAAGCGAGGTGGTTTAACTTTTAACTTTAGTTAAACTACAGTTATTAAGAGTAGGTACTTCGTCGCGTTTTAGAATTCGAACCTTATCTTGTTGCTATTCAAGGAAAAACTGATAGATAGATAGATAGATAAATTCTTTATTGCCACACATAACTTAGAAATAACTTAATTATAAACAAAAAAACGGAAAACAACGCGTGCGCAAGGGCGGTCTTATCACTAAAAGTGATCTCCTCCAGACAACCCATTACTTAAGGAATTTAAAAAAAAACCTGATGTGATAGGAATCCAAACAGAGTGCAACGGGTTTAATAAAAACGTTGACACTTTACCTACATAGCAGTTGCATTATGAGAGACTCCGTGTGAAACATCGGTAGAGTCAGTCGGTCGAGTGCGCCATTGAAAGCTCGTTAGAATTGCACAATACGCGTTCAACTCGGTATAACCGACTCCCGACCCGGGTACCTAGGTCATTAAGCGTTTACCTTTCTATTAAACTGACCTAACTCAAATCTTACTTACTAGATGATGCCGGAGACTACGTCCGCGCGGATTTAGGTTTATAAAAAATTCTTAAGTAACCTAAAAGTAGAGTAGACCCTGACCCGAGAAAATTCATAAATTATGCATTCCGAAATTGACCCTTTTTAGGGTTCCGTACCAAAATGGTAAAAATGGAACCCTTATGGTGCGACTTTCTCCGTCTGTCTGTCTGTCTGTCTGTCTGTCTGTCCGTCCGTCACACTCGATTATTTCAGTAACTACCGAAGCTATCGACATGAAATTTGGAATAGTTGTGTATATTAGTGGCCCAAAGACACTGGAATTAAAAAAAATTGGAAATTATTTTTGTTCTTATTTAAAAAGGGGGGAAAATCGGAGGGTTGAAATTTAAAAGTGAGATAACTGTACTGTGTGGGGTATCATATGAAAGGGTTTACTTTGTACATTCTAAAACAGATTTTTAATTATTTTTAGTCATGATAGTTTTTGATTTATCGGGGAAAAAGTCAAAAAAAATACCGTTCCCCCCCCCCCTTATCTCCGGAGTTTACCAATCGAAAAATCTGAAATAATTATGGTCAATAGGAATTTATGTATATTTTATAGGAAAACTATAGCCAATGCTCTAACTAGCATAGTTTTTTTGATATTAACAGAAAACCTCTACAAACAAAGTTAGTTTTGCGGTTCATTAAATTCATTAATCGTAAAACTTGCTACAGGTTTGTACGGAACCCTCGGTGCGCGAGTCCGACTCACACTTTGCCGGTTTTTTGTATTGGTATCTGTTAGAAACACAACATCAAATATCTATATATATATAAATCTCGTGTCACAATGTTTGTCCTCAATGGACTTCTAAACCACTTAACCGATTATAATAAAATTCGCACACCATGTGCAGTTCGATCTAACTTGAGAGATAGGATAGTTTATATTATATAGATTAGGATTATTAGTGCTACCCGTGCGAAGCCGGGGCGGATCGCTAGTATTTTATATAATTTACTAGCTGATGCCCGCGACTTCGTCCGCGTGGTTGAGGTTTTTTTGATTCCCGCGGGAACTTCTTAATTTTCCGGGATAAAAAGTAGCCTATGTGCTATTCCAGACTATAATCTATCTCTGTGCCAAATTTCATCCAGATCCGTTCATCCGTTGGAGCGTGATTGAGTAACAAACATACATCCATACATACATACATCCATCCATCCAAACTTTCGCATTTATAATATTTATATGGATGTACAATTCGTTCACGGTTCTTTCACTCTGTCACATATTATGTACTAAAGAACGATAGTTCTCAAAAACTGGCACAGGGCATTGACGTGTTTCGCACACTATCTAAAAATTTAATTATTAATAATTGTGCCACAAATCGTGTCCTCACTTCTCATCAAGCACCCAATCCATACAGGCCACTAATATCTCCCACAGTATCAAGAGTGAATAGGTCTGTAATCTGTATGTTCTAGCTAGACAAGCGCGCTCTAGGCTTAGGCTGCTTATCACTTGCCTGCTTGTCTGATTACTGTCAAGCGCTAGTCTATTGGGGCCTTAATATAATGGTCTAGCCCTACTACAAAGACGCGGCGCGGCGCGGCACGTAGCGGAAAGTATTCTTTGCAAAATTATGTCGCAGTGCAAGTCCGTGCCGCGTCGATATGGTTGGCCCAGCTCCATACAAGCTCATAAAAAGAATATTTGCCGCTTTGTGCCGCACCGTGCCGTGTAACTGTAGTGGGGCTAGACCTTAGACTGCATCATCACTTACCATCAGGTGAGATCGCAGTCAAGGGCTAACTTGTACCTATATAAAAAAAAAAACCTTCAGAGCGGCCGTTGAAAGCTCGTTTGCACAACTTATAACTAAGTATCTGTACAATACGTATAGATACTAGGTACGGGCGGTCAATGAGCGTTTATTACCCTACTGACCGATCTCGCATCTACGGCAGTTGCGAAGCCGATATGTTGTCATTGCAAATCACGGACGCCGCGGCACTTTCGAATTTCGAATGCTTAGAATGTTTGATGGCTATCTTTTAATCAAGATTTATTAACCCTTTTAGGCAATTTCAATGCTTTTTTCACTAAGATAACTTTGTAACATCTTTGTAAAAGTAAATAGTAAGAAGAGTACGCGCGCGAGTTGAATGCAGTCGGGGCCTTTTTTTAGGGTTCCGTACCCAAAGGGTAAAAACGGGACCCTATTACTAAGACTCCGCTGTCTGTCTGTCTGTCTGTCTGTCTGTCTGCCTGTCTGTCTGTCTGTCTGTCTGTCTGTCTGTCTGTCTGTCTGTCTGTCTCCAGGCTGTATCTCATAAACCGTGATAGCTAGAAAGCTGAAATTTTCACAAATGATGTATTTCCGTTGCCGCTATAACAACAAATACTAAAAATTAAAAAAATATATATATTAAGGGGGGTCCCCATACAATAAACGTGTTTTTTTCGTATTTTTTTGCTCAATATTAAAAACGGTAACAGGTAGACGGTTCAAATTTTCACAGAATATTAACTTGTATATTACCTTTCAAAATAAATAATTAAATATCAATAAAGTAAATATTAAAGGGGGGCTCCCATACAACAAACGTAATTTTTTGATATTAACAATAAACCTCTACAAACAAAGTTAGTTTTGCGGTTCATTTCGTCTTGTTTTTAATACGTCATAAATCGTAAAACTTACTACAGGTTTGTACGGAACCCTCGGTGCGCGAGTCCGACTCGCACTTGGCCGGTTTTTTTTTTTTTAGTCGGGGCCTGACTCAAGTAGGTAACTTAGAGTAAATAGTTTTTCTCGCAGCCCTCTACGTTTTTTTCTATAATAATTGTAGGCCTCAATACGTACATGGGCACTGGACTGGGTAATCATACTAATATTATAAATGCGAAAGTGTGTTTGTTTGTTGGTTTATTGGTTTGTTAGTTTGTCCTTCAATCACGCCGCAATAACGGAGCAACCGATCGACATGATTTTTGGCATGGGTATAGTTGAGGACCTGGAGAGTGACATAGGCTACTTTTGATCCCGGAAAATTAAGGAGCTCCCGCGGGAATCAAAAAAACTTAAACCACGCAGACGAAGTCGCGGGCATCAGCTAGTATTAAATTAATTTAAATAGTTTATTCATACACTTATAGATTCGTACAGTCTGTCCGTCTGATACATTGACGACCGCCCTGGCGAGTTGAGCGCTGCTGTCTTAACGAGGGAAGTCCCGGGTTCAATCCGCGGCAGGGTCAATTTGGCATTTTGAATTTTCTCTGACCTGGTTCTTCAGGTGGCTGGTGGCTTCAGCCGTGGCTATTTACCACCCTAACGGCAAAGACATGCCGCCAAGCGTTTTAGCGTTCCGGTACGATGCCGTAGATGGTAGAACTATTAGGGGTATGGATTTAATATAACTGCCATACCCCTAACAGGTTACATTAAACATCTCTATTAAATTGAGATCAAAAGTTTACCGAAATCTTTTTTCATATTACTTCATTTAAGGCCCAAGGTATGAAATTATAACAAGATTAAAGTAATTAATCAACTTCAGTCTCTATTGAACAAATGAATACCAGGTCAAGCAATGTTAAACCGTCTAAAAGCTTAGCATTAATTGACTCGCGGACTTTGATTCATTAAATTCAATAAGTAATTTGATAGTGTTTTAAGTCTTGTTTTGATGTTCCTGGCTAAGTCTAAATTAATGAACTAGACGATTTTCAGTTTCACAATTTGCACCCACGGGTTTTATTTATAATATTTCATGTCAGGATCACCACTTTATTTCATTACTAGCTGATGCCCGCGACATCGTCCGCGTGGCAATTTTTAGTTTTCCACGGGAACTCTTTAATTTTCCAGGATAAAAAGTAGCCTATGTGTTATTTCAGCCACATTTATAATCTCGGTGCCAAATTTCATCCAGATCCGTTCAGCCGTTCTGGCGTGATTGGGTAACAAACATCCATCCATACATCCATCCATGCAAACCTTTATTATGACCTTTCAGCAAGCCCTTTAGGATAAAATCAGTATCAACGGGCTAAAATAAATAGACTGCTAGTGTTTAGGTATGCACTAGTTACGCATAATTTAGTGTGGTTTATTGTTAGGCATTATCTTTACGAAAATAATACATTTCAAACTGGATTTCGATTGTCTCTGTTTTATTTTGCATTCATTTCTAGATCCGCGCTTATCATATCTAATTCTTGACAAACAAAAATAAACTTTACTTATCGGCATTAGAGTTTAATGTCGTAAGAAATGTCGCTGTTTTGCAATAGAAGTTTGGCTACTTTGTACTCCATCTGTACGAATGGCGTCTTAATCTGTATTAAATTGATTTGTACATTATACATTGCGGCGCCGGTAAGCCATCAACACGCGATATGATTAAGTAAGCCGGTATTGTGCATAGATTATTGTCATATCGCCCACTGTCTCATAATTCAGTGATACTTTATGGTACTTCAGAAAGCGCCCCTGAGGTTTTGAGGAATGAAATGTCATTATGAATTCTAGGACTGAGTTATATTTCCAATTAAAATAAATTGGACTCCAGTGAGATCATGCTCGACCATTATAATACGAAAAATACGATTATTGTATCGAAATATGGAATAACTTTAAAACAGATATTTTCAGGCCTAAATCCTAATAATATGTTCCTTGATGATAGCTCTCTGACGAATAAATATGGAAGTAGGAGGCTTTGAGGAACTATACCATGGACCTTCCTCATTCCATGCGGATTAACTATTAAAGTTGTAATCATTACACCAAGCAGCTACCTCTATCAAGCCTATAACATTGTTATCTGTATGTTTTTTAAAAAGCAGCTCCTGTGTTCTCGCTAATTCTTCTTGGTGGAAATGAGATTCCGAATCAGAGGTTGATTCACTTTGATAGAATCCATACTTACTAATATTATAAATGCGAAAGTGTGTCTGTCTGACTGTCTACTACGCTTTAACGATCCATCTTTTCAACCGATTTAGATGGAATAGGTTGCATCTCAGGGAAGGACATAGGCTATTTTTTATCGCGGGCGTCTTCCAGTTTGAATATAAAAACATTATTTTGTGTAAAACTAATTTTCGCGAGTGCCTATACCACAATCTTGCACTGTGAAAGTCACCTATATTCCGCATTCGTTAATCAGAGGGTAAGATTATATTGGACCTAATTGTTTAAGTTTAAGACTGTCGACTTAACAGATAAGACGCTGGGTACCCTGTACAGACCTTTCCCGTACCTTTCTCTTCCCAACAATGGTATATGGTAATGCATCATTAGCATAATATATCTACTGACGCACATTAGTGATACAGTTTGATAAACTATGTGATCGAGTGAGTCGATAAAAGAGTTAAATGGCCATGTGTGACGTTAATATGTTATGTGTCTACTGTCTATCCTTATCTGTAAAACTAGTTTAGAAGTATGTGGGTAATTAATAATGTTAATATTAGCAATCAGTTAAATTGAGTTTCCTATTATCCCTGTGTATATCTTGTGTGTAATACGTAGCTAAACATATGACTGAATAACTAACGACCATCGCGTCGGCAGCTTCGCTCCCTTCGTATCCAACAAGATGTAAAAACCATCGAAACTGTCTGATTACTGGGGAAACATCTTTTAATACTTCCTCAAGTAACATGTTATATAAAATATAATTAATTCTAATTTAAGGGTGTCTGACAGGGGGTTGCACTCGTACTAAGTGTCTGACAATGGACAACGTGGTTTCTAATATTATTCCAAAGAAAAATATGAAAAAACGGAGCGAATTTACATTAATATACTTTAACGAATTTGAGGTGCAATTTTACCCACCTTTGCTACCTGATACCTTCCAAAGCAACCGCGATCCAAAATTCATAGTCGGGGATCGTTTATACTTATATTTAGATACATAGAAAAACTTTCAGCTTGAATAAAATAACGAAGGTCTGATCGTCGTGTGCTCTTGGACCATTAAATTTTAAAAATCACTAAAAAATAATAATTAGACAAATAGGCAACATTCCAATTTCGAGAAATCCAGCCGCAAGCAAAATTTCAGTTTTCCAGGTGTACCTACCTAATATTTAATGTTTAACTTGCTTATCTTTAAAATAAACTCGGATGACGTTTATTTAATAAACTCAGCGAAAAGTTCAGTAAGGCAGATTTATAGGCAGTAATTTAGGCAAATGAAAACCATTTTTCAGTATTTATAGTATTTTATTTTGAAACACTTTGATATATTATTGCTTTTTGTTGATATTTTATTAAATCTAACTAGCATTTAGGCTATACTTCGGGCTATATCGATGACCTATTACGCTAGTTGTATCATCGGACCCGTAACCACTTTCACCTTGTTGCTTCTAAGTACTCACTAAGTAGGTTTTAGCTTTGGTATATTAAAATCCTACTTCCATACTAGGTAATATTATAAATGCGAAAGTGTATCTGTCTTTTTTAATTTTTTTTTTTTTTAATTTATTTTGTACCAAAAGTTATACAATACGTAGAAAACAGAAACATAGTGGACAAGGAAACACTTATCTCTATAAGAGATCTCTACCAGTGACCCTTGGCAGTGAGAAAGGTTGTGCAGGAAGAATGGGTACAACAAGATATGAGATGGAATGAAACGAGATATAAACTATATCATAAACTTACACGAATATACATACTAATGACATAAATATATACATAAATATATAAATACATACCAATATACATACCAACATATATTACTTAATGATTTAACAGATACATATTATTAATTTATAATTATGATAGAGTAGATAAATAGTGCTGTTTCAGTCGAAGTTTAAAGGTGTGAATAGATGGGTTATTCATAAAAATGCTATCAGGTAGTGAGTTCCATAGGCGCGTCGCAGCTACCGTAAAAGATTTACCATAATAAATAGTGTTGTAAGCTGGCACTGCAAGTGATTTTAACTGTCTAAGTTTAAGTGTCTGTCTGTCTGCTACGCTTTCATGGCCCATCTTTTCAATAGATTTTAAAACGAAATTTGGGACAGAAATTGAGGGCATCTTTGGCAACTGGTAATGTTTTATGTTGCCCTTCAAACACGCTGCAACAGAGCAACGGATCGACATGATTGTTTGTATGGGTATACCTAGGTGCGAGTGGTAGATTCACTTGACGATTCAAAAGTACTTGTAAAAGTTTATTTGAATAAAAAATATTTGAATTTGAATTTGAATGAACCTAGAAAGTCCTTTATTCCGGAAAATCACAGAGCAGAATAGTTTTAAAAAATAAATCCAAGAGGACACGTTCGCTGGCATCATTAACAAAGTGTTGCCTGTTTATAAAATTAATTGGGGCCATACTGCCAACGCTTAAAGCAATACTTAAGCAATATTACTCTAAATGACAGTTTGATGTCACGTACCTTGACATTTTTAAAATACGGATTACTAGTCATTGACTTATATACAGTATACTACATAAGTCAATGTTACTAGTGGTTCGCCCCGAACTGAGACCTCGCGGTATCCATAAGATAGTTTTAACTATAACTATAAAGCGCCATCTATTGACATAATTGTGAAGTTCTGTTAAAAATACTGAAGCTCATTAAAAATGAAATAATTTCGTTTCCTTATAATATTTATCTAATTTTAGTATTCGTTGTTTAAGTACAGGATATAATTCAAATAACTGATCAAGTTTCAGGCTCAGCCTTTCAGAAAATTGAGTGTTCTGAGGTCAACTTTGGACGTTAGAAAATCTCCACTTTGAAAGCCCCCCATTTCGTCAATTTTAGGGGAAAAATTTAAAAATAAATATTTTTGGACTCTATTCCTAATTATCTTTAAAATGATATACCACAACTCTATGTAACGCTATAAAAAATATTTTACTTCGCATTCGTTTCTATGAGAGCCCCCCTGAAATAAAGATTTTCATAACTTTTTAAGCCATATTCGGCCGGAGGCCATGGGTTTACATATTAAATTTAAATTTGAAGTAATTACGTTCAGTAATTCAGAAGTTATAAGGCTCTGACAGACGGACGGACGGACGGTCGGACGGACAAGTGCAAATTCACTCAAGTAGACTCACAGACCTTCGCTTCGCTCGGTCAATAATTCTAAAATACGACAGTCAACAATAATGAAACAATATGGCCCCTGTACTGTAGCAGCCTATCTTTAATACTAAGTGAATGTGGCGCACCCTTATCCAAAATTTTCCACAGTTTGTATTGACCTATGGAAAATTTACGTACCTACTTACGCAAGGCATAGCTAACTCTGACCCGCCCCTGAATTGAATTGGAATTTACGAAATTGGATTGGAATTTCTTTCAGTAAGGATCTAGATACATTGGTAGGCATATTATTAGTCAGTCAGTTTATCCTTTATTTATTTATTTATTTATTAAATCTTTATTGCACACAAGAACACGAAAATAAACAAGACATTAAAACAACCTACCCTACCTATACCTTTTCCTTACCTATTCCTTACCTTTTCCTACCTATTCCTTTTATACCTATTTACAAAATTAATTTGGCCGTCGAATCCATTTTCTTTCATCTTAAGTACCTACTGAATTCATTTTGATTAAACTTACTAGCTTTAGCTTATACATCACAATAATTACTTTTATAAAAGAGCCTATAATTTATGAAAAGGAAATTTCCACAGGCTTTCACAAAGTCAGGGATTTATTACAAGCTTTTAATTAACTTCCAATGTTTGTGGGTTTGTTTAGGTCAAATCTTGCAATTGAATTTGAAAACAGTTAAGCAACCTTGCGGAGCTTGCATTTTGAGAAATTTTGCATACACGTTTAGTTTGGATGACAATTATTGACAATGCATGGTTAGCTAAATGACGTCATTCTAAATCCAATATGGCTGCCAAAGATGGCGGACAGTTATTTTGTATACACCCCCATGATATGGTATTAATTAAAAGGTTTGCTGAGAAGAATGCGAAAAATAAAATGACGTCACACTATGATCTACATGGCGGATGATAAAAGCTTGTTTAAAAAAATGTTTTTAAAGATTTAAGACTTCTCAGAGCTCATACCAACTTACTATAACTAGTACTCAGATGTAAATCGGATTATAATATTATTGAGTCAATTTTATAATGGCTTGAACTTGTTTTATATCGTTCAATAGCGATTTAGCACTCAAAACTGGCTCAAAATACCAAGCTAAGCCGCCTGATTTATTAGCCAATAACAGGCCATTACAGTAAATACTTGTTACTCTTAGGAAAACAATAATTATAAGACATATTTCAACGCTTTTACTACGCAAGGCAATAATCACATTATTAATGACATTGTAAATAGGTTTAAGTGCAAGGAGTTTTAAGGATTAGACTCCACTATCGACTTTTTGTTTAAAAACTATTGTGAGCTGCAGCCCTATTTTGTAAAAGCTGTATCAATCAAATTCAATCTCGTGTGATTCGCTGAATTGGGTATTTGCCAACTAGTCAAATCAGCAACTTTTTTTCAAACGTCAAAACGCGTTTAGTATGGGATGTTGTATAAAATACTGAACTGTGTCATCAAAATTCGACGCATCAACTTCAATCGATTAATTATAGTTTAAAATGGTTTTCAAATATGAAAATAAAAGGGGACGTGCTTAACACTTAAAAATAAAAGAAATACTTATTTGAATTTATTTGTTAAATTATACCCAACTAGATGATGCCCGCGACTTCGTCCGCGTGGTGGATTTTGATTTCCGGGCTAAAAAGTAGCCTATGGCTATGTCCTTCCTCGGGAACGGGATACAACCTACCTCTGTACCAAATTTCATCAAAATCGGTTGAACGGATGGGCCGTGAATGCATAGCAGACAGACAGACAGACAGAAAGACACACTTTCGCATTTATAATATTAGTATGGACTTAAAGTATTCTTACAGCGGGTTTTGTCCTATATAGCGAAAGAGTGTTATCAATCAGAGGTGATTGCGATCGTTACATCATGTATCTATCATAAATACGTAATAAGGCCCCTGCATGCTTTCGCCAGGGCAAGTAGACAGTGACTTCAAGAGACATGTCGCTAGGGTGCTCTTTTTCTAATCCTGTTAGGAGATAACCAACCGATCGGAATGTGAAGACAGTTAAAGGCGATTGGCGCTCATGCATAACTAGTTGTAGTGGATCTGATCGACCGGATAGTAATGAACTTGCAGCACTAACCGATTAATATCGACACGGAAAATTTCCGGTGTTATCTAAAGCCTAACGGGCATAACACTAACATGATCAGATTAATTGAATGCCTAAGGTGATCGCTCATTGGCGCTAGAGAGCATAGAGTCCCCAGCCCCTAGCATGGGCCGAGACAATTTTCTCCCCGAGGAAAGGATAAAAAATTTATTCCTTAATAAATAAATAAAAACTCTAAATAACGGTGGATAAATAGTCCCCCGAGTCCCCGTGAAATGTCAAACGGGGATAAACTTCTCCTCTCCCCTGTTGCCGTGCTCTGAGAAGTTAGGATAAGTTAATTTTATCTCTTGTCAGTGAATAAAATCGGGGGATAAATTTTTTATCTCCGGCCCATGCTAGCCCTGCAGGACAGCACTTAACCACAGAATAGGTAATAGCACAGGACGCAACGTGATTTTAAGTCCCGACATTAGAAGAGGGGTATTATAAGTTTAACTGAGTCTACGCTGACTCTTTGAACTTCAAAGGCGGGTTCATCTTGGATCTAAGCTATTTTTTTAACCAAAACGACGCAACGAGCGTCGGCGTTTATTTAAATCCATTGTAGTAAAAGGGCCATTAACCGCAGCGGTAGTTTTAAAAACCGGCCAAGTGCGAGTCGGACTCGCGCACCGAGGGTTCCGTACAAACCTGTAGTAAGTTTTACGATTTATGACGTATTAAAAATAAAAATTACGTTTGTTGTATGGGAGCCCCCCTTTAATATTTACTTTATTGATATTTAATTATTTATTTTGAAAGGTAATATACAAGTTAATATTCTGTGAAAATTTGAACCGTCTACCTGTTACCGTTTTTAATATTGAGCAAAAAAATACGAAAAAAACACGTTTATTGTATGGGGACCCCCCTTAATATATATATTTTTTTAATTTTTAGTATTTGTTGTTATAGCGGCAACGGAAATACATCATTTGTGAAAATTTCAGCTTTCTAGCTATCACGGTGTATGAGATACAGCCTGGAGACAGACAGACAGACAGACAGACAGACAGACAGACAGACAGACAGACAGACAGACAGACAGCGGAGTCTTAGTAATAGGGTCCCGTTTTTACCCTTTGGGTACGGAACCCTAAAAATAATCTAAAGTTATTAAATTATACATAATTTTAAAAAAAACAGTAAGGCTCTCTGAATAATACTGAAAAAAGTTTGTAGATATCTCTGTAAAATAATATTTGTGTAAAGAAAATTGTAGCCAATCTTGTTTTTGTCACTAAAAAAATTATTGGATTTATACCTAGTACTTTTTAAAAAAAAGCTTTCAAAAATCGCAACCTCTTACCTATTTGTCCAAAAACAAAAAGTAGAAACGCGTCTTGAATTCCGCTAGAATCAGGAAAACTTCAGATATGATTCCAAACTTGTTTTTCCGCTAGAAATCTGTCCTTAGCCTACAGTTCTGCTTTTATACGGCAGCTAAAAATAAATAAGAAGTTATTATCCTGGCAAATTCTTGGTAGGAAAAGGAAAAATGGAATATTCGAATGAACTGTAATTTTAATATATTTTTTACGGTAGATAAAATTTCTCCTTTTCGATAAAAGAATCGTAACTTTATGAAAGTAGCGTTAAATTAGTCCCAAGTGATAAACATTAAAAGAATAAAAGACGGTAGGTATTATATTTTATAGGCAGGATACCTAAAGAAATAAAGGATAACATTTTAACAATATACTTTCCACAAAGAGCAATTTCAGTTTTAGTATAAAGGCTTGTTCACATTATTCCAATAGAAAATAATGAATGATTTTACACACTTTATGGTCTTAATCGTCGCGATGACTGGTTTCATGTGTGGCACCTGATTGAAGTTTTCAGCTTCTAGCACATTTTCATGTTCAACTTTTACTTTGGGACCCTGAGAATCCTAGTGATACTCCAGCGTATCATTTACAGGTGGGACAAAAACTGATCAGACCAGTGTTATAATTCCTGGCCAGTGTATTGAAAACAACTAGCGATCCAATGCAAAGCTGGATTGGCTACTTTTCAATTCATTTCATCCGCACCCATTCCACTGCGATTTGAATCATTTCAGACACCCGACTTCAAAAAAAGGAGGAGGTTCTCAATTCGTCGGAATCTTTTTATTTTTTTTATCGAAGACGCCTAGACCGATTTTGAAAATTATTTTTAGTAATACAGCTTTTAGTCTTGCTTAAATGATTTAAAGCAGACTGAAGTAATGTAATGATACAACGTTACCCATCGCTCGCGAGAAGGTAAAGATCAAGCTTATCGATAAGGTGACTAGAGTAATGTGAACCAGGCATAGCAATGTAATGGAGTTATGATGTGGGTAGTCAATTTTTTACACGAGTGCTCCCGCCAAAACCTTCGGAATAATGATACTCTGGTATATAGGATAAGAGACGGCGACTTTGTTACATCACCAATAAATCAACTTTACTCCGTCGTGTGGTGGATACCTTTATAGCACAAAAAAGGGACCTTCAACGATACGATCATTATCACACTTTCCTTTGATTCATGATTTTAAATCTTTTTGGATGAATGATTTTATGAAATCTCCACGTCAAAACTTATTAAAAAGCTAAGTGTCTACCGCAAAACGGCCTGCAATTTATGTTACCGTGAAGCATAAGCTTTGTTCCGTTCCATTGTCATGCTTTATTTAACGGTGGCCCCTGTTACTATTTTTTTAACTTGAATGCTCCACATTGAAATATGATTAAATACATATTATTATGTTATCCAAATATTTTTGGAATATAAAAGATCTACCTGAAAATTGAGACAAAGACTTTTGTTCGGTCGATGGTTGATGCAGCTTTTCCGCAATTAACCTAGGTACTGGAAATATTATTCAGTTTGGGTAGTAGATACTGGTGTATGAGTTAAATATTTTGAAATTGAAATGGAAATAGACTTCATTTTGAAAACATCTGGAGTAAACCAACTCGGCGCGACGCTTCACGCGACGGTTCAACATAAAATGAACTCTTGTTGAAACTAGGTGATTGTTGAATTTCAGCTTGAATATTAAACAGTTCTAATTTTGCCGTAAGCACTTATTCTAACAGATTTATACTAAAACTAGATGATGTCCGTTACTTCGTCCGCGTGAATTAAGTTTTTTTAATTCCCAAACCCAGTAATTGTCCATTAATGATTAAAGCGTATCAGACAAACAGATCAGATAAACAGACACACATTCGCATTTATAATATTATAAGTAAAGTATACAAGTCCATTCATGAGTCAAAATCAACGCTTCCACGAATGCTTCCACGCAAAAATACTGAACATTACTTATATAATATAAGATAATATATACTCGTATAATGATAATATTGTGTGAATTGTTTCAGCCAAAGTGAAGTAAAGCTGCGAGCGGTCGCTAATTGTGAGGTATTCCTTTATCAATAAGTTTCATGTATCGAAACCGGATCCCTAACAGGGGTGTAGAGAGTATTTCAAGAACTAGGCCCTTAATATCTTTATTGGGCTATGAAGTGTTGCGGGCTTGATATCTGGGTTACGGCAAGGCATATCAGACGGTTTACATTACAAATTAAATTATTGTATTAATTACTGCATTGCCCGTAAAACTTTTACGAAAACTTGCTCATTATACGAGATATACTCCTTAATTGTTTTCGTGTAAGGTAAACTCTGAAAGACCAGGTAGGTAGAAGGGTGAGGAGGTCTAATATACCTAATGAAAATTTAGCTGGCTGTCGAGTGCCGACATAATTTCGCACGGTCTAATGGAACTCGGGGGAGCGGAGAGCTTGAAGTTTGCTTTATTTTCCGGACGTGCACTTCACAGTTTGCCCCGGATACAGGTGGGAACTATTCACATCTGCATTCTGCAAATATGTCTGAAAATATACAGTGTGGTCAATTCTGTATAACACAATCTCTAAACTAAACTAAAATGACACCTCTAAATCGAGTTCTGCAGAGAGTTTTATGAAAGGGTTAGCAATATTTTTAATGTTGTCATTTTAGTTTAGTTTAGAGATTATGCACCTACAACAGAATCAGCCCCAATATGTACCTACACTATCGAATTTAATGTAGAGAATGCAATGGCTATGCCGTATGGCGTTTAGTACGTATTAGCGTTTTTATAAAAATAACGCATATTTCGCCTGCAATTTCGTCGCTCGTTAGAAAAATTTAATTTAAATTTAAAATTGTGTTAAGTGTATGTCAAAGGTTATTAGTATAGAATAAATGAATTGATCTACAGGATGGTTTAACATTGACTGATGTTCTCATAACGACTTATATGCAGAAAAATAAACCTATAGGTCATAGAGCTCGTAATATACTTACTCTACTTCTATAGGTACTCTAGGATAAAGGTATTCCAGGTTTTATACCTGAAATAGAATTTTAAATAGAAGAAATATTTAAAAGTGAATCACTGTTGAATTTCAAAGCTGAACTTTTTAATGACATTCTGTATTTATTTAATAATTGTTTATCTTTCTGACATGGGCATCATCAATAATATTATAGGTAAAAAATTGCACACTTTTTACTGTACAATAAATCATAATCCTAACAAATACAAACGTTTTCATGGTCATGACAGCCAACAATAAAATAAAATTCCTAATTGAGATCAAGATCTTAATCACTATAGGTACTAAAATTCTACATCAATGAGTATTATCAATTAAATTGGCCTTAACTATATTTTACCACTTTTTGTTCTCATGTCACTAAACCACTCTATAATAAATAATGGTTTGTACATGAAAGACAACATAAATTCTAACATAAACACTTTGTACTTACTACATAATATTAGTATCTACTTTAACTTCCTGTATTTAATAGCTTTGGAATGGGTCCTTTGTAAATGTAATAATATATCTTCTCTCTGCAATGTTTCATTTTAATAGCATTTAGTTTTTAAATAAAATTACTGTGTTTTTTATTATATTTAGAGTCTCCACGATGGCAGGTTCAAAGTTTAGGTTTAAAAATCTTCATGATAGTGCTAATTCGATTGGATTCAAATGCTAATAGTTTACAATGATTAATGCTTTCTGCAGTTTTCAAACATTTTTTTTTTCAAAAAAATAAAAATAATTAAAACCCCACTTTAAGAACCCAACTTTAAGAATGTTGTATTTTTCAAACTGACTGCAATCTCATCTAATGGTAACGGATGATGCAGTCTAAGATGGTAGCGGGCTAACCTGTTAGGGGCATGGCAGTTATATTAAACTCATACCTGTGCTCATACCCCTAATCGGTTTCTAACTTTCTACACGGCATCGTACCGGAACGCTAAATCGCTTGGCGGCACGTTTTTGCCGACCGTAACTACTAACTAGCCATGGCCGAGGCTTTACACCAGCACCAGGCCAGACCAGGAAAAATTCAGAAATTATAAATTCCCAAATTGACCCTGCCGGGGATCGAACCCGGGACCTCCGCACGTTAGAACAACAGCTCTCAACACTGCGCCAGGAAGTTCCTCAAAGGTGAAAGGTGTTTCGACGTTAGAACCATAATGAAATGTCACTTTTCTTAAAAAATTGTATTTCTGTAATTTAAGCCTTGTTTTGACTTGACATCATAATTAATTAGGATTTAGAGTAAATTTGTGTAGAACCGAATTAATAGCATCATTAACTTACTATATACGGTAACTAACTAATGACGGCAATAATAATTAATCAAATAATACCAATCACTAGTTTTGTAGAATCAACATAATATGGCATATGTTAACGGGATCCTTGAGTGACGACTTGGATATAGAACGGGAGCGTAGGTCACTAGCAATACGGTGCAACATGCTCGCTCGCCGTTTTGCTCGGTGCTCTGAGGATGTTAAAGTAACGTTGTTTAAAGCTTACTGCATGAGCTTTTATACATCACAACTATGGATCAAATACACCAAAAGATCCTATAACATCCTCAGGGTACAGTATAACGATGCCCTTCGTATTTTATTAAAAATGCCGAGGTATTGTAGCGCGTCGGGCATGTTTGCCGACGCTGGTGTCCCAGATTACTATGCCATTTTATTCGGAGTAGAATTGCCGGTTTATGGGAAACCGTCAGCAATTCTACTAATAAGCTGATTAGAGTCGTCGCTCAGGCATCCCCTGACAATGTGTTTTATAAACACTGGCTTAGGGTACACCAGACCCCTAACGTAAAATGATTTTTCATTTTAACTTTTAACTTTTATTGATTTAAATGTATTTATACATTTTATTATATTTAGTTATAGTTGTTTCTTTTTAATGTAAACGTGTTTTTATATGGGTCCCCGACCTGCAATAAAATGATTTTATTAATATTTTATGACTAAGAGCATGTTAAGATTCGCTAAAATCCAAAGCGGTAGTTATTTGCAGGTGTGAGCTGTCAAGGTCACCCACATTTGTTCTGAAATTGATCTATTGTAAACCAGATTGAGTTACTTTTGTATCTGGGCCTTTTGTGGGATAGATTTAATTTATCGCCGTGTTTGAATTGGTTTACTTTTATTTCAGCTTTTTCCTTGTCTTTTTCCTACTTGAGTTTTGAATAGAAGTGTTTAGCTATAGGTTTGTCCGAAGATTAAAAAAATTTAGTGCTACTACTTTGGGATAATGGAGTGTATAGTACACAATAGAAAACATAAAATCAGGTTAGAAAATAAATGTTAACGCGTAGGTATAAATAATAGTCGACAAATTATCTATTCATTAGCATCAGTAATAAGAACCAATAAAGATTCAGCTTATGTAACTACTAGATGATAGCCGCGACTTCATCCGCGATGTTTAAGATTTTTTATTCCCCTGATTTTCCGGGTAGCGTCATGTCCTTTCGCGGAATGCAACCCGTCTCTATATCAAATTTCAATAAAATCGGTAGAAAAAATGAGCCGTTATAGCTTAGCAGGTAGACAGACACACTTTCTCATTTATAATATTAGTATGGATGATCATGATCAATAAATAAAACATACTTGAAGCTTTTAAGATCAAGTCTGTATTGCTCAACTTATATACATGATACGTGGTATATAATTTACATAGATCGTAGGAACACTTATCCAAATTATTTAAATAGGTACTAGTTATCACCAAGTGTCGCAAAAGTGCGACGGAAGAAAATAATTGAGGCCAAGGAGTCATATTAGTCGATAAGTAACCGAACATAAATAACATTACATTTAGTCAAAATTTGTCCTAGTTGCAACTTGCAATACGGTTACCTGATTATGTACCTACCTAGTACCTACACGGTAATAAGTTTTGGTGTTGATCCAGAGATTAGCGAATATCATTTGGAATTTAATTAGAAACGGTAGGGAGTTTTACTTTCTTTAGCAATCTATACTATTCTATACAACTTATTATTATAAATGCGAAAGTTTGGGTGGATGGATGGATGAACTCACAGAACACTTAATAAGAGGTTAGAAAGGCGATGTGGGCGGGTCACGCGCGCCACTACGTTGACCGAACGCTCATATATGGTTCAAACGTACCAAAAACACACCTCAGTCGGCCGCGGACTGTCTTGGGAAGTTTTACGCACAAAAAAGTGTGTAAAATGCCTTCTTGCGCGGTAATAACCTGCAGAGCTAGAAGCCAAAATGTCAATGTGACTAATGGCAAGATATCTTTTCATCGGTAAGTACATTAAACCTTGATTTTAAATGATTTAATTGAAAATACTAAAGACATTATGTTTTCCTTCACTAGTGTGACTGGATCGCAAATTTGTATGTACATCGCTGGTTTTATACCTTTGCGAACAACGCGCTCCAACAGTCATGTACGCGAGCGGCAATGTAAAGCGTAGTGCGTATGAACGATCAACTCCACTTGTTACCTGGTATTACCCAATAAGAGTAGCTTGTCGATAGGCCGGTAGCATTTTTCCACCGTATCGATAAATAGTTTATTTGTTTCTTTTTACCAGAACGAGATATGCTATGCATGGTTAAAACATACTGTTTACAAAACTATCACACTGATCGCGAGCAATTTATTCTTATCCATTGAGCAGTTCCGTTCTCCATCTCCGGAGATATTTATCAGATCTTCGCCAAATTAAAATGGGACCACCTCTGAAGTATGACCTACTAAACAAAAAAAGAATTATCAAAATCGGTTCATAATTGGCGGAAAAATCGCGTAACAAACATACAAAAAAAAACATACAGTCGAATTGAGAACCTCCTCCTTTTTTTGAAGTTGGTTAAAAATAGTAAAATCTAAAGACTAGTCCAACTTAAGTTAACAATATGAATATTGACATGCTGTCGACCGTACGAAAAATAAACATCGATAAAAAATATTTTAGTCAATCCCTAGCGTATGTTGCTGTTTTGCACGACAACACGCGCAAGTTTAAAGTTTCACTAGTGTGCGTAGCTTCGCCAATCGCAGCGCTTTTTTCTGCCTCACGCACACATGGCAACTCTCGTGTGTATTCGTTTAGATTAGTAGTAGTGAAGAATGGTGGGATCAAAACGGCGACAGCGGTTTCCGTACAAAATTTGCACTAGGGCCTTTCTAACCTCTTATTAAGTGTTCTGTGGATGAACTCAATCACGCCAGAAAGGCTGAACGGATATACTCGTAGATGAAATTTAGCGCAGCGATAGATTATAGTCTGAAATGAAACAGGCTACTTTTTATCCCGGAAAATTAAAGAGTTACCGCGGGAACCAAAAAGCCTCAATCCACGCGAACGAAGTCGCGGGCATCAGCTAGTATCGTAATATTATGTTACTATTATCCTTGAACAACCTTTAATTTATATAATACTTCACTACCAAAATTGAAATGTAAAGGGATATTTGAGATTCAAAAATAATTGTCTCTCGAGCGTTAATAGTCTACGTGAATAGGTTTGTTCAATGTCAAGGTGAATTCACCCGAAAACGGGACCGTTAAAATATCCTTCAGCAATGAACTCGGGAAAGGGTTTTATTAGAATCGATTGAGGAATGAAACAGGGTTTATTTGAGATAAAATGTTTGAAGTCCAACGATTTGGGTTGGACACAAAATTAATGTGATTAAAATGTGCATCGTATATATTACAAACATTTACAAATGTCAAAAAAATTCCCGCAACAAGCTTTTATTTGGAAATGATCACATGACACGAAAAAAAGTTGAAGATAGTAATTTGTGTATCATGTATCTAAGAACATGTACAAAGTTGGATTGTTAACTTTGTTAGATTGAAACTATCATTATTTTGAAACATAAAATGCTGTCATTAAAATTCTAGGTAAGTCTATCTTGTCAGTAGTGAATTTTAAACGAAATCTCCAGCCGCTTGCACAGCTGTCTGCACAGATAATGTTAAACCAAAAAGACATGATTTTCAATAAAGAAATCGAATTATACATCTAACCATTACATATTGATTATGATCAAACTCTACTCTCTATCACAAGATTTTATGCTATAAAGATTTGGCAATGATGAGGTTTGTGCCGGCAGTGTATGTGGTTTGAAAATATCACGTCTTTTTGGCTGACAAAAGTTTGCGTCCCTCTAAAGTCTAAAGAGTATCCTAATAGTAACTAAAAAGTGTTGCTACAGTGCCATAACTTTTAGTAATACCCAAAATAATAATCTTCTAAGTAGATACAAGTTAAAATATGTTACGTTATATTATGCAAAGCCAAGGTTGTATATTTTATAATATGCTCATTGTTCAGTACCACTTAGATGAGGATTGAGAATAGTAATAACACTCATTATAAAGGCAAGGTGAAGATAAAATTATAAGATTCATATGTACCTAGTTTGTAAGAGTACGTCATTTTTACGCATACTTAAATAAGTATGAGTTGCTTAAAACATTTTGCCCTGTATCATCACGTACATTAGAATAAGTCGTATTTAAGTTTTATTAGTACTTACTTGAGATATATTAATACAATATCTTGTTATTAACATAATAATATTAAAAATTATAATGTAAATTAATAACTATAATACCACATTACCTCATTTTTGTCTTCTATAATAGTAGGTCGTAAATGCAGAAATATTAACTTACCTGAAACAAAAAAATAACTATATAAGTACAAAGGAATTAAAACAGGTAGAATTGTTGAACCAAAAGCGTTGTTTTAATAGCGTTCTTGCATCTGAAAACATCGGATCGGTCGTGGGAGGGGCACCCAAATTACATGACAACATGTACCTACAAAATTGTGTAATAGAAAAACATTAAAATTGGAGCTACAAGCTCCCTGTAGAACAAACACCATTATTTTCAATCATTTGAGATTATTTTGGAATTCAATAAAGACAGTTAATTTTGAATGTGGAACACTTTCTGAATTCGAAAACCCTTTCCAAACTAGTCGTGGCGAAATCTCATTTGAAAGGTTGTTATCTCTAACTAATTAATTAATTAAAGTAGGTCAAATCAAGTCGTTGCTAGTTCAAATGGCCTCTTGACAAGTTCAATTATTTAGTTTACTAAATTGCGTAGCCCTTATCATTGGGTTACGTTATAACTTAGTAGAAATAAGGGGTACATCAAAATCACTATCTTAAGTCTTAACAAATCGTTGTTCCGTTACTGAGCACGGATTTTCTCTTAGAATGAGAATTGATAAGGTATAGACTTTAGACCCTAGTCCACCAAGACGGCCAAATACGAACTGACAGACTACACTCCTTTGAGAATTTTACAGAGACTCTTAGGTATACAGGTCAGGTTTCCTCGTGATATTCTCCTTTATCATTATAGCAATTGTTATATAAACAAAATAAGAAATATGTTAACTTATCAAGGTTTCATGAATAAGAGATTAAAAAATAACCCTTTTTTGGGTTCCGTACCCAAAGGGTAAAAACGGGACCCTATTACTAAGACTCCGCTGTCTGTCTGTCTGTCTGTCTGTCTGTCTGTCTGTCTGTCTGTCTGTCTGTCTGTCTGTCTGTCTGTCTGTCTCCAGGCTGTATCTCATAAACCGTGATAGCTAGAAAGCTGAAATTTTCACAAATGATGTATTTCCGTTGCCGCTATAACAACAAATACTAAAAATTAAAAAAATATATATATTAAGGGGGGTCCCCATACAATAAACGTGTTTTTTTCGTATTTTTTTGCTCAATATTAAAAACGGTAACAGGTAGACGGTTCAAATTTTCACAGAATATTAACTTGTATATTACCTTTCAAAATAAATAATTAAATATCAATAAAGTAAATATTAAAGGGGGGCTCCCATACAACAAACGTAATTTTTAAGCAATTTTTTTTAATAATTTAAAACTTACTACAGGTTTGTACGGAACCCTCGGTGCGCGAGTCCGACTCGCACTTGGCCGGTTTTTCTATTAATTATAAGTAATATTATAAAAAAACACGCTCTTTGTACGCGAGCTTGGAAGCTCTGTGACGTTAAAATTCGATACACTTTTTTACTTTAATCAAAAGTTTTACATGGTTAGCAAACTTCAGAGTAGTAAAGTAATTGGGTTTTACGTGTTTTGCACCTCTTCGAAAAGACGTAAAATCTCGGGAAGGTTTCTTTTTTACTCAAAATTCAATATACTAGTGACATAGGAAACATCCCTTAATTATGAAGTGATTGATCATGTTCGACATGTCACAATAGTTTTAAGATATCGATAGGTACAGTAAAATAAATAAAATAAAATATAATAGATAGGTACAGTACTAAACAATTATGATCAGTTTACAGACACGGCAGTTCTGCAATGTTATTAGAAACATTCGATGTAGACGCTATTACTAGATTAGCAAATTATTCAGGCTTCAAACAATACGCAATGACATAGCATGTTGAAACACGCGTCATATCCCGCGGTATCTCCACGATCAGACATGTCTTAATCGATTGATCTTGTGGCGTAACATCGAGATAAATACTTGTAACAGTGTTACATAAAACCTGTGCACTGTTAAGGCCCGTTTCTATTGCATGTAACACATTTCGTGTTATTGATTTTGATTTTTCTAGGTAACCTAGCCTTACTCCCCTTTGTTATTCTTTATCAGCTGTGATAAAGGTTTGTAATATTAATTGAGTCAAGACTTGGCTGCTACGTTTTTAACTTTTATTTTCTGCCACTTATATAGTCTGTGCATTTAAGAAAAAGCGAGTTTTCTTGAAATTTTTGTTTTGGCTACTTGTCACCAGTGATATTGCAGTTTCCATTTACTTGTATAGTGATATCCAGGTATTACCTTTATAGGATTTCGTACATCTTCTCAACAATTTTTCACATTTTATGAGTTATATTCTTTTAGGTATTCAAGATATATTCAAGACTTCCTTTATTCTATCACTTTTGGGTCTTCTTAAAATAAAATAATGACCATGCGTATAATTTATTCTATTTTGAGGTTTTGTAAGATCTTCGATGTCATTCGAATTGTAAGATATTATCACCTTTATAGATTGCAATGGAAAATCTCAAAGACAAGCCGTGAGAATGCCGGGCGTGTGAGCAAGGGAGTAGGAGCGGGTTACATACTTGCAGCTTATGTCTGCCTATAGTGTCTACGTATGTAGGTCAATGGATTTACGCTGACTAGGTGAATGTAAAAGATATTTGTGGGTTTATACTTAAAATCAAAATGAGACGATTTCTTTTTTTAATTTATTTTGTACTAAAAAGTTATAAAATATGTAGAAATGTAGAAAAACAGAAACATAGTGGACAAGGAAACACTTATCTCTATAAGAGATCTCTACCAGATTTCTATACATTAAATATGTTTTGAATATTTTAATTGGAGGAGCTTTATAAATTTTTAAGGACACAGAGCCCAAATAAATTTTGTGTCCTTCAGTACCTATAGGGCTAAAAGTTTTTGTCGTGGATATTGATACACCATGAGATTTTATAATAATATGGTCGTAAAGTTGATTTGTAAACGAAATTTTCTGCATTGTTTTCATCAGACTCATATTATTTGGCATACTGTGAACCGAACGCGAACCGGCTTATCAAGACAAACATTATTAAAGAAAAGGTATTGAGAAATTGTATTTGAGTCCTTTGTATGCAAATATTTGAGATAAATCGCAATATGCACCTACTTTGCAAACGCAAGATCCTGTATTGTATACAATATACTCACATTATACCAACGAAGTAGCTATAGTTTTCGCATTATTCCTTTACGTGACTTCAAACAAAAGACATCTTTGAAGCGAAAATTACGAGTTTCCTCGTCCAGGTGGCGATTCAAATCACGCTGTTCTTGTGTAACGCCGCACGTGCCACTTTGCCATTGTATAACATCTATCTTTTGCCGAGACCTTATTCTTTATAGTGTAAGGGTTATTATTGAAGAAAAGAAACATCTCTGAACGCGGCTAACCGTAGTTGGAGAGCCTATACTGCATAAGGGCTAACATTTAACGTATGCAATCATAGAGCATAATACGTTTAGAACAAGATGCATTTTTCCTTGAGTTGCTCGTTAAGTAGGTACATATATATCCATTTTGGCGCAAAGTATACATAGGCACAGTATCGGCGTCGAAGTTTGAGGTAATATCTCATTGATAGCGAATGCTGTGTTTGCTACGGTGTGCGATTTACTAATGCAGAATATCTCGATTTGAATAAATTCAACTGATAAAAGTTAAAAAATATAATATTTTAAGACATGAAAATATTCGCCCTTTGTTTGAAAAGGTATTCCATAATGTACAGTTCTATAATATCTAATAATATTATGGTACAATGAAAGTCATCGATCAACGAATACACGATAAATTATACAATCGTTAAAATGATATCAACCGTGAATGTTATACTTAAATCAATTAAGGATATAATATGAGCAAATCGTTTTGAAAATCCCTGAATTCAAGCATTCCAATTTTTTTATTCAAGAATTTAGTAAGAATTGGATGCATATCATATATCAGAAGGAGCAGAAGATCCAGTAGAAATTGCAAACAGATTTTTCTGTGTTTGCATATAATAGAGAATTAAGCTAATTTTTCCTTGTATATCATTGACCGCCGCTAATAATGATTACATTTTCTACTATCCAACATATAGGTAGTTCTGCCTTTGATTCTAAGTTTTCTGTCTAGATCTCGTGTTTTTATTGTTATGAGATCCTCATACAAAATTCGAAAATTCGTTTCGCAAAAGAGTCCTCGACATTACATGCTTTGTTTAGCATGCAAAGGATGCAAATTGAGTTTCCAAGCTGCAGGCCCCCGCGGGGTTTGAACCGTATCAGCCTGTAATAATAGAACCTCCTGAACTGCCAATATTGGACGTAAGTAGAAAGTAAATATTACAGATTTTGAGGATTAGGTTAGGTTACTTCTATTTGTTTCAAAACTCCCAAAAGTGTTTTTTTGGTGCTTAGATAATTACTATTTACTGTTAGCCTAGCTTTGTCATCTAGTTCTACACAAACACTTTTCATAGATATAATTTACCTATTTATTTATTTTTATTTTTATTTTATTTTACACAGTTAATAACATACGATAGGTAATAGCACTTAAACCAAAACAGCTTTCAATGGGTTATTTTGCACATATTTTTTAGACAATTTTTTAAATGAAATAGTTGGAAGGTATAACCGCTAAACAGAAACAAAAACTTATAATTCTTAATATTCTTAACTTATTATAATTCTGTTCAATTATAACATCTAATTGATCATCTAAAAAGTCATGTACGAATTGTGATACACTTTTAACTCTGTATAGATAACATGACGATCCTATTTTTCAAAGTCAAGTTCAGGGATTGCTCTAGTGCGATAACGGTCAAAATACACTATCATATTATCTATAGGTATATTGTAATTTTACAACATTTTAGTACATTATCATCCCTTAAAAGCTAAATCCATTGGTGGTTTAATTCAATTCAATTTAATATTTATTTATTCAAATTAGGTACACTGTATTCTTATTGACGTCCATTGTACAATAACCTATAAAATATGAGAGTACATAAACATGATAGTACATATTATAATACGTATAGTAGTTTAAGGCATTTCGCGCGAACACCTGTGAAGCTAGAATCAATTAGTTAGCCAGTTCCTGTTATCGATTGCCGTCTACGAACAGATTAGTCTCTTGGCTAAAGATTTCAGTTTAGTCTCCTAGTATCGAGTGTACTAAATCTAGAATAGATTGATATAGGTCCGGCCACGACTCGCCTTTAGCGATGGTCGCATGACCTGCCTCGTATTTGTTTCCGATAGCTTCAATTTGTACTCTAGTTTTATCACCGAGATATTATAAATGCGAAATGTGTTTGTTTGTCCTTCAATCACGCCGCAACAAAGCGACGGATCGACGTGACTTTTTACATGGGTATAGATGAGGACCTGGAGAGTGACATAGGATCACAAAATCCTATTCCACGCGGACGAATCCGCGGGCATCAGTTAGTTACTTATTTTCTCTAATTTGTTTTGGATACGTTAGATATATTAAGTCTATGCAAGTTAGCACTTAACTGGGCACACGACTTTTTAATGGTGCCTTTACATTGGCAAATGTCGGCCAGTGCGGCAGTTTAGTGCTAGTTTTTCCTATAGACGTACCTACATCGAGCTAAATTAGATATTAGACCTTCAAAGAGTTTTGATCTAGGGCTTTCAATCTCAGGTCTTTTCTAACAAGGAATAATAAAAGATCTAGAATGAAGCTCAATTATGGCCACTAAACAACGTACGAATTAGTTTCGAAAGACGAATTTAATTAAACGCGCCCAAACAACTTTAGGGTCGTATAATAAAGTTTGTCAACCTAACTCAAACGCAAAACTTTGGAAACTCCTCTTGAGGTCAGATAAGAAGCCTAAGAAAAAGTAAAGCGAATTACGTCTAAAGACACGGGTAGCATGAAAATCTACCTTTAAGTTTTAAGAATAAATTTTCCATTTAACGGAACTTTTCTGCCGATGGAAAATCCGACTTAAGTAAAGAATGAAATTGACATCGGCTGCAGTTCTGTGATAATTAACAGTTTTGCATTCAACGTGTCACTCTGAAATACCTGATTTTTCTTGAGCGTGAAGAATCGAAGTTAAGCAAGCTCATTTTTATCATATTTGAATGATGTAGATTGTAGATTAACTACTTAACGATTTAAAATTACAGAAAACATGACTTGAATCTTTGAAAAAATATGCGATGTATAAATTTTATTATTATTAGAGCAGGCCCTTATGTTTTTTTAACGATTTATCTACGAGACTACAGGGTAGAGGGCAGAGGCTCTGCAATTGTTTAAAATGATTTGAGCTATGGTTTGTATGATGCCCGCGTGAAATTGTTCATATGGAATTAGATTATTTAAAACTCCCGCGGTGAAATATTTAATTTACCGGGATAGAGAACAGCTTATGTACGTCTCCGAAATTCAAGCTATCTTTGTAGTCCGCTATGGATGGCTAGGAATGGATTTTTAATCTGAATCTATGGATAAACCTTTGATTATTTAGCTACTATATAAGTATATAGGTACTTATTATTAGGAATAAACAGTAAGTACCTAACCTATAATTTTTTTAAAGAGCTAAAATCACATAGGTAAGTACAAAAAATATTAGGTAAGTTTATTAAAGCGCAGGAATTCGCGCTATTATTTCATCTCTGTTCACAAATTCACTTCATCATTGGACCGACTAATTAAGCGAAACAAATGGATTTGACGACGCCATCTTGGATACAGTTATCGAGATGGCGTGGAAAATCTGAACAAACAACAAAATGCACTCTCTTTTCTTTAGTTATTACTAGATACGGTACAAAGCTTTTTTATTACGCGGGTTTAAGACTCAATGGAAACTATTGTTTTGATTATGGAATACTTCGAAATTCTATCACATAAGTACAATAAAATTATTATTAACAAAATTAAAAATTTATAGTTAAATAGTAAAATAGGTATAATTAACTTTAACGGTTATTACCATTATAAACAAAAACATTATTTCAGTTAGGTATATTATTAGTACAAAATAATCCAATGATATATACTTATATAATATATATATAATAGATACTTAAATTGGTTTTCGTGAATGATTTTGATTTGACTTCCAACTTGAAAAAGTTTTTCTATGGTACCTACCAACAAAATTATACGAAGTACATAATGCATGATTTAAACTTACCTTTGCACTGAATAGGTAATTTAGTACGTTGTCCTATAGCGAATAAGCGTTGGAACTATGATTTCAACAAATGATAAATAATATAGAACACAAGGTATTTTCAGCGCGCCCAAATGAGTTTAAATTAAAGTTTTGCATGCATATGACCTGAATTGGTGCCGTTATAAACGAAGTATTTAACATAATAATAGCTTGTTAAAATGAGTTTGTATGACCATATGGTATATAGCTTGAGTGACCTTTAATAAATGTATCGCCATTAAATGTAGAGCCCGCGGCGTTCTTATCAAAGACAATTTATGCTCAACCGTATAGGTGCTAATAGCATAATAGTTTAACGAATGTGTTATTTACAGTCGACGTCAAAAGTCCATACAGAAATAATCAAACAAGATGGCTTTTTGTTTGCTAAGTCACATACCACAGTGTTACAGAAATTAATCAATTCAGAATTCATCTTATATATTGATGAATAGATAGTTTAGGTTAATAAGAAAGTAGTAGGTAAGTATAAAGTTGTTAGTTTAAGGTTGATATATAGACAGTTTCTAAGTACGAGTGATTAAAATGGTTTTGATTGCACATGGTTTTAGCTTTTAAGCTATGTATAGACTTTTGACGTCGACTGTGCGTAGCTTGTGTAAGGATTTAATTCTAAATTCTTAGTAATTGAAGGTTTTTTTATTATAGGTTTGAAATTGTTTCCAAACGTATTATGTTCATAAATGCATAGAAACCTGACAGTGCAATTTCGGGTTTCATGGTAAAGTGTCTAAGATTTTAAAATAGTTTTCGAATGGATTATGTTATAGTTGAAACCTAGTCTTCCATGTTATTTCGGTTATATTGTTAAATTTTTATATTGTAATGTACTGTGTTATACTATTAGTGCATAATAATAGTTATTTGTTATACAAGAGTGAAAAGTTGTTTTTTAACCGCGTGCTCAATTTTGATGACCGAGCAAACGAAGGATTCTAAAATTGAATCACGAGCGGAGCGAGTGATTCAAAAAGTAGAATCCTGAGCGTCAGCGAGGGAATCAAAAGAGCACGAGGTGAAAAATCGTTTCACTCGAGTGCAACACGTAACTTTTCATCCCACCTCAGCGAGGAAATGACTAAATGCAAAAAAAATCACAAGGTAACTTTTCATCCCACCTCAGCGAAGAAATGACTAAATGCAAAAAAAATCACAAGATTAAATTCAATTCTGTTAATTTCTTCGTCACTAGAATCACTCATTTTAGGTTTTTCACTTATTTTCAATTTTCTTGTTTTTAATCGGTTTTAATTTTTAAACAATATGACGTGAAAGAAAATGGTGCGCGCAAAGCAAATTAAAAAAGTACACCAAGAAGGTTACGAGTGTGAGTTTTTAACAAATTAAAAACGATTGTATGGAAATTTGGCACCATAGAGGTACAAGTAAATAGGTTTTAATGATGTTTTGAATTCACAAACTTCATAGACGAGTGATATTTACTAACGTGCACACGATGTTCTAAATTCAATTTACTTTATCCTCTAGAGGATAATAACGGCTTTTACCATCAGATATCGAAGAATAAAAATACTCTTTCCGAGATGGTGGGATGAAAAGTATATTATATGTATAGTGTGATACAGGACGCTATATTATTACCCATTTACTTATATGGTTTGAGGATTTCAAACTTTCCACATAGCATTCCATCGAAACCCACCCTAAACAATCTAATTCTAGAGAATATTGACGACACATAGATTGAGTAGTAGGTATCTAGATATTTAATGGTGACATAGGTTTCTGGTAAAAAGGTGTCTTGAAAAGTATTGGGAAAGAATATACTTCTCCACAACCTCTGCCCAAAAATTTGCTTAAAATAAGCACTTACAATTACATAATCATATGTACAAAATGTCGTATTGTAGAGCAGTGTAACTCCACAAATAGGTAAGAAAGAAAATGTTTTTTATTTGATCACTACATGATGTAGACTGTAGTTAAAGACTAAATTATAATTAATATTAAGTACATGCCTATAGTGATACGTGACCAAATAAAGGTTTCCATCTCAGCATCATGCTGCAGCAAACTGCAGCGCTGTGGTGTTCAGTGGAAACCTTGATTAAATAAGTGTAGTCTTTGTATAAAGTAGGTACGCCACTCAACTTGTGTTAAGCAATGAGCTCTATGTCTTAACAGCTATCTAAGTATGTACCTAGTTTTTAATAAGACGTGTTAGATATACAGAGAAGACAAGAAACCGATTCTCCCAGACAAAACAATAAATCTTCAGGCAGTTGGCAATGAACTAATAACAGCCTATTCAATGCGCGGAAGTAGGGTACGAACAGCACAGCGACATCGCAATATAACCCATAATAGTAGTGTCATAAGGACAGTCGAGTTACGCGTATCGGATTCTATTTTCTAATGTTTACTGCTTTAACTTGTACTTACATCGATACCCATCGAGCAACACTGTAAAAGAAGACTTTATGATTCCGTTCGGTAATAACTAATAGGTAACATTACACGTGGGGGACTTCGATACAATGTTTACTTATATTAACGACTTAAAAATAACTTCAGATTTTAATATTTTTAACAACCTTGTTGGGTGACATTTTGGTAGGCAGTTGCTATGTCCATAGGAAAATCTTGCAAAGCTTTTTCTCGACAACTGAGCAACAGTTTTTTTACTTGGATAGTGGACACTGAAACCTTTTTTGTACCTATGTGAAATGTAATAGTATCCATTTCTGTAAACACAATAGAAGGTTTCAGTCACATCATTCGAAATTTCAATTTTCAGTGCGACTTGCAGCGTTTTCCTAGGAAACCTTATTAAAATCAAATGCCATTTTTATATAATATATTTAGTAGACCCAGTGGTCAGGTGATTTGAATGTTGCGTATTTATAGTTTATTGTACCTCCCCTCCTAAGGAAGATACTGCTTTTAGCCAACACCTAATAAACGATAGGCATTGTTGTGTCCTCAACAAACAGTTGCGACAACATTTACAACAGTGTTCACAAATTGACGTTATCGACCGATCGCGATCCGATAGCAATCGCTATTGTTTGTACGGTCGAATACCAATTTATACTGTGTTCCTATCGTAGTACTATTTTAACATATCTTAACTTCTTAAGGTCAAGAGTCCAAGGTAGAAGTTCTAACATTTTACAGTTTAAAGTTGTTGAGTCGGGGCTATTATACAATTGACGAATTTCTTAATGACAAAGTTGTATGGAAGCAACCGACTCTGGGTCAAGCTCCCCACAGGACAGTATAATAACATACAATATTGTATTTAATTTACATACTTATTACACTAAGCTACGTAATGTATTATATTATTGACTATTGTATGAAAAAAAAAAAAGAGCAACTGCTGAGTTTCTTGCCGGCTCTTCTCAGCAGAATCTGCTTTCCGAACCGGTGGTAGAGTCAAAACATGACGTAACATAAGAGACACCTGTATGTCCTACATGTTTTTTAAATTAAAAAAAAAAAAAAAGAAAGAAAGAAAAACAGTTTATTCATCGGTGGTGTCACAGACAAAACTACATACAAAATGTAACACTTTCATCTGTGACACCCATCGGTGACACCACCTAGAAAGGGTGTACAGCTCAGCGTTTTCCCCTGCGTTATATGCCCATAAATGTTTGTTACTCAATCACGCTCCAACGGCTGAACGGATCTGGATGAAATTTGGCACAGAGATAGATTATAGTCTGGAATAGCACATTGGCTACTTTTTATCCAAAGAGTTCCCGCGGGACCGAGAAACCTCAATCCACGCGGACGAAGTCGCGGGCATCAGCTGGTTCATTTATTTATCTTCAGCAACTAATCTACATGAGTGGAAACTGAGGATCTCGGTTCAGTGTTACCTTGGTATATTGTCGTCAAGAGCAGCCGGTCATAACTCACGGTAATGGAGGAGAGACAGGTTCAGGGTTGAACCGGTTTCGAACGTCGCGCATGTCACGTTTTCCAGCAATTTGTGTACACTGAAATTGCAACGGCATAATATTGGTAATATTTGCACTTTGCAGAAAGGCACCTGCACTTGTATGCGAAGATTTGTATAATTGTAAAATTTCAGGACCGGAACAAAAAGTTTTTAGTCGTAATTATTAGTTATTAACCAAGGAACAACCAAGTAGCTTAATTCGCTATAAATAATATCTAATCCGCAAATATAGACAAAATATGTTATGATATGATATGATATGCACCACCCGCCCTCCCGCTTCGAAACTTGCAGAAAATCCAGTAACCAAGCAAGCAAATAGCAATACGCACAATACTATACAACTCTTCCTAAGCACTCCTCTTATATTTCAGGGAATATGTTGTGAGTCATCAATCCACAATTCTTTGTTGAGTCAACTTTCCGCAACGCTTGATTTAATTCAAAATTATCGTATTGCGTAACATACAACTGGAATGACCCTCAATTAACTTTTCACGGTTTCCACCAGTGTTAGCCCTGACAGCCGTCGGAAACATCGCTCAAGTCGATTGTCGCCTAACGTCGAGGGCGATAATTTACGCTAATGGAGGCTCGACAAGTTCAGGGTCGTGTCCTGATTGAGGCTTCGTCACAGAATCCATACTAATATTATAAACGCGAAAGTGATTTGACGAATTTTGGTAAGTATAGAGATAGGCTGCATACCGGAGAACAAGGACCGGAGGCTACTTTTTTTGCCAGAAAATCAAAGATTCCTACGATATTTTTCGTACGAAGTTGAAGGCAACTTTATTTGAATAAAGGCGCCTCCACTTGTATGTGAAGATTTGCATAGGGCAGGAGTGAAAATCACGAGTTAAGGATGGCATAGAAATTAAAAATTATGGAAAGTTGAATATAAGTATCAAGTTTTTTCTAACCGATAAACGACTACGGCCGACGAGTCAAAGCAAGGAGGCAATGGTCCCGATTCTAGAATGCAACTCTCTAAACTAAACTAAAAATAAGAATCGCCAATATTAGCTTTTCTATATCTATTTGCTATTCTGTGTATGCCTCCATCTAAATTTAGGATGTGTAAAATCCTCGCTAAGCTGATGTCTAAATTGAATTGCGAGTGTTACCATATACAGAAACAAAAATTGCACAATTTGTCTTTGTTTTTTGCACAATAATCATAATAATACTTTTTGCGACTAAAATCGAATTAAATGGCATTTCATACGAAAAAAAATTATTTTATTTTAATAAAATTGATGTTCCTTGCACCAACTACGTAATAAACTGCCAAAAAGAGACATTTTGTCAATGCTACTTAGGCAGATTCCTAGTTCCATGATGCTACCACATACTACCTCTATGTTTATTCGTCTGTGGTGCGGTCAGTTGTCACTTGCTATTCCCTTAAAGGACTTGTATCCAGGGCCGTAAAATAGATTTAAAAAACTTGCTATTCCGTTGTCTTTGGTACATAACTTGTTTGTTTTCACTTTTCATTTCGATTTTCGAGTTTTCACAAAAATCTGTGAATGAAGCGAGTAAAAGAGCAAATTAAAAGCAAATGTATCTTCTAGTAGAGAAATTCCATCCTAAAAATTAAGTTATAACCTATGCACCAAGAGCGTAGAACGTCAAGTCTCCATGGACATCCTCGGTCACCCTGGTGAATAACTTGGTGGCAAGCTTATGAAAGTAAAAGGCTACCAAAGGAAGCAATTGGTACTGCATCGGAAATTATCGCTGCTGCAACGACAGACATGTAGGGAGTTCGATCACCGGCGTTCGCCTATCTTTCGTTCCGATTCCGAAATAAAACGAAGTCCAGTGTTTGTGAACCACGTACCGTATAATATCCTAACTGATGCCTGAATCTCTTCAAGTCTAGGCCAGTCGGATTAATTGTCGCGAACATAAAAGTAGATTTCCTTACCGAAAGGAACCTAACCTACAATCTACGCGAATGTCTCGTTTAGCATCTAGCGTTTCAAATACAGTTTAAGAACCTTTTATCAGTGTAAGACTTATTAACAATAAACCACCTGTGTGGCTTATAATCATATTAGTTTTATTTGAAACCCCCCCTGCATAGACTAGGACCCGTGAAATAGGTAAATCCTGTGTGACCTTTCTGATCAGGTTGCACAGGGAATGTACAACAAGATGCTTGAAGTCTAGTCTACCTAGACCCAGGCACTCTGTTACAATAAGTATAAATAAGTTGATTTTACATGTAATAGCTATTTATAGTTGATGTTTAGGTTAGAGGGGATGTGTTTGTATGATTGGACCATCGAATTAACCAATTTTGATAAATTTTAGTACATAGCTAGGTAGGCTTACATCCGAAATATACCTACTATTTCTATTTTTTATCTTGGAGAATCCAAGGGTTCACAAGCATCATCTTATTATACCAATATGTTGAAAAAGAATGTATATTGAAGAAATATGTATACATAACATTGTTATGTATCTAATGTTAATTATATTATATTGATACTTATTCAATTTTATTTAGGTACCTAGTAGATTGTTATAAAAGAATAACACAAAAATAAAAAGATTTAATTAATTTTCTTTTTATTAATTAAAGTATATTAATAAATCCTTATCTAATTATTCTTGCTTATGCAGGGAAATCCACATCTTATTCTCTTCTTCTTGGAGAGACAGCTATGCAAGGCCTTTGATCCACAACCACTTGCAGCCAAGAATAGTAGCAGCGTCTTTGCTGGGATATCCTTAATTATTAGCCTTATCCGGGTAGAAAAGGCTATGTTAGTGCATTAGCGCAGGGCAGTAGTAACAGATGATGTGTAAATGTGTTTCTGTCGCCTCAGCAGAGCCTCTGCAGCTGTGTTCTGGAGCTTGAGATTGGATACATGTCGGTTCAACCAATATTTGCCCCGTTACACTTGGATCAATTTGTTCTGTGAATTACTTGGTTTTCATCAGCACTATCTGCAAAATACACAGAATTTTTGTATTTGGTATTTTATGGAAGGTATAAGGGTTACTTGAAAAAGCTTGAACTTGTATATTTTGTCAGTTCAGTGATAACATGCATATTACTGAAAGAAGCTAAGTCTTCCAAGTCTACTTGAGTTAATTTGCACTTGTTCTTTAGATATAACTGAAATACTATGTGTTGCCTACTGACTGCATACTTAAATATACCTACTTAATTAACATTTTTTACAACATTCTAAGTAATTTATACATAATATTATGATGCAGTGGATGTGGTCTTGATAAATCAAGGCAATCTAAATAATTTTTAAAATTACTCTTCTGCCTAACCCATACTACAGTGGTAGATGCCCCTAAACTTAAACTAAAAAATTTCAAAATTCAAATGTTTTTTATTCAACTAAACTTTTACAAGTACCTACTATTGAATCGTCAAGTGAATCTACCACTGGTTCGGAATGATATTTCTACCAAGAAGAACTAACAAGAAACTTGGTGGTTGCTCTTTTTAAATAATTCATTAGGTTATTTCAAACTAGTTAGGTACACTTAGGTATAGGTTTGGGTAGATATAAGTATGTATAGCTAAGTACCTAATACAAAACAGAATCAGCTAATGATTGAATTCTTTTATTGTATGGGTTCCAGCTACTACTAGGTACTAGATATACCACAGAAGAAGCAAAAAGCATGAGCTGATTCCCTGTATGGTGTATTCACTAGTTATTACTACGGAGCTATGACCATTGGGTTTGCGTACCTAAACAGTAGGAAAGCAACTCTTATGGTATAGCTGTCTGTCTGGTCACAATTTGCATTATGTTATTTACCTAAGATTATGAATATTACAAAATTAGCTTTCTTTTGGAACAACCAGAGGTATATTTTGTCAGTTTAGAGAAAACATGCATATTTGACCGAGCGAAGCAGTCTCCAAGTCTACTTAAGTGAATTTGCACGTCTTGCTCTTTAGATATAACTGAAATACTATGTGCTACCTACTTAATTAACATATCTATACTTACTAATATTATAAAGAGGTAAATCTGGATCTACTGACTCATATTTGAAAATTCTGGTACCAATAGAAAGCCACAATTATTTGTGAGTGTCATAGGCTTTAAATTAACCCGAAAAATTAGGGAGTTGCCGTGGGAATTTAAAAACCTTATTTCACGCGGACGAAGTCGCGGGCATTTGCTAGTTTTACAATATTCTGAGTAATTTATACTACATAATATTATGTTGCAGTGGGTAGGGTCCTGATTTATAGGTTCTTGATAGGTTTGGGTAGATATAGGTATAGCTAAGTAACTAGGTACCTACCTAATACAAAAGGAATTAGCCTGTGAATTTTATTCTTTTCTATTCTGAGTTCTAACTACCTAGTACCTACCATAGAAGAGGCAAACAGCATGAGGTGATTCCCTGTATGGCGTCTTCCCTAGTTTATTTTGGTTTTCTTAGGAAACTCCAGAGCTACAGACCATTGGGTGTGCGTACCTAAATGGTACGAAAGCAACCCTTGAAGTGCAACTAAGTATGTCCGTCCAGTCACAATTTGCATATGTTATTTGCCCTATGAATATTAACTAAGATTTGACCCTAAAATTACCTTTCTCTCGAAACAACCAGAGCTGCAACAACGTTTTCTTCCACCGACCAGAAAAAGAAGCTTTTCTTCCATTTTAACTGTTAATTTTAGCTGTTATCATTTTAAACACTAAGTTCAATCCCAAATGCACCTAATAATGCATAGAAATTACACTTGAACTATTTAACTTTTTGTGAAAATTCGTGTTTATTTTGCTTTAAATCCGCTTCTCTAGACTTAGCGGCCACCTTCCGAGGTCCTGTCTAAAATTGGAGAAAAATATCCAATTTTAGTTTGACGTTTCTTAATTTTGGCGTTCAAAACGTCGACTAGAATAGCATTTCGCTATAACATCGCTAAATTGAGTAGTTAGAGCTGTCAGATTTAATTTTAGGTTAGACCTGTCAATTAAGTGTGTTTTCAGAATAGCAGACGTCGCTAAGTGTTAAATAAGCGATCCTAATTTAGAGAAACTAACAGAGAATTGGCACCAATATCTGGGTTTCCGGAGGGAAATAAAAAACCGGCCAAGTGCGAGTCGGACTCGCGCACCGAGGGTTCCGTACAAACCTGTAGTAAGTTTTACGATTTATGACGTATTAAAAATAAAAATTACGTTTATTGTATGGGAGCCCCCCTTTAATATTTACTTTATTGATATTTAATTATTTATTTTGAAAGGTAATATACAAGTTAATATTCTGTGAAAATTTGAACCGTCTACCTGTTACCGTTTTTAATATTGAGCAAAAAAATACGAAAAAAACACGTTTATTGTATGGGGACCCCCCTTAATATATATATGTTTTTAATTTTTAGTATTTGTTGTTATAGCGGCAACGGAAATACATCATTTGTGAAAATTTCAGCTTTCTAGCTATCACGGTTTATGAGATACAGCCTGGAGACAGACAGACAGACAGACAGACAGACAGACAGACAGACAGACAGACAGACAGACAGACAGACAGACAGACAGACAGACAGACAGATAGACAGACAGACAGACAGACAGACAGCGGAGTCTTAGTAATAGGGTCCCGTTTTTACCCTTTGGGTACGGAACCCTAAAAAACACATAATTATTATTTAACGACTTTGCGGCACAACCCCAGTTGAATTCTTATAAAATACTATCATATCCAGATGCTATTAGGACAATAATAATAGGTTCATGATTAATTCCTCTTGTGATTACACTTACAGTCACTTGAGAGAAAAGGACAGAAGCCTACACAATTATCTTAATAGCTGGATAATATGATAGTAATAACAAACGAATTGAATGACCCTCAATTAACTTTTCAAGGTTTCCACCAGTGTTAGCCCTGACAGCCGTCGGATACATCGCTCAAGTCGATTGTCGCCTAACGTCGAGGGCGATAATTTACGCTAATGGAGGCTCGACAAGTTCAGGGTCGTGTCCTGATTGAGGCTTCGTCACGTCATAATATACAATAATATTTCATTGTCAAGTGAGTGATTGAGTTTAGTACTCACATTTATGAACCAACTAGCTGATGCCCGCAACTTCGTCCGGATAAATAACGGATATGTAAAATACGGATATGATAAATAATGGAAATGGAATAAGTTTTTTGTAATTCCCACGGGAACCCCTTTATTGTCCGGGATAAAAAGTAGCTTATGTCAATTTCCTGGTCTTCAACTAGGTATATCTATGCAAAAAATCACGTCGTTCCGTTGCCCTGTCGCGGCGTGATTTAAGGACAAACCAACAAACAAACACACTTTCGCATCTATACTTATAATAAAACTGTAACGTGTCCAATTCTGTACATTGAAGATATTTTGAAAATTTTTTTGGAGGGCACTCATTATTCGATACTGAAGCCAAATCTGTAATTTTTTTTTTATTTTTGTCTGTCTGTATCTTGGCCGCGCATCACGCCGAAACTACTGAATGAATTCAAACAAAACTTCGCACGATTTGAGCCCATACTACGAGGTAGGACATAGGATACTTTTTATCCCGAAATTCTACCCCCGAAGGGGTGAAATAGGGGTTGAAAGTTTGTATGAAAGTCCTTAATTTCTCAAGTTATAGCCATGAAACTTGATATATGAGCTGCGGGTTGAAAATGGAGACATACGTGTTTCACAGTTTTTGAAAATTCGACCCCCAAAAGGGTGAAATAGGGGATGAAAGTTGGTATGAAAGTCCTTCGTTTCTCAAGACGTTTTACAAGTTATATCAACGAAACTTTTTATTTTGGCTGACGGTAAAAAATAAAGAAGTACGTGTGTCACAGTTTTTCAAAATTCCACCCCTAAGGGGGTGAAATAGGGGGTGAAAGTTTGTATGAAAGTCCGTAATTTCTCAAGATAAATCGATTAAACTTGGTATACAAGCTACCAGTTGAAAATGAAGAAATAAGACGTGTTTCACAGTTTTTGTAAATTTTACCCCCGAAGGGGTGAAATAGGGGTTGAAAGTTTGTATGAATGTCCTTCATTTCTCAAGTTATAGCCATGAAACTTGGTATAAGAGCTGCGGGTTAAGTATGAAGACACACGTGTTTCACAGTTTTTCAAAATTTCACCCTCAAAGGGGTGAAATAGGGGTTGAAAGTTTGTATGAAAGTCCTTCATTTCTCAAGTTATATCGATGAAACTTGGTATACAAGCTATAGTATATAGTGATAAATAATATAATAAGATAATATATATAGTGATAATAACCGGTCAACTTCCTAACTCCGGGCTATATTACTGAGAATTTCTAGTCAGAAAAACCCAATACTTAATTATGGCTCGACCCGGATCTCGAACCCGCGACCTCGTCGGCCGCAGTTGAACATGCTGACCCAATGGTCAGCATGTTCAACTGCCGCCGACGAGATCCTCGACGAGTGCCTCGTTGGTCAACAAGTGGCTTAGGCTGTTTTAATTTTCATTTAATCTCTTATGAAAAGCCGATTGAATAATAAATAAGTTGATATAGAAATTTAGCCTCAAAGGGGTGTTTTAAAAAAGGAATTTTGTATCTAAAACTTTAGTGAGTAGGTAAAGGCAACTTAGATCAAGTGTAATATTAATAACACCAAGCTACCGGTTAAAAATGAAGAAATATGTGTTTCACAGTTTTCGTAAATTTTACTTCCAAAGGGGTGAAATAGGGGTTGAAAGTTTGTATGAAAGTCCTTCATTTCTCAAGTTATATCCATGAAACTTGGTATATGAGCTGCGGGTTAAAAATGAAAACATACGTGTTTCATAGTTTTTCAAAATTCCACCCCCAAAGGGGTGAAATAGGGGTTGAAAGTTTGTATAAAAGTCCGTCATTTCTCAAGTTATTTCGATGAAACTTGGTATATCCACGCGGACGAAGTCGCGGGCATCAGCTATTTATAATATTAGTATGAAGTATGATATGATTTTGAAATCGTGATTATCAGTGATTACTGACTACATAGTTCCTTGATTCTATCGAAAACGCGTATGTCCATTACGCGTTCTTTATCAAATTGTACATTAGAACGGTGTATCGCTAATGGAGGCTCGACAAGTCCAGGATTACGTCGTGACTCGTGATTCACTTGGTCTACAGGCATTGATGTAGAATTTTAGTACCTACCTACAGACCTTTAATTAGCACCTTGTCGCTAAGCTCGTTTATGCCGTAAACTATATTATTATAGTCTGTCACCGCTACTATTATGTACTTGTAAATACTATGAATTTGAAACCTGCAACTTCGTCGGCGGGGATGCGTTTTTTTTGTTCCCGCAGGGATTCTGAATTCTGATATCCGGGATGAAAAGTAGCCCATGTCCTTTCCCGGGATGAAACCTATTTCTGTACTAAACCCGGTCGTAACATAGACCGTTAAAGCGTAGCAGACAGACAGACATACTTACCCACTTTCGCATTTAAAGAAATATTACTACGGTATTGTTATGAAGTATTTTCGTCGCTAATTATATTGTCGATCCGTATTAGCGTACAAGCCATCGTGTGGTCGATGGTACAAGCAAAGGCGACAAGGTTGTGTGACGCCCATTGATGTAGAATTTTAGTACCTTCTTTCAATGGTGACGCCACATGTGACGCTAATGGAATCGACGAGTTCGGGTTCGGGGTCAAAATCAGTGGAAAACATAGCTATAAACATAGCATAGCATGACGAGTGACGACCTCCGTGGCGCAGTGTTGAGCGCTGTTGTCTTAACGTGCGGAGGTCCCGGGTTTGATCCTGGACAGGGTCAATTTGAGAATTTATAATTTCTGAATTTTCCCTGGTCTGGCCTGGTGGGAGGCTTCGGCCGTGGCTAGCTACCAACCTCCCGGCAAAGACATACCGCCAAGGGATTTAGCTTTCCGGTACGATGCCGTGTAGAAACCGATTAGGGGTATGCGTGTAATATAACAGCCATGTACCTATCAGGTTAGCCCGTTAACATCTTAGACTGCATCATCACTAACCATCAGGAGAGATTGCAGTCAAGGGCTAACTTGTACATAGTGGATAAAAAAAAAGCTGAAACACAGTTAAAGCGTAGCAGACAGACACGATTTCGCATTTACTATATTAGTATGGATATTAATTTATGATATTTATTACATCAACAGTGTTTGTTGTCGTCGCTAATTGTCGTAGCGACAAGGCTATGTGACGCTAATGGAGGCTCGACAAGTTCACGGCCGCGTCGTGATTGAGGCTTCGTGAGTGATTGAATTTGGCTTTTAAGGACCGATGTAACAAGTGGCTTCCATCCGTCCACCATCCACTACGACCCATTAACGTCCCACAGCTGGGCACAGGCGTCCACTCTCATAGGAGAGCGGGTATTAGAGCTTTGACCCACCACGCTGCTTCAATGCGGGTTGGCGGGTTTTAACGACTATTATCTTGTTAGTGATAATAAGAGGGACCGACGGGCTGAAGGTGCTCTCCGAGGCACGGGGGTAAAAGTAAAAGACCGTCAACTTCCTAGCTCCGGGCTAGTACTGAGAATTTCTAGTCAGAAAAACCCAATAAGTACTTAATTATGGCTCGACTCGGAACTCGAACCCGCGACCTCGTCGGCCGCAGTTGACCATTAGACCAACGAGGCAGTCAACAAGTGGCTTAGGCTGTTTTAATTTTTAGGGTTCCGTACCCAAAGGGTAAAAACGGGACCCTATTACTAAGACTCCGCTGTCTGTCTGTCTGTCTGTCTGTCTGTCTGTCTGTCTGTCTGTCTGTCTGTCTGTCTGTCTGTCTGTCTGTTTGTCTGTCTGTCTGTCTGTCTGTCTGTCTCCAGGCTGTATCTCATAAACCGTGATAGCTAGAAAGCTGAAATTTTCACAAATGATGTATTTCCGTTGCCGCTATAACAACAAATACTAAAAATTAAAAAAATATATATATTAAGGGGGGTCCCCATACAATAAACGTGTTTTTTTCGTATTTTTTTGCTCAATATTAAAAACGGTAACAGGTAGACGGTTCAAATTTTCACAGAATATTAACTTGTATTACCTTTCAAAATAAATAATTAAATATCAATAAAGTAAATATTAAAGGGGGGCTCCCATACAACAAACGTAATTTTTTGATATTAACAATAAACCTCTACAAACAAAGTTAGTTTTGCGGTTCATTTCGTCTTGTTTTTAATACGTCATAAATCGTAAAACTTACTACAGGTTTGTACGGAACCCTCGGTGCGCGAGTCCGACTCGCACTTGGCCGGTTTTTTTATTTAATCTGTTATGAAAAGCCGATTGAATATGCTATGAGTTGATATAGAAATTTAGCCTACGAGGGGTGTTTTAAAAAAGGAATTTTGTATCTAAAACTTTAGTGAGTAGGTACAGCAACTTAGATCAAGTGTAATATTATTAATTTAACACCTGAAATATTTCATTTAGGGCTAATTTTTCAATCGTCAGATAAATTTTATCGGAGGAATAAATTTGACGTTTTGGCAGATTTTCAATACAAAACCTGTCAAAACGTCAAATTTATTCCTCCGATAAACTTTATCTGACGATTGAAAAATCAGCCCTTATCAATTAAGTATCTACTAGATAAATTTCAGACCGCTATTTTACAACCCCTTGGGTTGAATTTTCAAAAAAATTCTTTCTGAACGGATGCCTGTGTCATAATGACTATTTTTGTTTTATTTTTAAAATTCATAAATTGCACAATATATACCTGTTACTTATCCACTTTGAAATGACTTTGAGATTGAAACAAAAATATTTAAGTAAGTACTTTGTAGACACAATATTGTATTGTATTGTATATTCTTTATTGTACACCACAAAAACAAAAACGAAACAGTTAACAAATATGAAAACTTAAACCGCAGGTACAATAAGGCGGTCTTATCGCTAAGTAGCGATCTCTTCCAGACAACCTTATCGATACGGAGAAAATGAACAAGTGGACAGTGGGAGGTGGTGCATAAAAATAAACTTAAATACTAATAGATACATAAACTAACCAATATCATAAAATAATAACGTATTAATACACTAATATGTACAAAATAAATAAAATAGACATACGTAAGATTAAATACATAAATAAATACACATATAAATAACGGACAAATTAAACATGTCGCTATTGATGATAACAGAGAGGACATGTAATGATTTTTTACAATATTATAAGCGTATGACCTAATTCACAGAATTAAATGAATTGTTACTAACACTAACTATTTAATACTGTACCTAGTGGGTGATATATTCGTTCATCTTGCCAGAATAATATTAGCTAGTTCCGGCCTCTCTGGGGAAACGAGGCACTGCTGAAATTAGTTTTCCTGGCACGATAAATGGCCGTTTGCCATGGTGCCAAGTAATTAAATTGGGCTTTATTTTAGTATTTTATTCATTCATGGTAAAATTGTTAATGCGAATGTGTATCTGTCGTCTTTTCACGACTTCAATACTAAACTGCTCTCGAAGAAAGGCACAAACGTAGAGCATCATGGGGACAGACAGACAGATGTAGGATAATTGTTGTCCCGAAAAATCATAGAGTAATCAGGATTTAAAAGAAAAACTAATTGTGAACCAAATAGCTTAAATATTGTATCAATAAATTTGTTAATTCTATAATATAATTGTTAAATTTGGAAGAGCTAGGCCTTCTGACACAGGTATTCTTATGCTTAACAGAAGGCCTCAGCCACAAATATTTGTTAAAAATGTATTTTGAAATAAATCATTTTCATTTTCATTTTTCATTTTCAATAGCTGGCAGTTTAAGTGCTGGCCGACACTCTCCGAGCTACGTAAACTAGGGTAAAATACTTTGTGTAAAAAAACACAATGCGAGCCAGAAGCGGAAAATGATCGATCTGATGCAAAAACCTAGATAGCGGTAGGTTTATATAGTTAGTAATAGTTTTGCAAATAATTACTGAGAATTGTGCTACGAGTAAATAAGTACAATAATTACCCGCATAACAAATAAATTTACAGTTCTTCGACAGGATCCAAGAGAAAAGATTTTTTAGTTAATTTCGTCTAACAAAAAAGGTAACGAACTAACGATACATCGGTCTTAGGACAAGGAGGTACAGGTAGTGACCTTTTCAGAACGGAATGATGACCAGTCAGATTTAAACAAAAAATAAACTATAAAATCATTATATTTTTTCTTAGGTGTGGTGTATAAGAAGATCCTATACATGATTGACCTATTGCCTTGAATCAGAAGCTTCCTCAGCAATTTGTTTTAACTACGGTTGATGGTCGTAACAACCGCAATTTGCACGTTTTTAGAAACTGCATCGTTATTTTCCATCTCGTTCAATCCACGAGGTTTTAGAGAACTATGATATACGAGTTATTCAGAATTAAACTGAAGACTCAAATTAGTCAATTTTTCCGTTTCATCAACCCTCAAATAAATTTGTTTAAAAGTGATACAAAATTAATTATATCAATTTTAGTCAAATAACAAGAACTCCGATGTCGGATGGACTGACAATCTCAAGAAATTAGACGAAAAAGTGACATATCTTATCACATTTTCGTCTAACTTCTTGCGCAGGCAGGCGGATGACTATTTTCAGCCATCAGTGGTGGTATGTGTTATGTGAGCAGATTTAATAATGGATTTTTACATCTTCTTTGACTCTTTATCAACTCCTGATTGGGAAAGTCATTCTGAATGTCAAGAACCAGCAAGAAAATGAACTGTTTCTCTTTTCAAAAATACTTCCCTTTTTTCCAATTCCCATTAACTTTGGAATTTGGATAAGTCTGTAAATCTTACTAAATAGCCAACAGAAACGATCTCGCTATTTACTTTATAGAACTTAGCTACTAGAATATTAACTTGTTTATCCCTCACTTGGGAAATTGCTTCCGCTGTTGAGAAAATTAGTTGGTCAGTGAGATAAATACCCGCATTGATAATTGCATAGAATGAATAGAGTATAATCCTGAGCTAAATTCAGTATTTGCTTGGGATGAGGTAGACGATGAAACGAGCAAAATGAAAAAGAAAAGATAGTTTATGTCATGTAAAGCGTGTAAAAATACAAAGAGGAAGCGGAATTTTCTATTTTATGAGCTTTTAATCTATAATTTATTATAATTTAATCTATAAAAAATTCTTTCCAAAAAACCGACCAAAGCCACTGTAAAATAAAAAATTATTTTGATTTCTACACACTATGTTGAAGTCAGGCGTGCCTGACGCATCAACTTTGCCTATCTTTGTTATACTTTTTAGTGTACTCTAAATCCGCACGGCTTAGGAGTGCAGTACCCTGCAGCATCAGAGTTGAGGAGTTGGGACTTGGGTTTAAGTATGAAGTAGTTGCTTGACACCTACAATATGAATTCAACATAAAAATCCTAAATCGCTATTTTTCAGGAGTTCTGTACCCAGCAGCATCAACGTTGAGGAGTTGGGACTCAGAGTTGAATCGTATACACGTGACTTGATACCTACTATATGAATTCACAGTCAAAATTTCCTAACTCCCTACTTTTGAGGATTTCATGTAGTATGGTACGCCTACAGCATCAGGATTGAGGATTTGGAGTCAGAATTTTTTATGGGACCAGTTCGGGAGCTTCCTCTAACCAGTGAAAAGAATTTTTTTCTAATCGGCTAAGAAACCACGGAGATATGCACCGACATACATTTAAAAAAAAAAAATCATACGCGACGAATTGAGAACCACCTTTTTTGGAAGTCGGTTAAAAAAAGTTAAGCTATAGAAGAAGGTAGGAACTTTGGAAGTGTATGGTGTGGCCACAGGGAGGGGTCTTGTATGATAGAGTGCTCTTGAAGAAGCCTAAGTTTCGAATTGGACGTTTTTGGTCTTGGATCTGTAAGTGGAAACCGCAGCATCAGCAAACTTGCAACTAGGTGGATGAACGACACAAAGCATGTCGCAGAGAGCTGCTAAATCCAGTCTGCGCAAGAGCGTGACGAATGGAAATGGAGAGCCATACAATAGTCCTATGTCCAGCTGTGGATGTCTACTATTTCGCAACGACGTCGACGAAGAGGCTTGGGTAAGGGATGGTCTGTAGTCTGTACTGCATACTGGCAGCTAAGTGAGATGATGATGCTAAAATTGGGTATTTGACAACTAGTCAAATCAGCAACTTTTTTTCAAACGTCAAAACGCGTGCTTGGTATGGAATTGTGTATGAAATATTGGATTGTGACGTGATCAAAGTTCGACACATTTTTTACTTTATTTGATAGTTTGTCGGTGAGATGGAAGGAAAAGGGTGTCGCCATTGGTGATAAAAGGCTTTCCAACCTTCGGTTCGCTGACGACATCGTCCTTTTTGCTTCATCCGCATCTGAGTTGGGCACTATGATTACTGAGCTCAATGAGGTAAGTGTAGAGGTCGGACTTGAGATGAATATGTCGAAGACTAAGCTCATGACAAATAGCACGGAGCGCAAGCTAGAAGTAGCAGGTGTGGAGATTGAATATGTTCATGAGTATATATACTTAGGCCAAACAGTTTCTTTCCAGGCGAGATAAGATAAAGAAGTTGCAAGACGCACCGAAAACGCCTGGAAGAGCTATTGGGCTATGAAAGACTTGATGAAAGGAAACCTTTCATTAGCTTTAAAACGTAGACTCATGAATATGTGCATTCTCCCCATCCTCACTTACGGTGCCCAGACTTGGTCTTTGACGGATCATCAAAAGTTCACACTCGGAGTTTGCCAGAGAGCAATGGAGCGCAGTATTCTAGAAATAAAACGGACTGGTCATATTAAAAACACTACACTGCGCTCTACGACAAGAATCACAGATGTTGGAGACAAAGCGGCAAAACTAAAGTGGGATTGGGCCGGACATGTGATGCGCATGTCCGACGACTTGTGGGCAAAGGCCACAACACACTGGGTGCCACAAAGAACAAAAAGACGTCGAGGAAGGCCCAGGCGCCGCTGGCGCGACGAACTCGATGCCTTTATGGAGGACTGGCCCCAAATATCGATGGACCGTGATAAATGGAAGGAGGAAAGGGAGGCCTTTGCCCAACATTGGGACACTACAGGCTGCAAATAAAATAAAAAATTGATAGTTTAAAATAGTTACCTATTTAAAGTTAAACTAATACGGGACGTGGATATTACGACTTTTGGGAGATCCTTTATGTAATTACTAGATGATTCTCGCGACTTCGTCCGCGTGGATTACGTGTTTTTGATTCCCAGGGGAACTCTTTAATTTTCCGGGATAAAAAGTAGCATAGATGTCCTTCCCCGGGATGTAATCGGTATACTAAATTTCATCAAAATCGGTTGAATAGATAGGCCGTGAAAGCGAAGCAGACAGACAGACAGACAGACGGACAGACAGACAGACAGACACACTTTCGCATTTATAATATTAGTATGGAAGTATGGATGTATCATGTAGGTTATGCGCCAATTTATTTTCATTCATTTATTTATTGCTGTAAGCGTGTAGAGTTTGGCCAATAATGGATCACAATTGATCCGCCATAATATAGTACAAGATCAGCGTAAAGATCCCAAAAACAGCTTATCTTGGCTCTACACGACCATTGAGTGATCTACAATGAAAAATCGAAAACAAAATGTTGTATTTTCGATTATCAAATGCGCACGATATAAAAATCCGCATTTATCTTTAGTTATCTAATTCCTATCTTATTATCTTTAGTCTTTACCTGGAAGTCATCGTCGCCATAGTTCAGGAGCTCGTAAGTATTTTTAGGACGTTTTTTTTTAATTTTCTACTACAATTAGGTAGTTAGCCTTTGACCACAGAATATAATAGGTAATAGTTTTGACTGCGATCTCACCATGATAACTGAAGATGCAGTCTTAAATGGTGGCTGTTAGGGGTAAGTATGACAGTTATATTATAGTACTAGAGGATGCTCGCGACTTCGTTCGCGTGGCATAAGTTTTTTTAATTCCCACAGGCACTCCTTAATTTTCCAGGATAAATCCTATATCACTCACCAGCTCCTCAACTATACCCATGCAAAAAATCACGTTGATCCGTTGCCCTGTTGCGGCGTGATTGAAGGACAAACTCTCTATTTAACGTCCTTGGGGATAAAATTTTCAAAAACTGTGAAACACGTATTTCTTTATTTTAAACCAGAAGCCCAAATACCAACTTTCATGGTTATAACTTGAAAAATGAAGGACTTTCATACAAACTTTCAACCCCTATTTAACGCCTTTGGGGGTAGAATATTCAAAAACTGTGAATAACTATTTCTTTATTTTAAACCAGAAGCTCAAATACCAAGTTTCATGGATATAACTTGAGAAATGACGGAGTTTCATACAAACTTTCACCCCCTATTTCACCCCCTTACGGGTGGAATTTTGAAAAATCCTTTCTTAGTGTGCGCGTACGTCGTAAAAGGAACCTACTGTCAAAATTTCAAGTTTTTAGGCCCAGCGGTTTAGGCTGTGCGTTGATATATAAGTCAGTCAGTCAGGACTTTGAATTTTATATATATAGATCACTAAAAAATCATTTATTTGACTAGAAGTCAAATAAGTACTTAATTGTGACAGTAATAAAATGTTAATTATGAAAATTGCTTAGCATTAAAAAGAAAATATACTACCTGAAATGGCTGGATCGCAGGACTGGTTACAATAATGGTTCGAATTTCTTCGGAATAATAAGCCTCCTCATTCCCCAGAATTAGATGAACAAACAAATGCTATACGATGCAAACGGTGCAAAAACTCGAAACTGCTTTTAATAAAACGTAGCCTTATTTTCTACTTTCAAGTTTAAAATCCCTGCTCTTTGAGGCGTAATAAAATTCACAACGAGCAACAAGTAGAAACAATTCGATACTGCGAAGTGAAGAATGTCTTTTTATGAAACAATGAACTTTCAGAGGAAAACGATTCAACAATAATAAACAATTTTTCTTTGAATGAAGGCAAGACGGCCATAATTTGCAATAATGGATCTCTCTTTAGTTTGTTAAATTTTGTTCAGATTTTATTTTCCTTCACCACAACCTTTTGCATATTTCTTCGTCTTCTTATTTTTGTTAATGGCCTTTCTTTGTATGAGTAAGTGAGTAGAAGCTGATTAAAGGCTTCTACTTGATTTTTAGGGTTCCTCACCTAAAAAAGGAAAAAAGGAACCCTTATAGGATCACTTCGTTGTCTGTCTGTCAAAGGAGGTTGACAGACAGACAGAAATCTGTCTGTCGACCACCTTGTTATTTACTAAAATAATTTATATTGTGTGGTCGTACGGAACCCTTTGTGCGCGCGTCTGACTCGCACTTGACCGGTTTATTTACTCTAAAGTTGATTTCATTTTAATTGATTGATTTTTTCATACAACCCCTTTTTTTAGTTGTTGAAACTACTATTATCCTTATAGCGCCTGATAGGATTAAAATCTAACCTTTTCCTAGAAATTCCAGGTCACAGAGTTGTGCAACGCAATCGCAAACCCAGATCTCTTTAAAATTGAAAAAAACACGTAATTGCAAGTGTTGGAATTAATTAATTGGTTTTATTGTAATCGAAATAACTTCATTTCGACCAACAGCTTCAACCGCTAAAGTCAAAGCTATGCAGATTGCGAGCGCATAATGCAATTACCCCTTGCTTATTATCTGGTCCAAATCAGATTAGACAGTACGCTACTGCAGTGATTGTTGCTGATGAGGTAAAGGCGAATTGCGCACTGACTACCACCTGGGTGGATGATTATCATCAGTAGTCGGTACTCGGTAGCTATTTCAACCCACTTTGAGTGGCCTGAGGGCTGAGGCATTGCTAATTTTACACGCAGAGTTTCATTTAAATGAGACTAGCTGATGCCCGTGACTTCGTCCGCGTGGATTGAGGTTTTTTGGTTCCCCCAGGAACTCTTTAATTTTCCGGGATAAAGAGTAGCCTGTGTGTTATTCCAGACTATAATCTATCTCTGTGCCAAATTTCATCCAGATCCGTTCAGCCGTTGGAGCGTGATTGAGTAACAAACATCCATACATCCATACATCCATACTGCAGCCATATATATATCCATCCAAACTTTCGCATTTATAATATTTATTTGATATTTGATTAGTATAGAAGTACAGATACGCAGAGTTTTATTAAAATGAGATTAGTACCTCATATACTCTTATAAGGTAATAGATACCTACTGGGATTGTGTGCCGCCAATTTTAAGAAGGTCACTTCTCATAATTGAACACAAAAATAATTCAAAACATAGCAAGCTCCGTAAATAAAACTGTATCACTACACTACACTACACGTTTGTTTAAACAATGATTTCCTCTGATTGTTAACTACCATTAAGCAGATTTACTGTTCGGTGTTAACTACTAGGACTTACTATATTCTGAGTCTTGTGGATTACCGTATGTCAAAAAAATTAAGTGGAAGATTTTCGTTTTAGCTTCCATCAAAAAAATTATGAACGCCAATGTGGTAGACGAAAACAAGATGATGTAGTAATAAAAGCTATTAATTATAGTCTTCCGTGATTTACATGTTTAATTCATTTTTTGTCCTAACAGATTTTGTAAAATTATTTAGATGCAAAAATAACTCGGCAAGTTAAATTATTATCATGAAACTGAAGTTACGAAATGTAAACCTTGTTTTGGCAGTTCGTGACAGCAGGTGCAACTCTGCAACTTCGAGCTCAAAAGGCCTAAAGGAAATAATGTTTCATAATGGCCTTTTGAGCTCCACCCCCATCAACATAAGACATAGAAAAATGAGCAGTGGGTGAAACGTATATTATTAGATTTACGAAGTAGATGCTCCGTTAATACTATACCGATGATAGATATTGTATCAAGTCACCACAGTTACATAACTTTGTAATGTTTCCTATTGATACTACAATTAGCTATTTAGCAGTGGGTGGAACGTATATTATTAGATTTACAAAGTACCAAGCACAGAAGCTAAAATAAAGCCTGGTAAAAACAACAAATCAAACATTACGCACACTACTATGATTCAACCTTAAGCGGGTTTATCTCAATGCCAATGACAAAATCTTTTAATCCAATATACTGGACGATGTTACGTATACTATAGTGAGTATAGACTATAGTTACCCACATTATCCGTGTTTGTTCCTCCGTCCAATATTGAATGTAGACTGTTTGTTTTAGCAGGTCACCTTCAGGATACTCCTTTGTTTACTAGATGAGACCGTTTCGGATAAAATCTAAGGCGTCGCGTCGGTAAAATTATGATTCTGTAAACGGTGTAAATATTTTGGTGTATTGTCTGGCCTTAAAGCAGTATTATATTAATACTAGCTGATGCCCGCGACTTTGTTGCGTTTAAGTTTGTTTTGATTCCCGCGGGAATTCCTTATTTATTTTCCGGGATAAAAAGTAGCCTATGCCACTCTCCAGGTCCTCAACTGTACCCATACCAAAAATCACGTCGATCCGTTGCTCCGTTGCGGCGTAATTGAAGGACAAACCAACAAACAAACACACTTTAGTATGATTGACGTTTTGTATTACGTACCTTGACGTCCCTAAAATAAGGATTATCATACTGAAACAAGAGCGTCAACAAGATTAAAATAATACTACCTCAAGCGATGATAGTAAGCTGCCTGTTGTTTGTTAATGTATGAATGAAATGAGCAAAACACATGAATGGATTTGAAATTTATGATTTTCGGATTTTTCTCTTTACTGGTGGTGCCACAATACCTATGTACCAACTTCTGCTCCAAATGTGAAGATTGCAGTTCAACGTAAGTTTAGTAGTAGGTACTTATAACTTCTGTTTGATACTTTTTGTTGTTTTGAGAAAACTTGGCCCTTGACATGCTGATAGGCTGAGTGATCCTATAAGCCTTGAGGGTTCTTCTCTTTTGTTTAAGATTCATTTAAGATTCATTCTGGAAATTTGAAAAATCCAAGCTTTTTTGAATATAAAGTGAAATTCTGTAAAAAAATCAGTTTTAGGGTCTCACTAAATCTATCGATGCGGAATCGGCTTGAGCCGGTTAGAAAAGCTTTATGTTGGCATGTAATAACGTTTATGTTTTGTATGGCAAAGAGTGAAAGAGCGGCAAAACGCAGTTTCCGCGTCGTCGGTAGCAATCGCGTCGCGTCGGCCAGGGCGGGCGACGTCTTTTTCACCATGTTAAACATTTAAAAGCCTCTGACCGGCCTAAGCCGGTTCCGTGACGATAGATATAGTGAGACCCTTCGGCAAAGATAAAACACTAGAGGCATTCATTACAAAAATCTGTGAGTTTAAAAGATCATGTTTCAAAGCAAACAAAAGCCAGCAATAAATAAGCTCAGCTATGTTTGCTATAACGGTGACTGCATAGCTCTCTAAGCTTAAGTTGTTCAAATAAGACGGTATTGCTTCCACCTACCTTGAATCATGCCACTCTGTGAGTCTGTAAGAAAGATAATTATTCTTCGGAAACTTTTTTTCTTTTCCGAGATAGGATTGCGCTTGACGACATTCATGCTTAGTGCAAAGCACTGATCACAGAATTAAGTGATCTGCGGTGCAAAGCAATGATGAGGTCTAGGTTGGAACACCCTTGCCTAGAAGATGCCTATTCAGTAGGGGCAGGAAACACGTGCGCTGGGAGGGTGTTTCATACCTTAGTGGTTTTGGTCAGAAACGTCCAGCTTAAACGTTTCTTGCGACCAGATAAACTTAGGCTAGTATAGAATTAGATAAATAAAGCGCATCTTTGTTAGGTTTCTACTTTGAAGACTGTATTTATCTTTACTTAATAATAGAAATTATAGAATCCTTTTAAGTAGGTAATCCATCCATGGGAAAATATGTATACTAGATGATGCCCGCGACTTCATCCGCCTGGATTAAGCTTTTTGATTCCCGCGGGGAGGTAAGCACGATGTAAGCTACCTCTATACCAAATTTCATCAAAATCGGTTGATTAGATGGGCCGTGAAAGCGTAGCAGACAGACAGACAGACAAACACACTTTCGCATTTATAATATTGGTATGGATATTACTTTACTGTATGATTTACCTATATCAGGTAGTTCAGTCTTTATCTATGTTTTTGAGTTACCTAGCGATTGATTTTAAAAATTAGAGTAGGTATGTTGATTAAGTAGCACTCAGCTTGCGCGTGTGATATCGACCGATACGACATTATCTCGCCTTCAGCCAGGACAAAGTCGGGCTAATCGAATTTCGTCACAAGTATCGTGCTAATTTTACATAATACGATTTATTAGATTAATATAAATCGTAAGGAATTTAGAGGTAGTTACTAATGAGTGGTGTGCTCAAGGTGCAGAAATCCTTTGCGGGGTCCTTTTCTAACATAGTTCCAGAAGAGTTCTATTCTTCAAAATTAGCAATCTATTTGAAATTGCGATGCCGATGGCTAAAGCTACGCCAAATAAAACCACTCTCAAGTATTTAGACAACCCACAAAGTTTGTAGACTACAATCTCCGAACAGGCGCATTTCTCATTCCCTTTGGCAATATAGCTATGACGGCATCTACATACAATCAGATTTTATTGCAAGAATGCTCGCAACACCTCAGGCGATCATCGGGAGCTAATTTCAAATACGCATACACTCGCACCGATTTTGACGTTTCAATTAAGGCAAGGACGAATATGGAATGACGACCTCCGTGGCGCAGTGTTGAGCGCTGTTGCCTTTAAATAGTGGTCTCGGATTCGATCCCCGGCAGGGTCAGGAAATTTATAATTTCTGAATTTTCCCTGGTCTGGCCTGGTGGGAGGCTTTGGTCGTGGCTAGTTACCACCCTACCGGTATAGACGTGCCTCCAAGCGATTTAGCGTTCCGGTACGATACCGTGTAGAAAACGTATAGGGGTATGGGTTTAATATAACTGCCATGCCCCTAACAGGTTAGCCCGCTACCATATTCTTAGACTGCATCATCACTTACCATCAGGTGAGATCGCAGTCAAGGGCTAACTTGTAGTGGATAAAAATAAATTAAAAAAGTCTAAAAGAAAGCAGTATATGTTAGCAGGTACAGTAAGTTATTGAGTTAAGGTAACGTCTTCAACGAGAGTGGCTCTTTCTATATTTTTATAGTAAGTACAGTATTTTTTATGGAATTTTTAAGAAACATAATATTGTATCGTTTTTATAGTTGTAAACATAGTAAAGTTAGAAGATAGCTTAGATACTAAATTAATTTATCACTTGACAGTTGATACTTTATAATCTAAAAAGATTATCTTTTATGTTGATGATAATCATAATGTAAGTAAAAGCCTATAAAATTTCATTTTACTACTAAGTACTTCTGCTATCATAGTACTCGTTATCCGAAGAGGCACTCGTGTTTTTATCGAAATCGTTACTACATTATTGATATAAAGGCGATGTCAGCTCGTAAAATTTCAACGCATCTATTAAAAGATCGCATTAATGTAAGATTGAAAAAAAATTATGATGGTTTTCAAGACCTTTAACCAGCCATTGCCGCATCCCAAAATACAATTTAAAGAACTTTGCCGCATTAAAATAAATTCAAGCTTATGCGTGATTTGTTACTGTATCGTATATATGTTACGACAAACGCGCAAAACTATGAAAAGCAGACATGTCTGGCGTGAGGAATGAAGAGAGCCAACCTGTCGATATGTGTTTTAATTTCGTGAGCACACCTCGCCTTAACTATAAGTTTGTGGAATCAATTACATTAAGTGTTTTAAATATAGTAGTATAAATCATGATAATATAATCTTACGATTTACTTCACTGTTTCAAATAAAACTATTTTTTAATAAACAAATTCTTATTGATGTGATTTTAATACATAGCTTATAGGCTCTTATCACCAACTATCTGGAATGTGTGACGCATTTCTATAAAAATATTGCTATCTAGCTGATGCCCACGACTTCGTCCGCGTGGATTTGATTGAGGTGTTTTGGTTCCCGTGCGAACTCTTTAATTTTCCGGGATAAAAAGTAGCTATGCATGGTATTCCAGGCTATACTTTAACTGGCTTGATTGAGTAACAAACATCCATCCATCCAAACTTTCGCATTTATAATATTAATATAGATTACGACTGCAAAACTAGTGTGATTTCGTGTTTCATATGCAAACAAACATCCACAGACAATTCTACTATTTAAAATAATGTCTTCTACAGCATTCTGTCATTCGGTTTAAAAAAAGATCTACAATAGTGCCTTTTGTGTTGAGTAAGTTAACCAGTCTGACTGGAGATGACCTCATCGGCGACTTGATCTGACTAAACTATGATGCAACATTAGGATTTAGGTATTTTTTCAGGTAAAGGTAAATCACCTTTACGATAACATATCAATAAACAAGTGTTTATGATGTAGGTATGTACACTATGACTTTCATTCTCTTTTATACTAACTTTATAGAAGACTTCATGTCTTCTATAAAGTTCATACAGATTTAAGGTGATCTAGGTAGAGTCCTTTTTCGTGAGTTGTGGCAAAGTTTTCGCCTTCAAACTCACAATTTTCTCCAAAAATTTACGAAGAATTTTTTAAGAAGGAACTTGAAATTTAATTTGCTATATAATCCGCAACAATAGGCAAATATATGTGGTACAGTGTATCTTGCACTTGCAAATTTAATTGCAAATTTAGAATTTTTTTAATACTTGCAAATTTTTATTTGAGTCAATGGATTTTTTACAAGTGTTTTTATTTGTTGTAACATGAACTTAAAACTAAAGCGGCAAGGGTTCAAATATCGAGCCAGCAGGCTTAGCATACGCACGAGATATCTCGCGACAAGAGAGAGAGATGTTGTCGTTGCCGGCTAATTTTTTCGTTTACATAACATGCACATGCACAAAAATATTACAAGAAAAAATAGTCCGCATGTAAGGGTTCGTGGAGAAAAATACCGCAGATAAGAGATATTACTTTATCTCTACTTTTGACGTAACGAGATAAGTAACCATGTTAGCCTCGGTAGACAAATAGAGATTGATTGATTTATTAAATAATATCCTCGGTACGCTTACAGCAATGCCAAAACGCATACCGAGTCAGGAATTACAAATTTGACAAAATTCATTAAAACTAATCCATACTAATATTATAAATGCGAAAGTGTGTCTGTCTGTCTGTCTGTCTGCTACGCTTTCCCGGCCCATCTTTTCAACCGATTTTGTTGAAATTTGGTATAGAGGTAGGTTATATCCCGGGGAAGGACATAGGCTACATTTTTATTCATTTTAGGTTTTTTTTCCGGAAAATTAAGGAGTTCCCGCGGGAATAAAAAAACCTCAATCCACGCGGACGAAGTCGCGGGCATCATCTAGTATTAAATACGTCTAGCTGTAGGTAGGGGTAGACATAACGGGTAGACATAATTTTACTCAATGTGCGCATGCTAGCCCTAAGGCGCGGGACATACAGAAGTGTCGACGGGCGGTCGACGGGTGTGTCGAGAAGCGAGCGGTCGCCGCCGCTTCTATGTATTTCATACAAAATGTATGCAAGCGGCGAGGCGCCGGGCATACTGAAGAGGCGCGGCGCGGGTATGGTGGGGGCGACGCTTCCTCGACATACGGCGCACCCGTTCGACAGTGGCACACCGCTCGAAACGCACAGGGCCGGATTGCAAATGCACGACGATACGGAATTTAATATCGATTTTGCCAGTTAGTGGAAAAATACCTAGACTAGTTTTATGTACAATTGTATGTTAAATGTTTGTCTGTGTCACCATTGTGGAATAAAGGTATTTTGTTTCTTTCTTTTCTTTATCTCAATTAAATTAATAAATCTTGTATAGTCTAGGAAACGGGGCGGTTCGTTGTATAGAGACCCCCGCATTACGTCCTCAGTCGTTGAAACTTGGCACGGTTGTAGTAATGTACTGAATATTTTCTCGATTTCTTTTTAAAATAATAGTACTTAGGTAGAATATTTACACTCAAAACCGAAATACCAAAAGAAATAATCATGCAGAACATCGATATTTATACCGATTTTATTATCAAACCTAAACTGCGTTTACGCGACGATGTACCTTCCTGCTTTAACAATTGGGTATAGCATAAAAAACCTTACTTTCGTACTGATTTTTTATTGGATATTTATACCACCACAGCTAGCATATCTTCATCTGACGAAGAAGACATGTTGTCGCATCGAAATCAAACACTAGTATGCCCCAAATACGTCCCACTGCTACGTCACAGCCTCACCGTTTGCGCGCCACTTGGCGACAGATGCGCGACAGATGCGCGACAGATGCGCGCCAGTGGCGTGACACTGTCGCGCATCTTGCGCACCTCACCACTCGCCCCGACACTTCTGTATGTCCCGCGCCTAATGGTCTGACCTGAGATAAGGCCTACAACAAAAAAAACTTTTTAATAGAAAAACTTTGGGCTTACCTTTTAGTGAAATGAAAATAAGAAATAAACAATGACAGTAATCCGATCAGTTGATAAGTACAATTTAATTGCTTGACAACGAATATAAATTGGAGTGTTGCGGAAATACTTATTATCTCCTGTTACCCAAAGTTTTCCTCTTGTGAAAATAATATAATTAGAGTCGACTTTATACGGAATATTTGCGTAATTTGGTCTAATTTACGTAAATTTTCCGTATTTCACCGTATAGTCGTCACTTCAAAAAAAATTGCCTTTCTATAATTGTTCTGAAGAAACGACAATGTAGTGGATTTGTTCACGACGAGAAAATCGTTGCTTCGAAAAATAGTGGTTTAAAGTTTTTTTTGCAAATTTGAAATTCAATTTTGAAGATCTGCACCGATCTTATAAAATTAACTTTTTGGATTTTTTAAAGATTATTCTTGACTCAGAAGAAAATATTGTGGCTAATTCTGTATAACACAATCTCTAAACTAAACTAAAATGACAAATTTAAATATAGTTCTGTCCCTTTCCGCAGGGAGTATCATAAAAGGGTTAGCAATGTTTTTAATGCTGTCATTTTAGGTTAGAGATTGTGCACTACTGAATCTACCTAACTATCCTGCTTATCGTTTTAAGTGGTTAGTTACTATTTTGGTTAGTATAACGAAACAAAAGATTGTCAAAATTTTGACATTTTATTTCTTGGTTCAGGCATCCATTAATTTTAATAGTTTCGTCAATCGGCATCATATTATAGAGGATGGTTGATGTAAGATGAATGGAGCATACAATAATAATTAAAATTACAAAAATGACAGCAAATACTAAAATTTCCTAGTCTTATGCACTGGCATCGAATAGAGTACCTAAAGAATTCCAAGCACTGAGCGATGAGGCTCTTTTGATACCACGATCATTGTATTTCATTCCCCCCACGTGCTCCATACCTGCGCAACTTTGCCTGCCTACTAATTACTGTAAGACTACTTAGAAAACATTACACAACTTAATTACTCGATGCACATTACTGATTTTATAGTCTCATTCCCACACTACAGAGTTCAGATCGGCTTATGATTTGTTACATCACGGATTCAATGTAGGAGGGAGAAAATTTTACAATTGTATTATGACAATGTAGTTCATTTGATAACAATACAAAGCATAACCACAACCGTCACTATTTTTTTTTTTTGAGTTGGTACTTGGCGGTTTCATTCCAAAGGTGGCAGCAATACTCCATGCCAGATCGAACTTGTGCCTGATAAAGAGCGAGGCGCTGTTTTGGCATGAAAGACCGCTTCACCTTATTCAGGATACCAAGTTTTTTGGCAGCTGTTTTGGCCTTTGACTCGATACATTTCCCGAAATTGAGGTTAGGAGAGATGTCAATACCCAAAAGCTCAATGTGATCACTAATCGGTACGGATATACCACGGAAAGTAGCAGCCAAGGAGAAAGGGCTCCTCTTTGCGGTGAATAAACACGGTGTTTTGGTGGCATTAAACTTGACTAGGTTGGCGTCACCCCAATCGGACACCTCCTTAAGAGTAGAGTTAATGCGATCCACTAAGGCCTTTCTTTGCTCAAGTATCAAAGTATTATAAAGTATGGTTGGTTATGCTGAGCCTGCATGGAGAGCGACGAGACACCAAAACACGTACTGCTCGAGTGCAGCGATGTATCCACCCAGAAGCCTACATTGGAGCCAATTCTTTTGTACACCATCTCTAAGCTAAAATGACAGCTCTATTTATATTGCAATCCCTTTCATAATATTTCCCGCGGAAAGGGGCAGCACTAGATATAGAGCTGCATTTTAGTTTAGTTTAGAGATGGTGTTATTCAGAATTGGCCCCATTGGCTCCCCAGCAATACTACCGGAAGCCCTCGGCGGCCTGCTTTGATTCTAGAGTGAGCTTGGTTGGTTCAAGTAATCCGGCAGGGAGTAGCACCAGAGGTCTCACGCACAGCGGACGCCTGCGTTCAAATGCGGAGAAGCCCAGAGATAGAAAAGAGATGTGGTTCCGAAGATACAAACTCCCTTTCGTGGTACGTAAAGACGTGTCGCGAAGTTAAACCGGCAAGGGGCAGGGCACATGGTTCGAAGAACCGGTAGACGTTGTGGTTCCAAAGTGCTGGATTGGCGACCCCGGATTGGAAAGAGTAGCGAGCGAATCGCAATTAAATTTTCCATGGTGATTTCATTAATTTACAAGTACCTTTTGTTTAGGTTAGAGGGAAATCTCCAACAACTAAATAATAATTTGGTAAAGAATAGGTAGGTACTATATTAAGTTTATTTTCCGCAACTAATTATGATTAATATTGCAAGTATCAACTCGATGATACATGAACTTAGGCTGACTATTGGGTAATGGTATTGACTCATACAATCTTCAGTAGGCACCTACTTGTAAGTGCCTGTACATAAATACTCTAGTAGGAACCATACTCATGCTGATAATAACATACCAAAGATTATCCATGAAAAAGCAGAAAAGTTACGCTTGTGATTATGAATCCAGCGGGTTGTCCAATGTCCAGCCTGAGCAAAAGAAGAAAAGAGTTGAAGATTATGTGATAAAAGATCATGGATTTGACTCGCTCCAGCAATGCTTGGGACTGCGGTAACTTATGTAACTAGGTACCTACTTAAATTATAACTGTAGTTAAGATTTTTTTTAAAAGAGCCGCCGATTTACTTGTTGGTTCTTCTCAGTAGGAATAGTATTCCTAGATGGATTCACTGGACGATTCAAAACATTTGAATTAAAAAAAAAAATTTTTGGAAAAAAACTCGACGCCCTGCCTAGGCCAGTGGAAGTTTGGCAACAATATAAAACAATACCTAATTGAAAGGAGGAGGCCAATAGTCCCAAATTCTTATTAGAATAAATTGTTAAAATAAATTGTCTGTGCTTAATTTTATTTAACTAGTATATCGGTTAATTATTTTTAGTATCGAAACTGGCATATATAGACAGCTATTTTATCCGGGAAATCAAAGAGTTCTCACAATATGTTAAGTCTTAATCAACCCGGGCAAAATCGCGCGTATCAGCTAGCTGTTAGTATAGGACCGTCGTCGACGGTGGAATTTTCATTAAATTTCCAAAAGTTTTTTAGCGCACCTATAGAAGCGGTCCCGCACATTCAACGTTTCATATTCAAATGAAGCAGGATTTATTAGCTTTTCCATTGGAGTCGTAAATTTCCGGAGGATATTTTTTGGAATAAATTAATCAGGCCAAACAAGAGCGCGCTTCGAGCGAAATTCTCATTTCTCGCTTGCGAAATCTGACATTTTGAATACAGGTAAGTAAAGTAAACTGAAGAACTTAAAGATATTTAAGATCAATTACTATTAACAGATAGGACAAAGCGCAAAATGTCATGGATAGGAGTAATTTGGCTACTAAATCCCTCAATACATAATAGACTTTGGAATGTGTAACATCAGTGTTCTTTGAAAATGGCTCTATAATAACTATTTATTTATAGTATCAAGTTCCATCAGACCAATGTAGTATTTTTTATAAATTAAAATTACAAATTTTAATATCAATACAAGTTTGTCTTTGACTGCGATCTCACCTGCGTAGTAAATGATGATGTATGGTAGTTTTATATCCCAAATCAGTTTCCACACAGCATCGTACCGTAACGGTTAATCGCTTGGCGGTAACTCGCGGCAGGGTGGTAACTAGATCAATTGTTAATTCCCAAGCTACCCCTGCCAGAGATCGAACACTTTTAAGACCACAGAGCTCACTAATGCAAGGAGGTCGTCAAAGTAGAAGTATAATAATAAAGTTGCAATGTTCGGCAATGGTGTTCCTTTACGTCTCTGCTCTGACCCTTCAACGAAATCTCTTTGGTTGGACTGGATTCAGAGCGAACTTTATTAAGCCAAGTTGACTTCATCAAGTATTTCTGGTTTGAGCTCGCAATGGGAACGGGGTTATTATGTAACCGACCGACTTGAATGAGGGCCGCCGTTTTTTTATTTCTCTGTAAAACGTATGTGTATATTAATAACTAGCTGTTGCCCGCGACTTCATCCGCGTGGATTGAGGTTTCTTTTAGTTCCCTTGGCAACTCTTCAATTTTCCGGGATAAAAAGTAGCCTATGTGTTATTCCAGACTATAATCTATCTCTGTGCCATCCAGATCAGTTTAACCGTTCTGGCGTGACTGAGTAACAAACATTTATTCAGCCATCCATCCATCCATCCCTCCATCCATCCATCCAAACTTTCGCATAATTAATAGGGTAAGGTTGCAATCATTGGACCAGTGCTTTGTTTGGACCACTTAGATTTCTTGAAATTAAACAGTCCTAAAAATCGTCGTTATTGACGAGACGCTAGCTATTGGACCCCGCACCCTGCCCCCCAACCCTCAGTGTCGCCGCAGGCTTCGTTGAGGAATGACGTACGTCGGTGTGTTTTACGAGCTCCCGATATAAAATTTGTGCGTCATTCTTTACCATGTAAGTACAGATTTTTAAGGTATTTCTACCCAATTATTTTCAGTAGGATTGCATATTTATTCGTTCAGCTAACCTATTAATAACATGTCACAAAAATTATATACTTTTTTAAAAGTTATGGTTTGATTGGGATCACAGTGAGTTGCCATGAATGAACTCATGCAAGTTTCTTTCATTGAACCGGTCCAATCAAAGGAACTAAGTTTTTGTCGTCACTTAAACTTTTTTTTTGTTTTAGCATGGCAAAACGAGGCCAGTATTATAACTGGAATGAAGGCAGCATGAAATTAGCATTGATAGCTTTGAGTAAGCTAGCAGGATATATTATGGTGTGCCAAAAGCAACATTAAAAAGAAGATTTGACAATAAAAACTTAAAATTTATCTTTAATAATTTTTTTATATTACAAGTTTATAAGAATTACTGTTATATTTTTGTTAAAATGTGTTAATTGGTGTGTAGTTCAATTTTTTTATTTGTTAAGTGGTTAATGGAAGATGGACCCACAATGTACAATTAAAAATCGGTGCCTATTTGATAGTTATTCATAACTTAAAAAATATGGTAAAAGTTGTTATAGTTGATTATTAGTTGACTGTTCAATTAAAAAGACTGAATTTAGTAATAATCTAGCCTTTTATTAAAACTCCTTGGGTGCAATGAATGGACCAGTCGATAAAACTTCCTAAGTCCGATTATAGCAACTAGGTGGTTCAATCAAGGAAACAGTGGTCCATACAAGGAAACCATCCCAAAAATGTTTTTTTGTAATATGTGTATTTATGCTCAAAGTAAAAAATCTAAAATCATAGTTGTGAATACCTGAGTATAAGCCCTAAGAAACTGATGAATCATAATATATCCATATACTCTCATACTTTTGATGTTATAGTAGTTTAAAGTTAAGTGGTCCAATAGTGGCAACCTTACCCTAATATTAGTATAGAAGTATATAGAGACTAGCTAAACTTGCCAATTTCGGCAACTCCGTGCGATTGCGTAATTTTGGGATTTGGGTTTTACAATGATTAAAAAATATTTCGTTTGTCACGTTAGAATTTAGAATAATTGGTCCACGCTCGTTTTTTATTTCTCTTTAAAACATATTAAGTATGTCCATACGTTTTAGGATAAAAGTTAGATACACCATATAGTTACTTATGTTCCAATTTTGACTGAATTTTCCACGCCACGCTGACGGAAAATGGACTTTTGCACGCGGATTTCGAAGAATTTAGAAAGCTTTTCCAAGTTAGTGCGATGAAAAAAATAATGGAAGGTGGATGGGGACCCGGTATTCAGGTAGCAGGTTATTTATACTTTTCGGAGAAAAACAAATAGGTAGGTACACGTGGTCGGGAAGGCGCATAAAAATGAATTTCGTATTTGACCTTCCTCTCCCGAGGGCAATTAATACCTGCTACCTGAGACGCTAACAGTAGTAATATATTATATCATAAACTAGCTGATGCCCGCGACTTCGTCCGCGTGGAATGAGGGGTTTCTTGTTCCCGCGGGAACTCTTGAATTTTCCGGGGATAAAAAGTAGCCTATGTGTTATTATCTCTGTGACGATCTCCCTGGCACAGTGTTGAGCGCCGGTGTCTTAACGAGCGGAGGTACCGGGTTCGATCCCGGCAGGGTCAATTTGGGAATTTATTATTTCTGAATTTTCCCTGGTCTGGCCTAGTGGGAGGCTTCGGCCGTGGCTAGTTACCACCCTACGGGCCTTAAAGACGTGCCGCCAAGCGTAAATCGCTTGCGTTTCGGTACAATGCTGTGTAGAAACCGAATAGAGGTATGGGTTTAATTTAACTGCCATGCCCCTAACACGTCAGCCCGCTAACATCTTAGACTGCATCATCACTTACCATCAGGTGAAATCGCAGTCAAGGGCTGACTTGTAGTGGATAAAAAAAAACATCCAGATCCGTTCAGCTGTTCTAGCGTGATTGAGTAACAAACATCCATGCATACAAATTTTCGCATTTATAATATTAGTATGGAGTATGGATACGAGTATGTATTGTATAGCTAATATTATTATAATTAATTCAATATTTGGACGTCGGTAACGATAAAATATGCTTGTACGTAATAACGTTATAACATCTTGTCTGTACCATATTTTACCAAATAAATATTTACTTTACTTTACTTTACTTTACTTTACGAGACGGAGAGAGGTCAAGTAGACATTCTCACCTTCACAATGCCTTTGGCCGTGGAACTAGAAACCGTATACTGAACAGGTACCTGCCTATCCATCAGGCCTCTACTCCTCCAGTTACAGTAACCGATAGTTACGAGTATTATTGACGAATCGGATACTTTCCGCTTCTGTTGTCACCTACATGCTATCTCCATTGAACTGCCTCGTTGGTCTAGTGGTTAGCATGTTCGACTGCGGCCGACGATCGGTCCCGGGTTCGATTTCCGGGTCGGGCTTATAGCAAGTACTGGGTTTTTCTGACAACAAATTCTCAGTACTAGCCCGGAGTAAGGAAGTCTGCAGTGTTTCACCCCCGTGCCTCGGTAAAGCCGTCGGTACTGCGCCTGATCATTCTCCGGTCGTGTCGGATTTTCCGTCCCATCGGGTTATGAGAGTAGAGGAACAGAGAATGCACCTGTGCACGCGCGCACACTTGTGCACTATAATATCTCCCGCGCCGTGGCCGAAATTCGGTCGGGAGGACATTATCTCCATTGATATTTTACATTGCTAGCTGATGCCCGCGACTTCGTCCGTGTGGAGAAGTTGTTTTGGTTCCCGCGGGCACTCTTTAATTTTCTGGGATAAAAAGTAGCCTGTGTTATTCCAGACTATAATCTATCTCTGTACCAAATTTCATCCAGATCCGTTCAGCCGTTATGGCGTGATTGAGTAACAAACATCCATCCATCCATCCAAACTTTCACATTTATTAATATTAGTATTAGTATTCATTTAATAAAGATCTTTACAGATATCATTATTCGAAGATTACAAGTCAAATTACAAAAATATTACTTTCAATTTCGCCATACCGCGTCCAATATGTAAGTAAGTGCGGATTGATTTTTGGCACCTTCATAAAACGAAAGTTCAATATTGCCAACTTTCCGTCCGGCCCACTTATTGACGTAGCCTACTTCCAACAGCTTGATATCAGTATAAAGTAAAAGAACTAACAAGAACTTTTTAAAAGGTTTTTAGGGTATCGTAGTAAAATGAGGAACCCAAGTTACGTATAGTAGAGTAATACCTAAACCTAAAGAATGCTATGCCCCCCTAGCATGGGCCGAGACAATTTTCTCCCCGAGGAAAGGATAAATTTTTTATTCCTAAATAAATAAATAAAAACGCTAAATAACGGTGAATAAATAGTCCCCCGAGTCCCCGTGAAATGTCAAACGGGGATAAACTTCTCCTCTCCCCTGTTGCCGTGCTCTGAGAAGTGGATAAGTTAATTTTATCTCTTGTCAGTGGATAAAATCGGGGGATAAATTTTTTATCTCCGGCCCATGCTAGCCCTGATGGTATAGCCTCGTGTGGACTGTCTCGTTGATCTAACTCTAGTGGGTAGCATGTTCGACTGCGGCCGACGAGGTCCCGGGTTCGAGTCCCGGGATCGGGCCTTAATTAAGTATTGGGTTTTTTCTGACTAGAAATTCTCAGTACTAGCACGTACTAGCCCGGAGTAAGGAAGCTAGTGGTGTTTCACCCCCGTGCCTCGGATCGATCCCGGTTATTATCAGTAACAATAATAGTCGTCGTCAATCCGCATTGGAGCAGCGTGGTGGGTCTAAGCTCTGATTCCTCACTCCTATGGGAGTGGAGGCCTGTGCCCAGCAGTGGGACTTTAATGGACTGTAGTAGTGTGGTGGTGGCTGTGGTCCGTCTATCCTTCTATAGTATGTGTCAAACAGACACATATATATACTTTAAGCCGTTAAGAGCACTGCAGCAGAAAGATATCTGTTACCCAGAGTTGAGAGTACACACAACTTTTTTGTTGAGAAAAGCGATTAGTTATCAAAAATATTTTGGTTATCTCCTATCGCACTGGTGACGTGTGCCTCCACATAAAAATTAGTTGCATTAATTGCAGGTATGGGTTTAATATAACTGCCATACCCTAAAAGGTTAGCGTGATGTCTTAGACTGCATCATCACTTACCATCAAGTGAGATCGCAGTCAAGGGCTAACTTGTAATGGATTTCAAAAAAAAACTTAAGGACGCTACTTACGTAAAAACTTACTAGTGTAATGGTGGCCTTAGGCTTAAAAATAAAAAGGTAATCCCAAAGGTACTGCAAATCTACCACGGCCTGCTTGCTATCACATATTTCTAACAATGGAACTAATGTACCTCCGTAAACAGTAGATCTAGGTACATTCCTAATCTAAAAAGCTGACCTAAAAAGGAGCGGAACGGGAGAGTATACCATGATACACCAAGTAACAAGTGCTATTCTTATAGATCTAGGCCGAGCAAGTAAGTAGGCTGCACGCATGGCATGTTTTCTGATAACTATGCAATGTTTTTGCCTCATTTCCATGCATGTTTACTCGGATTTTACTTACTCGGGTGTTGTACAAATTAAAATTACTAGCGTTAACAAAATACAACAACCCATTTCACTAGTTGTTACTATTACTAGCGTTAACAACCCATTTTACTAGTTAAATTAGCGTTAAACAAGCCAAGTCAGTATTCTTACCGCTTACCATCATAAGTTTGATAAGGTATTATCTCTGCACTACTATTATAAATGCAAATGTTTGGATGTGGATCTATATGTAAGGATGGATGGATGTTTGTTACTCAATCACGCCAGAACGGCTGAACGGATCAGGATGAAATTTGGCACAGAGATAGATTATAGTCTCGAATAACACATAGGCTACTTCTTATCCCGGAATATTAAAGAGTTCAAGAGTTCAGGCATCATCTAGTCTAAAATATTATAATATTCTTGTTTTGTGGAGAACGGAAATTGCGTGGAAAACAGACTTTAGAAATTAAACAGACGAAGGACCAATTTTTCAAGCGTCAAAATAATGTGAAGTTTTGGACAGATTTCCTACATACTTAAGTTACGTGTAGTATTATTATATCTGTGCTTAAGTTTAATTGACGATTAAAATACAAACCTTGGAAGCAGATGTAAAGATAACCCGAAAACATTTTTTATTTCGTGTTTAGATTGTGAATGTCATTGCCAATACACTCGGTAGTCATAATCGGTCGGTATTGCGAAGTCCTCGGTAAGATCATAGTCAAGAGCAAAGTAACTATCGATAAAAACCCAACATGGGAAGTCATTATCGAAACCCATTTTGTTATTGGGCGCCAAAGTGGGGCACCGACTCGACTGGTCATGCCATTAAAGTACATTCGTGCGAGCCGATAATTGGCATACAGTTATACTCTCCACAAGTTGGGTGATATTAGAGCACCCGCGAACGACACAGCACTTTTGACCGCTTTGACTCGCTAGTTGAAAAGCACGGAGTTAAAAAGTTTTGATAGTCTATAGAACACAATATTCAATTGCGGTCGCTTTTTTGGACTCCTAGAGGGCATGAAGAGGATGAGGAGATATTAGAAAAGCATTTTCTTCTACTTACTAGTAACATACTATTTTTATACGCTTTTAAAGGCCAGACGCTCTGTTAGATGTCCTAGGACCAATCTTGATAGTTGAAGACAAAATTTTAAAATGCCCTCGAAAGTGGGTGGTGGTCTGGCCTGGTGGGAGGGTCTTGCCGTGGCTACTGGCTAGTTACCACCCTACTGGCAAATACGTGCCGCCAAGTGATTTAGCGTTCCGGTACGATGCCTTGTAGAAACCGATTAGGGGTGTGGGTTTAATATAACTGCTACACTCCTAGCAGGCTAGCCCGCTACCATCTTAGACTGCATTATCACTTACTATCCGGTCAGACCGCCGTCAAGGGTTAACTTGTAGTGGATAAAAAACCGGCCAAGTGCGAGTCGGACTCGCGCACCGAGGGTTCCGTACAAACCTGTAGTAAGTTTTAAATTATTAAAAAAAAACTACTTACTAGATCTCGTTCAAACCAATTTTCGGTGGAAGTTTGCATGGTAATGTACATCATATATTTTTTTTAGTTTTATCATTCTCTTATTTTAGAAGTTACGGGGGGGGGACCAACATTTTACCACTTTGGAAGTGTCTCTCGCGCAAACTATTCAGTTTAGAAAAAAATGATATTAAAAACCTCAATATCATTTTTGAAGACCTATCCATAGATACCCCACACGTATGGGTTTGATGAAAAAAAAATTTTTGAGTTTCAGTTCTAAGTATGGGGACCCCCAAAATTTATTGTTTTTTTTCTATTTTTGTGTGAAAATCTTAATGCGGTTCACAGAATACATCTACTTACCAAGTTTCAACAGTATAGTTCTTATAGTTTCGGAAAAAAGTGGCTGTGACATACGGACGGACAGACAGACAGACAGACAGACAGACAGACAGACAGACAGACATGACGAATCTATAAGGGTTCCGTTTTTGCCAAATTTGGCTACGGAACCCTAAAAACGAGATGAAGCCACTAAATGTCTACGGTTTGTAGGGGCCCTTATGTTTTCCTCAAGTTGGGTGGCATTACTGTAACAATCAACGCGCACTGGCAACAAACAGCAGTTCTATTGACACAGATTCCGATCCATGATGTTTGTCCAACTGGCTAGTACCTATAGTATCAACTATTACCTATTCTATGCTAGTACTTTAGGTGCCTATTAAGAGGTAAGATGTTAGGTTAGGCCATTTGTTTACATAACGCTAACGTTTATGGACTTGGCCGTGACAGAGCTTGGTTATACTAATACTAGCTGATGCCCGTGATTTCGTCCGCGTGGAATAAGTTTTTTTAGTTAATAAAAAAGTTTTCCAGTTTTCCGGGATAAAAAGTAGCCTATGCCACTCTCCAGATCCTCAAGTATACCGATGCAAAAAATCACGTCGATCCGTTGCTCTGTTGTGGCGTGATTGAAGGACAAACCAACAAACAAACACACTTTCGCATTTATAATATTAGAATGAAGTATGATTAAATGCGCAAGTTTGGATGGATGGGTATTTGTTACTTACTTGAAGGTACAAAGATAGATTATAGTCTGGAATAGCACAAGGGCTATTTTTTATCCCGGAAAATTAAAGAGTACCCGCGAGAACCAAAACACCTCAATCCACTCGGACGAAGTCGCGGGCATCAGCTAGTAAATAATGAAGCTGCAGTTTAGAACACAATTTAAAAAGTTTATTTGAATAAAAATAGCATCTATGATCCAACTTGTCATATTTTGTTAGATTGGTACACTACGCTTATTTACTAAGAATGTAACTTATATTTTTTGAAAAGTGAACTTGAAATTACTTGTTAACAGAGAAACACACAATGTTTCCCACAAGTCTTTGCAAAAATCTCTATTTTTTTATATGAGGAACTGCATTACTGCAGTAAGATATATTTACGTCTAAGGTAACTATTAAACTCTAAGAGCTGGTGTTTTATTTTTTCCAAGTGCTCTATAAGTCCAAATTATACATAAAAACACTGTTTATGCGCAAATAATGTTTAAATATCTGTATCTAAACATCGTTAACCAAGAGTAAACCCATCCGTATATATTCGAGTACATTGGTTTTTATATACGAATGGTTTCAAGCAATGGAATACTCTGATAAGTATTTCACGTATATATAACGTGTTTTACAAAAAAAAATGACTGATAACACATTGAACAAAGAGGTTAACTAGCTCCTGGACTATTGGCTATTCATGCATTATCATCATGCTTACATTTAAGACATTCTTGGTGATACAATCATTTGTATTGGGATTGTACATCGACCGTTTCATGCAGGTCACATAAACGTTATATAAGGGGTCATCCAAAAAGTACGTCACACTAATTTCGTGATTTTTTGACCCCTCCCCCGTTCCTGTGACAGTTGGTCATATAATTTTGTGAGACCCCCCTCCCTAGTGTGACGTCACATATCTTGCAATTTTACATCTAGAAACATCTAGAGTCGCCAACAAAACAATTTAAACCTTGGAGATACAGATAGAGTTGGAAATATTTTTAAGTTTTTCGTTAATAGTTCGGCATTTTAACACTGAGTGTGAGATCTAAAGAGCGAACTTTGACTCTGCTTAGACTTAAGACATGGTTAAAACGAGACAGATTTATGTTATTCACATAAGTCCATCTCGTTTTAACTTCAAAGTACCTACGCTCTAAAGTCTGAGCCAAGTCAAAGTACGCTCTATAGATCTCAGCATTAGATGTATTTTTTTTTTTTTTTTATTCACTACAAGTTAGCCGTTGACTGCGATCTCACCTGATGGTAACTGATGATGCAGTCTAAGATGGTAGCGAGCTAACCTGTTAGGGGCATGGCAGTTATATTAAACCCATACCCCTATTCGGTTTCTACACGGCATCGTACCGGAACGCTAAATCTTTCTCTCTAGTCTTTTGCCGGTAGGGTGGTAACTAGCCACGGCCGAAGCCTCCCACCAGGCCAGACCAGGAAATTCAGAAATTATAAATTTCCAAACCCTGCCGGGGATCGAACCCGAGACCTCCGCACGTTAAGGCAACAGCGCTCAACACTGCGTCAAAATTTGTATAATTTGTATAATGTATTTGAAATGTGACGTCACGAAACTCCCTCTCCCACTCCTTGTCACACTTCGTGGACCCCCCCCCCCCCCCCCTTAACGTGTGGCGTACTTTATGGATGATTCCTAATAAGGGGCATATACACAGCTTATGCATATAAACAATGAACATACCCGATACCAAGTGGCCACCTGTAGATGCAGATGTCAGCACCGAAAACAATATACATACATAGATTATTATTTTATAAATTATTTATGTACTTAAATAACAGGACAAATGAATATATTTACAACGCACCACGATCAATCTATAAATGGGATTTTTTAAAATAATATAGGTACATAAATGGTAAGTACTTTCAATTAGGAAAAAAAATCAAGTGTTAAATCTATTGTTTATGTATAGAAATTATATAAATATTAAATTAGTGACATTAGTAAATAAACAAGTATTATTTCCGTAATGAAATCAATACACATAAAATACATTAAGAAATAATATAAAATAGATTTTTCTTGTTTTGTTAAGTATTGGAACATCAATATTAATCATAATAATTTATCAGTTTTTAATGATATCCGGATATTAGAAAGTATTAAATACAAAAAATAACATATATGTATATATTTACATTGAAAGTGAAAATAGGAAGAATGCTAATAAATTATATTCTTTAGGTAAATTCCTACAGTAGAAATTCCAAACGGGCATAATCGTTCTATTTTCAAACGCACTACGCTTATTAATTTGCCGCCATTATGCTCTGACAACGTCAGTATGTAAATGGATGTCGACGAGTGTGTATCTCTCGATCGTTCGATTCGTTTGGCGTGACCGGCAAATGCGTTTAAGAAATTACTTCCACGTAACGGTATGTAGGAACTGGTTTGTATTGTCGAGTGTGTATACGCTGACGAGCGGTGATTTTTCCGAGGTCTTGGAGGTCTCAACAAATAATAGGTTGAGACGTGTAATCTCGGACAAAAGATCGAACGGTTGATCAAAGGAACATTAACTAGAATTTATCTTCTTGCAACATCATCTCGACTTGTGGTATCTTAAATCAATATGTCTGTCATGAAAATAACTACTTTGATGACCTTACTGCAATTATAATGAGTTTTAAATATGTATTTTAATTTCGTACATTCCAATAAGCAGGCAGTGTGGCCAATTCTGTATAAAAAATCTCTAAACTAAACTAAAATGACAGCTTTAAATCTAGTTCTGTTCCTTTCTGCAGGGAAAGGTCCCTTGCTGAAAGGGTTAGCAATGTTTTTAATGCTCTCATTTCAGTTTAGTTTAGAGATTGTGCACTACAGAATCAGCCCCATTATACTCCGTTGTGATTATTAACTAATTACTCCATATTATAGCAATAATAATTATAAGTTTAACGATTAAGCAGGATATCGATAAGCCAAAATAGAGGTTAAGGTGGGCGTAGTTAATACAGCAAGTAAATCGGTAGACCAAATCAAAACATTCCGTAACAATATTCGTAACTAGATGATGCCCGCGTCTTCGTCCGCTTGGATTATCTTCGTGTTGTCTGTCTGTATTTCTTTGTCTTTCGTTTTGTTTTTTTATGTAATAGGGATGATGACAACTCAATCAAATCAGCAACATTTTATCAAACTTAAAAACGCACTTCTAGTATGGAAGTTGTATGAAATTCACAGTTGTGACATCATAAAATCTCAACGCACTTTATTGGAACGTTAGTTCCTTATGGGACGATGCGGATGGGAAATTAAACTGCAAAAAACGTCCGTACCGAGCGTAAGATTTTTATGTAATGTATTCGAAATTAAACCTTAACTTTAAATAATTAAAGTTTAATTTCGAATGTAGATGTCTGCGAAAATGCGTTGAGTGGGATGACGCATCTAAGAGGCTTTTGAAAGAATCCATGGAATTAGGAATTGCGACTACGTAGTCTTCCTATTTCTATGAAAGAATCCTAGTGACTCGAAAAGACGAATGGCGGTTGGTGCGTGTTTACGATTAGTGTTGAATGAAACCAAGTGTTTATTGAGTTTCGATATTTGGGGCTCCCCGGGATCACAAAACAGGAAACTGTTACAAATTTTTTTGTTTTTTTTTTATCCACTACAAGTTAGCCCTTGACTGCGATCTCACCTGATGGTAAGTGATGATGCAATCTAAGATGGTAGCGGGCTAACCTGTTAGGGGCATGGCAGTTTTATTAAACCCATACCCCTATTCGGTTTCTACACGGCATCGTACCGGAACGCTTAATCGCTTGGCGGCACGTCTTTGCCGGTAGGGTGGTAACTAGCCATGGCTGAAGCCTCCCACCAGGCAAAAATTTAAAAAAGTCAGCAGCATTTTGAAATTCTTTGTTATTGACCGATTTCGTTCAAAATATTGAAAAAGGAAACTGTGACTTTTTAAAATTTTATTACCAGTTTCCAGTATGTGATCTTAGGGATTCTCAGATATCGATTTTGAACGAAATCGCTTCAATAACAAAGAATTTCAAAATGGCGCTGATTTTTTTAAATTAATATTTATGTAATAAGGAACTAAGTTCCTATCTGGTGTCCTACGACACCACACGTTTTTTTTCTTTAATCTATATTTCAAAATGGTTATCAAACTTAAAACTAACCGAGGATGTGAATTTTAGGTATTTTGGAAGACCCTCTATTTAATAATAATCAGTTAGAAATAATTTATTTTTGTTATAGGTATCATCCCTACTGACTTAACGGCTTGGGGCCTTTTTGAGTTTGATGTGCTTAGAGAAATATGGAGAAACGTGAATGTCCGCAGACTAAACATAGCACAGGATTTCTCGTACATGTTTGTGCCCAAGGAGAGTATAACTAACAAGGAATCAGCTCGTTTGAAAGCAATGTGCGTACACATCTTACTTATACAAAACCTACTAGCAACTGCACGATACCAGGAGCGCATTTGCAAAGCAAAAATCATATTATGCATGAGCATTGCAAAAGAGACATATTTATCGCCGTAGGACCGGATAGATGATGTTTTAATGCCGCATTTATTGGAATTTACGATTGTCGACGTACCTGTCTCGCCCACCGCTGCGTGGGCTCTTACTACCACATGGAGGTAGGAAATTAGTACCTTTACTACCATGAAAATAAACGTCATCTACGCCAACTTGGACTTAACCTTTCACTATCTTGACGACATGTTTTATTTCAGTAGTATCGTGAAATGCAAATTGTATAGGTACGTCACAACATCAGGTTGCTAGTTTATCTTGGAATTTATAACTAACCTCTACCTTAACAAAATTTTTATAACCTGATGACGTCATACTTCCTCGTAATTTTTTCAATTTATTTTAAAGTTAGGAATAGCATCAAATATACCCATAACAGAATCTGATCTAAAATAAATATACCATATAATAAGTCTATGACCTAAAATATTGTCTAGGTAGGTACTATAGGATTATTCTTGGTTACGCAATCCAGAAAAATTTGCATAAGCCTTTTTTTTTTATGTCCATAATATGCTTATTTAGAATTCGTTACTAATAGATCTGTCAATTAAGGCATTTTTTGTGCCAAGTATAATATTAATTTTTTAGTTTATTTGGTTATTTTGTTTTATGTACTTAACTGATTTTAAATATTATGTATAGTCCGACAAACTTATCTGACCCGGTGAGAGCGTCGCTTGTATTATGAAAAATAAATTTAAAACAAAAACTAAACAGGCATAAAAATTTGTTCCAATTTTGGCCATGGGGCCAGATTTTTGACGACTTCCCTGGCGCAGTGTTGAACGCTGTTGTCTTAACGTGGGGAGGTACCGGGTTCGATCCCCGGCATAATTTCTGAATTTTCCCTGGTCTGGCCTGGTGGGAGGCTTCGGCCGTGGCTAGTTACCACCCTACCGGCAAAGACGGCCAAGCGATTTAGCGTTCCGGTACGATGGCGTGTAGAAACCGAATAGAGTATGGGTTTAATATAACTGCCATGCCCTTTACAGGTTAGCCCGCTACCATCTTAGACTGTATCATCACTTACCATCAGGTGAGATCGCAGTCAAGGGCTAACCTGTAGTGGATAAAAAAAATATAAGTTTGTGGGACTGTAATCTCTTGATCGACTACTTGCGATCAATCAAGTGGGTCTTGTCACACATAAACTTCCTGTGTATTCACCATTCATCGATCAACGCAAATCGATTTTGCCTCACTATGGAGCATGAACGCTATAATTAGACCTATATTAGGTCATCTGTCTTTCTAATAGGTCTAGATAAAATCTGAAGCCCCATCGTGAACTTGTCTAACTCGATAGCTATTGATCGGATCTGATAGACCAGTCCTCGAGGCGTTCGAGATTCTTGACTCTTCTATAAATAACCTTGATTTATTATTAGAAAATCTTTTGAGATCTGGAGGCATACTACCATCGGTTACATCGTGTTTTGAAGGTGTTTTATAGAGTCCATTATATTTTATTAGGTACGGATTTTTGGAACAATAATTGACTAGATTTAATAGTGTAATATATTCGAGGTTATGACATGTTAGCTATAACCATCAACTTTAATTTTACCTTACAACTAATAATTATGGACTAAATTGTAAATTTTTAATTTACCTTTTTATTTATTTGTTTGTATGTAGCTATAATAAATTGAACACAAAATAAATATAGCAAGAAACGAAAAGCTAAATTGTTAATTCTACTACATGTTTTGATTTTGTATATACTCGTATCTTAGATCTTTGTCTGGAATCGGCAAAGAGCGGTCTATAAGGAACCTTTTAAGGCACAGGGAAGTTAAATAAATAATAAGATTCTGTAGCAGCACAGTTCATTTATTTATGAGACTAGAGAGACTTTAATTTACTTTTTGGCAGCGTAACTTTTTGATGTTTCGTTGGGCCAAATTTTTAGATTTTAGTACCCATAATATTAATTCATAATAATTAATAGCGGTTCCGTCCTCCAGACATTTTTGTGAGTTAGAACTCAGTTTTGAGTTAGTTCAGAGTAGGTATTACTTCGTGAAATTTTAAAGTTTTAATTTAGTACTTAGTAGAGGAATTACATAAATTCAAGAAGCCGTCGGGTCGTAAGAATTAAAATAAAAACCCAAGCGAAGCTAGTTTAAATGTTATAAGATAAAAAGATGTTAAATATAAGTCTTCTGACGGACAATGAGAAGCCTAATTTCGCAATTTACTGGAAAGATAAACTATATACCCAATAATACTCAGTAATTAAAAAGCGAATCCCGGTTACGATAAGGTTTATTAGGCAGTAGGTACATTATCGCATGATAAGCTTCAAGGAAGGCACCATAATATAATTTGAAAGATACTTACACAATGAAGATTAGACAAGTTAGCTTAAAATAAATAGGGACGAAAATTTAAGAGGCATAAGGCAGTCGAGATGAAGTTTATACTATTTGATAGAAGCAGGCGTTACTTTGTGGAAGTCCATGATAATGAAGGACAATAGTTAAATCTATGTGGTACAGTGTGCCTATCCCGCACTTATATAGCCTGCAATTTTCACCACACCACTGAAATCTTCCAAACTATTCTCAACGTACGTTTCATTTCGATACCGGAGCATCTTCAGGAGATGTTGACTCGACAATGCACGATTGTAAAAGTTTATACTAACCATATTTGGTTCAATATTTTCCTTTAGTTTTCAACTAGATTTATTTCATTAATTTTATTTAAAAATAGGTCTTTAATCAAAGTCATTGACACCGCTGTATCTTATAAATATAAATAAGGTGTAAAAGTTTTAAATATTCAGCACGTCATTCTATAATAACTATCCATAATCTTGTCCACGGTCTTGTGCCGCTTGTTTCCAGCGGCTCCCAGCTGCACGCTTGAGATCGTCCGGCCAACTAGTGCCCCGGTCGTCCAACGCTGCACTTCCCGGTGAACTCTGACGCATACAGATTAATTCACAATGTTCTCCTTGATTTTGATATCCATAATAATATTTTATATGAAAAAGTGTGCCTGTCTGTCCGTCTATATGACTGCTACGCTTTCGCGGCCCGTCTTTTCAACCGTTTTGATGAAATTTGGTAAGATACCGGAGGAGGAGATAAGCTACTTTTTATCCCGGAAAAAAAAAACTTAATTCACGCGGAAGTCGCTGGCATCATCTAGTTCAATTATTTTTCTGATATACAACGTACCTACTCAATAAATCCTTTCATCGCGTTCTTGTTTTTACGCAATTAACTTTCGAAATTAGCTTATATGAACTTTTAACATCAACTTTAATTACACGGCCCGTGAAGTTACCTAGTGAATAAAATTAGGTCATAACTCCACGGCTCGAGGGCCCTGCTTTACACAGAAATGTATCCAAGTTTCACAACACAGCGTATAAGAGAAATGCAGTGAATTACTTTTGTGTTTAATGTTACAGGAAAATAATTAAAAAACATAGGTACATATACGAAAGCCCAGTTGTACTGAAAAGCTCGCTCTGGCTATGACCCACATTTTGGCAAAATAATACTATTTTTTGGTTTAAAGAACAAAAAACCGGCCAAGTGCGAGTCGGACTCGCGCACCGAGGGTTCCGTACAAACCTGTAGTAAGTTTTACGATTTATGACTTATTAAAAAAAATTGCTTAAAAATTACGTTTGTTGTATGGGAGCCCCCCTTTAATATTTACTTTATTGATATTTAATTATTTATTTTGAAAGGTAATATACAAGTTAATATTCTGTGAAAATTTGAACCGTCTACCTGTTACCGTTAAAAAGCAAAAAAATACGAAAAAAACACGTTTATTGTATGGGGACCCCTCCTCGATGGAAACCAGTTGCCAACCTGCCCCCCGATTGTGTAAGGTAATCGTAATCGTAATCGTTTGTCAAAAGTATAATTCGACCTGTTTAAAGAGTTCCTGTTCCTAGAGTTCATAGTTCAAAGATTGCACATCAAAAAGCATGTATGAACTCCTTAAACAGTTCGAGTAATCATTATATGCTGTCAAATGATTACAATTTGCTTAGACAATCGGACCTCTGGTCAAAGTTGGCACTTCGTTTAGAATAAGATTGAAACGAGACTAATATTAGGTACACACCTAATATTATGTCTCACACATAGATGTTACTTCCTACATAGATACAGTACATAAGTCCTACCTAAAAAAGTGTTTCTATGACTATTGCATCAAAAATTCACTCCTGCTTTAATTTCACTAGACAATTTCAGCTAATTTATACAAACAGATCTCTTATTTATTCTTTAATGCCCAATAATAAATCATTCATTCATTCATCCATCGAATCTGAAATTATAATATCTTCACGGTATTCATTTGTTGACGTTTCATTAGGCAGCCTGCGATGAATGGCTGTCGAGGCGTTAGATTGAGCTCTCGACAGACGTCTGCGCCCTTAGATACATCTTGACTAGGTTGGTAAATCGATGACGTGTATCGAAAACCTGATGAGCAGAATTTACCAAGCTTTTCGTTTTAAAGTCATTTATTCGGTAAGATCTCAAGCAACACATCGTATCGTATGTCGTGTGTCTGGACACAACACACAAGCACAGCACAAGTATAGTGCTCCGTGGCAAATAATCCTTGCAAGAGATTTAGGTGTAAACGTAATCTATATCGATTGAAGAAGACGACGATCTTGTGGTACTTACTTATTTTTATTTGCAAGATAGGCTTATGCTTAACGACAATCATGCCTTATGGAAAGCCATGATAAACGGCCTGGGTTGATGTGCGATTGTTTAGAAGAAGCCTATTTCACTCTTCCTTCGAAGAAAATTCAGTTATACGTGGCTGGTGGTACTTGATTTGGCATTGTAGATGTATCAAATCGAATCTTAAAACAAAGTGATTTTAGGTCCATTTTACTTCGATTTTTACTTTAACGTTTCAGAGTTGTACGAACTCGTACTAAGTTTACAGTAGACTGGATTGATTTGACTCGATTTGCAATTCATTCTCGGTCTTCAACTGAATCGAATGAGATTGGCGGCCTTATTAAAGATTTTCTTAGTTATGAATTTGTGTCAAGTACTGTATTATTATGCATTGAGGTATTATGTACTATTGTACATATAATTCAATGTTATTATGTTGGTTTTAAGAACCAATCTAGAGGTATAAAGTATTGCTACTGCTAGTCATCCAAGGGATGATGCCTATGACAAAAATAAAACATTTCTTACTGATTATTAAATAGAGGGTCTTCTAAAAGACCTAGAATTCAAATCCTCGGTTAGTTTTACGTTTGAAAACCATTTTAAACTATAGATTATAGAATAAAGTGCGTTGAAATTTTATGACGTCACAACTGTGAATTTCATACAACTTCCATACTAGAAGAGCGTTTTTAAGTTTGATAAAGAGTTGCTGATTTGATTGAGTTGTCATCATCCGTAATCGACGTGGCAAGTTATGAATAAACGCATAGATAATCTTGCTTACAATATGAAAATCCCTCAAAGACTATTAGATAAGATTTGATTTTTGTCAAGAAGACACAGGTTTGTTTTATGTGTAAATAGCAAAGATTTCAGAAATACTATTTAAAGTAATTATAATAATCTACTGTTCAAATAACGCGCTCTAGACTGATTCTAATTTGTAATATTACCTATTCTTTTTCTAATCACGAGTAGACTCGCATCACCAACCCAAAACTACATATCTAATTTGATGTGTAAACGACCCTGTGTGAAGCTCGCATAAATATTGCAAATTTATGCAAATTACATCATTAACATTTTGGAGCCACGGGTTCACAATCGCGAGTCATATTTCACGCTAAAATCACGCCAGAATTGAATAAGATAACGTAAATCAACGAAGAATAAATTAAAACGCAGACGTACCACAATCTCACGGTGAAACCTAAAGATTTATTAAACTAGCAGCTAGCTGATGCCCGCGACTTCGTCCGCGTGGTTTGAGGTTTTTTGGATCCCGCGGGAAATTTTCCGAGATAAAAATGTGTTATTCCACTATTAAACCTATCTCTGTGCCAAACATCTAGATCACAGACTACAGTGTATAAACGGAGAATCTAGATTCGTTCAGCCGCTCTGGCGTGATTGAATAACAAACATCCAAACTTTCGCATTTATAATATTAGTATAGAATAGATTAGTGGATATCGGTTCTAAGATTCAAAATGAAATAAAAATCGTTCCTTTCTTGTTGAATAAAAATAATTAGCAAAAAAAGTTTTGTTATAAAACTTTGTTTGTCGCTTTTTCTAGATTTCTGCTTGGGCTATCATTCAAAATGTTCCAGAAGTTTTGCTTACTAATGGAATATTTTTTTACTTCGTCTTCAATCTATTTCAACAAGTTTTGCTAAAATCTTATCTTACTCTTACTAATGTTAATATAAATGTAAAAGTTAGGATGTTTTGTTTCTACCTCACGCCATAACGACTTGGCTGAAATTTGGAATAAAGATAGCTTATAAGTACCATCGATTAATACACAGGCTACATTTTATCGTGGAACATAAAACAGTTCCTGCGGGAATCAGAAAACCCACGCGGACGGAGCGTCGGACGAAACTTTTCGTGGGCATCATCTAGTCATACTAATTAATACCTATTATAAATGCGAAAGTGTCTTTGTTTGTTGGCTTATTGGTTTGTTTGTCCTTCCCTCAATCAAGCCGTAACAGAGCAACGCATCGACGTGATTTTTTGCACGGGTATAGATGAGGACCTGGAGAGTGAAACAGACTACATAATATCTCAGAAAATTATTGAGGAGTTCCCGTGGGAATTAAAATAAACTTATTCCACGCGGACGAAGTCGCGGGCATCGGCTAGTTATTAATAAATTAATAAGAAAAATCCCGTCTTACAGACTAGTATTATAACCAACTATCAAGATAGTGTGTTTCATATTCATATTATACTTTCAGTTAGGGACTCAACAGTAGGTACCGTATGCGGTTTTGAAAGTGATTGGGGTTTATAAATAAAAGCAATCGGCTTTACGATTCGATAAAAAACGAGCGTGTGAACCGACCGTCCACATCATTCAGATCTTAATTTTAAGTTAGTGCCCTTTCATACTGTGAATTTGTGCCCGTTGCGTTTTTATTAGTAGCCCATCTGAGTTATTCAAAATTCAATTTTTTTTATTCAAATAGACTTTTTACAAGTGCTTATGAATAGCCGAATGAATCGTGGTTTACCACTTGAATCTACTATTTTTTAGATCAGGTACATTTTACGTGACGAGAATTTTGAGTTCATATTTTGTTTGCAATATCAATTATAGCGCAATTTTGTATTATTTTTAATTTCATTCAATGAACATTTTATTTCACTCAACGAGGATTTCAGCAACGTGCTACTTTTATAGCCCGTTTAGAAGGGTACCTACCAATTTTTACGATATACAGCTGCGGTAAATTTTTTGTTACGATTATTATGAGTTTCAGTCTATAATGCGGTACAATAATCCAATGCAATACAGTATCAAAGAAGTATACTGTTTTTTTTTATCCACTACAAGTTATTGAATCGAAGCACTTACGTTACTTTGCGGAAGTTCATGACAATGAATGAACGAGAATAAAGTTAGCCCTTGACTGCGATCTCACCTGATGCTAAGTGATGATACTGTTCGATTTCGTGTTGTACGGTGCTCAAATCTTTTACTGTACCTACATTTTTGTAAGTTTTATTTGTGTGGTTAAAGTCATGCGATTTCCTCTTGTATCGATCACGACAATAACATTAAAACCGTTTAAAAGAATTCGAAGAGTCAATAACCTAACGGTAAATACGCTCGACTCTACGTTTGGAATTTACTTTTGTGGTAGGGCTTTAACGCGCAAAGAAATTGGCGCTTCTTAGAAACCGCTAGCTTCCGCGTACACTTTACTATTAATAAGTACATTTCACTAGCGCTGTCAAAAGCGATAAAATTAGATGTTTAATTTTGAGGCTTGGACAGACGGTGGGACCGACGTAAAGTTGCGTGAGTAACAGCATGGCTGGACGTCACACTGAACGCATAATCGATTTGTAATAGAACAGCTGTAAGAAGCTTGTCGTCGAAGCTACGTGCGTTCCGCAATGTGAATGTGTTCTTACAGTTAAAACTCAATCACCCCTTCCAACGATTGAATCTGGGAACTTCCACGTAAGACCAAAGGGCTCGCTACTGCGCCAGGGAGTTCTTCAGGGAGATTGTTATGTTGCGTTCATGTGCACCAAAGAACCCTATCTTCATAAGCAGTCGTCGCACCGTTACGCGTCGTAACTAGCCATACCTTAAAAGCGCTTTATCGGCTATGAAATGAAAACGCTTCATATTTTGATAATAGAGCTTTGAAATTCTTTGAACAGAGCGTACTTTAGATTATTATTTCTAAGGAAAACAATAATAAGTACCTCGCTGTTATTCTAATTTACGTTGGAAGCGCTTTTCCAACAGATGAAAAATGATTTGATTGGCTACTAAGCTATTTCATTATAGACCCGAGCTATGACCTAAAAGTCTTTTTACACAGAAGATTTACTTTATATTCAGCCTTTGTGAAAGCTTATTAGGTAAATTGGCAATACAAAAAGCGTGGCTAACATCAAAGTTTGAATGTTGATGATCGCAATCAATGAATCAACTCTATACTAATTACTAAGGGCCTGTTCCACTAGTTCCTACCAACGTATCCCCCCCCCCCCCCCCCCCCCCCCCCCCGCCCCCCTAGCATGGGCCGAGACAATTTTCTCCCCGAGGAAAGGATAAATATTTTAATCCTAAATAAATAAATAAAAACGCTAAATAACGGTGGATAAATAGTCCCCCGAGTCCCCGTGAAATGTCAAACGGGGATAAACTTCTCCTCTCCCCTGTTGCCGTGCTCAGAGAAGTGGATAAGTTAATTTTATCTCTTGTCAGTGGATAAAATCGGGGATAAATTTTTTATCTCCGGCTCATGCTAGCCCTGCTGGGTAGGTATAAACTGTCTCACTATCGACTTAAATAAACAGTTATAACACCAATTACAACAATGGCGATTATCGTTATGCGATTACAGCTCCCGGTCTACTACTTTCTACTACTCCCTTCCTTGATAACGCCACAACAAGCAAGTTTATTATTTGCACCCATGTTGCGCAATCAGGTAAAGCTTATCAGATCACTATAAAGATATGGACAGATGCGATATCTCCCCAACAATGTTAATTATAATACCAACCTTAAGGTGCGTTTCCACCAGAGATGTGTGCAAAGGACGCGATCTACGATCGTGTGCGAAGGTTGCGAACGAGAAAAGATTTTAAAAATAATAATAAAAAATATTATTATTTTTTAATTCAATGCGCGATGAAGAACTCGGAATATACCGCTTCTCCGAAAACATAGTTTCTCACCTCAGCGACGAATGAGCTCATTTTCTTCGCAATCTCTAGTGGAAACGCATCCTATACCTGGTATCGGAAGTTTTCAAGAGTCATGGTGTCGAATTAATTGCGAATGGAATTCCAATTTAAGTTCGTAGGTAATTTAAGCAAAATCACTTACAAACTTTCCCATTTAAAACAAAATATAAACAATGTAACCTAATAGACAACTTTCGTTTTGAAATCCATTCCCAGTTAATAATAAATTAAAGTAAGGTGTCAGAATAAATGCACGGTTTATAAATGGATGTTCCATCACTTTATATATTAGTTATTAATTTATTGTGTACTTTAGCGTTTACAATTACTATTTCGTATTTAGATTCATAAATAAATAACAGATTTTTTTTATATTGTATTATCTTAGTAAACTAGATTTGCCTCTCCATAATTCTTGATTTGATGAAACTTATGTTACGACTTACTCTTAAGGTAAGTGGAAAAGGTATACACTAAAGACATTCACTATTCTGTGCCTTCGAGGAGACTAAAATTTAATAATTACAAGTAGTGTAGTACTTAGTTAGTTGCAAGTAGTAAGAAGTAGTAGTAGCACAGGTAGTGCCCGCTTCTAGACTTTGTAAAATTATAGTAATTCATTTGTCGGCAACAGTGTAAGTTTTGATAATAAACTCCCAGAATACATATTGTGACGATCAGTGATTATGATATATGAATAAACGGTATAGTCGTGGACGCAGACCGGGCGTCAGTAGTCAGTACTAAGACGGCGGGCGACCGGGGTAGTCGTGCGGCCACGATTATAACACAGACACAACGAAGCGTATTAATTACCTTACCCCCCGTGACAAGGTGGACGTCACAAGTGGCGACGAGACTAGGGGTAAGTGTGCACATAATAGTTATATACAGAGAGAAAAAATAATTATAAAAATAAATACCTTACCCACGTATCAATGTTTGCACGTCTAAAATATCATGTGTCACAATAATATGAAATCAACGTATTCAAGCATTCCAGGCTATAATATTAACTATTACGTAACAAATTCTAAACTATTTACTTCACAATAGTTTACACAATAAGTACGGTTCTTCTCTAATTTTGATGTTAAATTTCATGTGCTATTCATGAAACGCATTATGAACGAAACGAAGTGACAAAGTAACGAATATTTGCGTATATAGGAATATAATATTATGTAGGCGGTATCCAAATAAAAAGTGCATAATGATAGACTAGCCATGCAGCTGTTGCGATGGTGAACGGATAAACATTTTATCGATAATATTGTTACGTACTTTATGATAATAGTCTAATAATTAGAGAATGCTTGAAGGAAATTTTTACGTTGCTACAGTACTTTTAGATTTTTCCATTGATTAGAGTGACCACATACAAAGTGCAAACTGGAGTTCAAGGGTTTCGTAGTATTGTGCAAACATAAGGAATATAATATATTAATTGTATATTGTTTGCCACGGGTGCGCCTATTAGTATTGAAGAGAGATACTTGTTTGTCTGTTGTGTTATAATTAATATTATGTATACCACTCCTACGTTTATGATCTTAGTAGCAATCCGAATGACGGCTGGTACTAAACGGATTGTATACCAAATTATAATACAGACAGCGAGTAGCCCAATACTAATTAAGCTAAATAAATATTTGGCTGGTATTCTGTTGTACTATGGTTTTACATAGCTAAACGCCTGAGTAGTAAAGTGTCAGTCTCAACTGGTACTAACAATACAAATAGTAAACTGGCAATGATAGTTGGTACTACCAGAAATATTTTATCTGTGCACTGAGTAGTAAACTGTCGGTTGGTACTAATAATAGAAATAGTAAACTGGCAATGCTAGTTGGTACTACCAGAAATATTTTATCTGTGCACTGAGTAGTAAACTGTCGGTTGGTACTAATAATAGAAATAGTAAACTGGCAATGCTAGTTGGTACTACCAGAAATATTTTATCTGTGCACTGAGTAGTAAACTGTACATCTGTCGGTTGGTACTAACAATAGAAATAGTAAACTGGCAATGCTGGTTGGTACTACCCGAAATATTTTATCTGTGCGCTGAGTAGTAAACTGACATCTGTCGGTTGGTACTAACAATAGAAATAGTAAACTGGCAATGCTGGTTGGTACTACCCGAAATATTTTATCTGTGCGCTGAGTAGTAAACTGACATCTGTCGGTTGGTACTAACAATAGAAATAGTAAACTGGCAATGCTGGTTGGTACTACCCGAAATATTTTATCTGTGCGCTGAGTAGTAAACTGACATCTGTCGGTTGGTACTAACAATAGAAATAGTAAACTGGCAATGCTGGTTGGTACTACCCGAAATATTTTATCTGTACACCGAGTACCAGTAGGGCGAAAAGGCGAAAGAGTGAAAACTCCGTGGGAATACACGGCTATCATGAAAATGATGGTACTTGTACAAAGGTGGTACAAAGTATGGCCAATGAGTGAAAACTCAGTGAAAACACACTGCTGTCATAAAAATGATGGTACGTGTACAAAGAAAGTAAGTATGCCAAATGAGTGAAAACTCAGTGGGAATACACTGCTGTCATGAAAATGATGGTACGTGTACAATGAAAGTAAGGCAAATGAGTGTAAACTCAATATGATGCATAATTGCATACGCTGTCATGAAAATGTCAGGAAAAAAAAAAAAAAAAAAAAAATCTACGTGTTACGTAGGCACAACGTAGGTTGTAAATTAAATTTTCTGTTTATAAAAATATTTAACCTGAAAAAACAGGTTCCTCAGAATGACTCAAATACCAGCTTTCATTGAGGCAAAGCCCATGAGTAAGGGCGGAAAGATGACAATAGTAATTATTCATCAATTAGCTTTTAGCTAGGTAGCCTCGATCTAAGCGTGAATTACTTTTTCATCCCATGTATTCGAAAAGGACGACTTGGTTCGCCTTTATGTGCGCCCAAAGGTGGTGTTTTCTATAAGAAACTTTTAGCGGGCAGTAATGAGTTTTTAATCCTCTTTATACTCGTAAGTGCGCCGCAATTATCTTTGCCGCGCACTTATTGAATTTGGAACATCTTAGTGTTCAGCGCCAACGCAAATTGACGACCTCCGTGGAGCAGTGTTGAGCGCTGCTGTCTTAACGTGCGGAGGTCCCGGGTTCGATCCCCGGCAGGGTCAATTTAGGAATTTATAATTTCTGAATTTTAACTAACGAAAGGGCTAACTAGTAAAGGTAGTGGATAAAAAAAAATAAAAAAAAAAATAAAAAAATAAAAAAATAAAAAAAAAAATAATTAAATAAATATTATTATTATAAAGGCGAAAGTTTGGATGGATGTGTGGATGTATGGATGTATGGATGTTTGTTACTCAATTACGCCCGAACGGCTGAACGGATCTGGATAAAATTTGGCACAGAGATAGATTATAGTCTGGAAATAGCACATATGCTTTTTATCCCGGGAAATTAAAGAGTTCCCGCGGGAACCAAATTTTCTCATACAGGGTGATGAAAAGTAGAGTGTATCACTCGGGCGCAAATATATTTTTGGCTCGGGCGACGTACTTTGAATCCTTCGCTACGTTCAGGATTCTAATAAAGAATCCCTCGCTACGCTCAGGATTCTACTCTAGAATCCCTCACTTCGCTCTGGATTCAAAAAAGCGCCCTCGCCGTAAAAATATAATTTTGCTCCCTAATAATACAATCTACTATTATTTATATCTAGATGGAGTGCCTTGCACACATGGAAAGGATGGAGAATTGACTGATGTTTGGAGGTCGGTTTCTATTCTAAAATATTGAATAAAATAATTAACGACTTGTTTTTCTATGCAAGCGGGGTTATACTTTAGCGGCAGTACCTACGTGATAGAATCTTATCAATAACTGAAAAGTTAGAAAAGTCGTTATATTTTTTGGGTACCTAGTGGTATTTCAAAAGAAAATAAAATCTCCAGGCTGCGGTGATGATTTTAATCTCAAAAGGCATCGCGTACGGGAAAAGAAAAGTCGAACTAATATCATGTTATTAATTATTTTTTGAAAAGAGGAGGATTGGGAATGTATAATTATTTGAGACTTAAGATTTTGTACTCTCGTTTAAACTAAATTGTTTACATGTAGAAGTCTCATGACAGACCTAATCTAGTAATTTAACTATTGTACTAAAATTATACATCAATGATTATCACACTTGTCTTAGCTTAAAGACAACATTTATATGATTAGGGTGAAATTGTTATCACAGCTTCTATCAAATCGCGACTTAAATACCGAATTATTCAATAGTAGATAATAGAGAAATATTTAATAGTATAAACAGAGTCTGCGGAAGGAAACTGAAATTGTCAAAGAGTACCCATATTCATGCAAATATTTTTATGGATTCATGAGTCCAATGAGGCGTTCCCGCCACAGACCGAATGCCTAGAGTTTAATAATATATCAAATGGGTCAAATATAAATTTAAATTAAACAACTAATTTAATGATTACTAAAACGAATACGACATACCCAATTCACGATAGATGATAATACGTGTGAGTTGCTGTTTCAATATTTTGAATTATGGATAAGTAAATACAAACTCTATTGTTTTCACTTACTTTACTTCACTAAGTAGTCAAAGCACCACAACAAATACATAACTTGAAGGTGTAGAATCAAGAGAATATTATTAAATAAGTGGCCATGAGTTGATGGATCCTTTCATCGATATGATTACAGTTTCAAAATTCTATTAGGAAAGTGTTACCTACCTGTCTTTTACCTAGAAAGTAAAGACAATATTATGTAACGTCTCAAAGTTAAGTTATTTAAATTGAAAAATGGTTCAGATTAAGACCTTTGCTCAGCACATGTTTTACTTGTAATTTAAGTCAGCTCACATTGCGGGTCATATCCATATTATTACTTATCATAATAGTATGTTATAAAATATAGAAATTCATTATTTCCTAAAACAGAATGCTACCTATAACTAAATTAATGATATTAATAAATTTTGCCTATTGATATACTTATAGAGGGAACTTGGTAATGTCATTGATGACGTCATATTTTATGGACAACTCTGACAAAAAAATATAACGATAATATTATGAGTATTAACATTTTAGTAACAATAACGTGTTCATTTTACGCACTGTTGGTATAATTAATAAGAGCATTATTAATGTAGTGACATGGATATCTTGTGAAGCTATTTTAATGTATTAAAACTATAATCCCTATATATATACCTAGTTTCAAAACGATGGAATTGACGAATACCTTCTTACTGGAAATTAGAGGAGTAAAAAGTATTTTAGTTTTAACATACCTATTTGGTTTACTAATTATTGAAATTGAGGTAAAATTATGCGGTCTATATTAGACTTTGAATAAAAAACAAAAGTTCTTATTAAGGCTATTATAGTAGACCTAAGTTATCCATCGACTACAGATAATTTTGTAATTTCCTACTAAGTATCTAATATTACGTTATATTGTATTAGATATATCGTTCAGTTGTGTAGCAAGTACTCATTTCGGCATGAAGTTTGTAACCACACCAAAGATTCAGTGGTAATATGTAGGTACTTTACTTCAACGAAAAGGAAGGCTGCACAGACTGACGGATGGAAAAGTTGATGCTGGTATGATGCATATGCATGCTACAAATATAGAATTTGGAACGGTCTAAAACATTTTACAACAGATAACCAAATCAAATTGGAATCGAAATGAAAAGAAGAAAATATAAAGAAAAGATGATCGAGGCGCAATTACTCAAATGTGAACGGTGATAGCAAAATACGTTACTTATTGTTATAGTATAGTGGGTAATTGAAAACATAAAGGACAATAAATTATTATTAAGAGTTATCATTTAATAGTAGTTACTAGCTTACTATAAAGTTAAAAAGATTCATTTACATTTTTATCAATAAAATGTTCGGAGCAATCATTGATTGTGTGCCAATTAATTTTATAGGTACTAAATGTTCAATTATTTGCTTAGTGGGCTCTAGTGTCAGGAGATTAAACTTAGTAATTGTTAGAAATTTATAAAATGTTATTTGTTACGTCTGAACTATGAATGATTTGATAATATTAGTACAAAATACTAAGTGTTTATAAAATATAATGTTCACATCCACTTACTTTATAGATTGTATACAAAATAAATGAAAAACACCCCTGATTGTTGGAAATATGATGATTTTAATGTGAAATCTATTTGAGGGGACAGAATTTGTGACAAAGAATTTTAATGATGTAGGCAGTATACCTGTATTTTATGTATTTTAATGACATATATATTGTAACTTTTCTACGTACACTGATTTGAACAACGATTTATTACAAAAAGACGCGGCATACGCGAACATCATTGCACTAAAAAACGGCGTTAATACTACGTACGTACGTTTCCCCTCGCTAGCTAGTGACTACTACTGTCATTAAAAAAATATTTAAAAAAAAACCTGATTTTGTCTACACTAGTTATTTTGATGATTAAAGATACTTTTTATGAATGTAACTTTCAAATATGATAAAAGGGGAAAGGTGTGACGATCAGTGATTATGATATATGAATAAACGGTATAGTCGTGGACGCAGACCGGGCGTCAGTAGTCAGTACTAAGACGGCGGGCGACCGGGGTAGTCGTGCGGCCACGATTATAACACAGACACAACGAAGCGTATTAATTACCTTACCCCCCGTGACAAGGTGGACGTCACACATATTGTTGGTGATGTCTCTCAACATGTTCAAAGGTTTTGTAAAACGTAGACTAATTGAAAAATCCTATTACAATGTAAAGGATTATCTAAATGATAAAAAAATATGGGAATGAATTGTTCCAGCGGCTATTTAATCTAATTGTTAATTATAGTTCTACTAGTTAGTAAGTAAGTAAATATGCGCAAAAATATTTTTTTTCGCAATTCTGTAACACTAGAATTCATATTAGAGTACGTACTTGTAAATAATAAGTACAGACCTTACGACCAGACGTCCCACACGAGCTGGTCGCCTGTAGAAAGTCAATAAGTTTCCTAGGAGATGCCTGTGCTCTCTTGCCTTAATGGTACTAAGTTACACTATGTGGCAAGAAAGATACCTAGGGTAGGTACAGACCTTAGGCAAGGCGGCGAGGCACTGCTGCTTGACGTCCCACACGAGCTGGTCGCGCGAGAACTGCAGGCTCTTCTGCACGTTGAGCTCGGGCACGTGCACTCGTACCAGCAGCCAGCCCTCCTCCGTGCACTCGCCCTCCATTACGCTACGCCATCTGGGGGCAAACAGACATTCACGTCAATTTTTATCTTAGTCACAGATGCATGGTTGAGTCCAGCCCCCCGATTGTGTAAGGCGCGGGATCTATTACTGGCACCTATTCAGAGCAAGACTCGCATAAAAAAGGTCTCTGACGTCTTGTCAGATGATAAATGAGTGCGGAAAATAAAGGCGCGGGATTATACACGAGAGGCGACGTGCGCGGGCGAGGTGCAGGCGCAGCGCCGGCGCGCCGCCGCTTCTATCATATTTTATACAAAATGGAAGCGACGGGACGCCAGTGTGGTTAGCATGCGCACAACGAGATTATCTCGCGACGAGAGAGAGATGTTGTCGTTGCCGGCAAATTTTTCATTTAAGGTAACACATGCACAAAATGCGGTATATTACAAGAAAAAATTGTCGACAGTAAAGGTTCGTAGAAATTTTTCATTTACCCTAACATGCACAAAATGCGGTATATTACAAGAAAAAAATAGTCGACATGCAAAGGTTCGTAGAGAAAAATACCACAGATAAGAAATATTACTTTTATCTCTCCTTTTGACGTAACGAGACAACTAACCTATGTGTTACTACCCATGGGGCCATGACCTTCGGCATCTAGCTTCGGTAGACAAATAGAACGCGACATTGGCGAAGTAAATTGTGCTGTGCTGGCACAAACAAAAGCCACACACCAAACAACAACAACAACAACAAATAGAGATAACAGGTAGACATAATTTTACTCGTAGTGCGCATGCTAGCCATACTGGTATACAGAGGCGGCGAGGCGCGGACGCCGCTTGGACGCCGCTTTCATACTTCCAAGGCCACACCTGCGACACACCTCCGCAGCGCCGCCGCTGCGCCCCTCGTATAGAAAATCGTAATCGTTTAAAAATGAAAAAAAAAGTGGCCACTGACAAGTAATAGTCCCTTGCTCGGGCTGTCCTAGCATCAAGTCAATTTTTGCAAGTTATACAAAATAGCCTCGCTGCGAATAATTCGTAATTACGCTGCAGTATAAATAGGGTGGAAGTGACTTTCCAAAGCTAGCTTTTATTGCAAGTTGACTTAGCACTTCGTCTCCAGACTCCAAGTAAGTATTAAAATTTACATATATATTATAACTTTAATATTTAATGGTATTGTAATTTCACTCGCATTTGCATAAAGTCCTTAGATGAAGAGGCGGCTTCATTCCATAAACAAAAGACAACGCAAAATAATCTGCAAACCTATCTACCTATATTAAATGCGATATATAATTATTTGCTATTCATTAAAACGCATTGTGCAGAGTTAAGGGTTGCCGACAAATCGTGCGGCGACGTCGCGTCCGGTTTGAGTTCTCTGAAGTAAGAATTACGAATTCAACGTACAGTGGCGCCAACTTATCGCGGCTCTTGCTCGCTAGATAGGGTTGTCACTTGTCACCAAACAATTTTTTTTTTTTTTTAATATATAGGCTAGCGCTTGGCTGCAATCAGACTTGCTTGCAAGTGGTGATGCATGCAGCGTAAGGTGGAGCGCGCTTGCCTAGAAAATGCCTATTCACTCTTGATTTGAAGGTACCTATATTAAAAGAGGGGAAAACGAAGGTTGCATGGAAGAAATTGGCTTCGTATTCTGCCGGCCACAAGTCAGTGTAATTCTTGTTATATTACGTATGTATTGTGTTCTAGCTACATATTGTAACAATCTTTTTCTTTAAATAAAAAATTTTCAAAAAAAAAAAAAAAAACCGACTTCAAAAACCACAAACACTAAAAAGTAAAAAATAATTTAATTTATTATGTATACAAGAGTTAATTTAGTTCTATAATAACATTTTTTGGAAAAAAAAAAAAAAAAAACAAAAATACAGTCGAATTGAGAACCTCCTCCTTTTTTTGAAGTCGGTTAAAAAAAGAGCAACTGCTGAGTTCCGTGCCGGTTCTTCTCAGTAGAACTGCTTTTCGAGACGGTGGTAGAGTCTTGACATGTATCATACGTGACACAAGTGGTCCTACGTGAAATAAATCATTTCATTTTCAAATTGCTTTTTCAGGATAACAAAATTGAAACTTAGATAATAAAATTAGAGATAATAAAAGCCACTGGAAACGTATATAAATGATTCTTATGTTAATGATGATGTACCTAAGCAAAAGGGAAAACTGACGGCCTGGAATACTAACGTAGGTATAGCTCAAACTGCCGGGTTTTACATGGAGGATTTCTCTATATTTATGTAACACACCCTGTAGAAATTCCACTCTAGCGAAGCAAGTTTATTTATCTGATAAAAACCTCTAGTTATTAAACTAAACTATATATTATACAAATTACAAACGGTGCTGATTCTAAAAAATGGGCGCATAATAAAAGGGCTGATGGGACCTTTTTCCTCGGTTTTACTTTCTGGTAGCCAAGCGTACAACGGAGATATAGAACCTTGTTTCAACAATGCAATCCAATGAGCCTGTAGCTCAATTCTTGACGAACTATGTCTTATATTGTACCCTATTGTTATACCCTATTGTTTTAATTTTTTACGAGTGCCGCCAATTTAGTTGATCTTGTCATGTTTATGTTCTTTAAAATTTGTATTGTGCTAAGTACTTATTTATTGTATATTGCTTATTAGTTATATTATTTTTATTATATCCGCATAATATATTATGTTAGAGGAATGTGCAGCACCCAGATAAGTCGAGGGTGTTAAGAACCCAAGTAAATGTAAAAAGTGTTTGTCAATAAATAAATAATAAATAAATCCCACTAGGATGGCCCGCCCTTGCTATAGAGTAGGACCAAATCTATGAAATACAGGCTGAGTAGCAACCCTATTTCTAGAAACAATCTCACCGCCTCGTAATTTTAAAACACCGCCAGTATTCACCTTGTTAAGGATACTGCACGATATCTTTACGAAAGAGCGAAAGAGCGAGCAGTATACAGTAAGGACATGTGCTAGAATGAGACGGACGAGGCAACTTTTCCGATTAATTCCTTATTTTCTTTTCCCCGCGAAATATGTCCGATGATAACATAATAAAGACGTTGGGTCTTTAGAGTGGAATTCTCATAAAATTATTATGCGTCGATAAAAGCCGAGAATCGATACCAAGTCGTAAAATTTAAGAGCATTTAAGAGGTTTATTCTGCGAACCATAATCATTATGTATCGACTACCTACTTATATATAATTATACTTAACTAATTAATTATTGATTTATGTACGAACAACTTATTACTTGCTTTTTATTTCACTTATTCGAAAGTTTATTACGATCTTTTACCTGTACGCTTTACTCCCAGTTTTAACATTGCAGATACGATTGATCGACGTGAGCGTTCGATCACATTTGCGTCAAACTAAAATGAACCTTAATTACTTTGATTTACCGATTAGATCCGCGAATAAAGAAATCTTAAGCCGCGAATATAGGAATTGGGTCACAATTTTTTAATCCGCGAATAGTGAAAACGCAAATGAAGGAAGCGCGAATAAGGAGCTTTTACTGTACATATAAAATAATTAAAAAAAAACTTTTTTTATTTTATTTATAATACGTCACCTGTTTAGCTACAGATATACTGCTATTACGCATGTCGGTGACGCGAACTCACAAGATTTCACCCATCCAAAAAGCGTCTAACGCGCACAGCACACGGTCAGGTAGGACGATGTGTTATACGTCATAATACGTCACAGCATGTCGGTGACGCGAACCCATAAGATTTTCCCCTACCAAAAAGTGCTCAACGCGGCTAAAGAAGTTTTCACTTCAAAAATAGGTAGCTCCAAGGCGCGCCTAGGCTAGGTTTATGATCACGCATGAGAATGGACGCGTGCAGTGAACATGTTTCGTAAACGTTATCTTGTCAGCCTATCTCTCCTCGAGTCTCGCCGGGAGATAATGCACCGCTTTGCCGCACCGACAGATTGCAAGCTTCGACGTTAACGAAGAGCGGAAACTTTGATAGATGCCTCGCCGAATATAGGTTACGTGTTTGTCTATACTAGGCGGGTGTAGCGAAGTAAAACAAGTAGTAGGTATGTATGTGATCTAATTATTATTATTAATGCGAAAGTTTGGATGGATGGATGGATTTATTACTCAATCACACTAGAACGGCTGAACGGATCTGCATGAAATTTGGCACAGAGATAGATTATAGTCTGGAATAACACATAGGCTACTTTTTATCCCCGAAAATTAAAGAGTTCCCACGGGAACCAAAAAGCCTCCATTCACGCGGACGAAGTCGCGGGCATCAGCTAGTGTAATCTAATTAGTAATTACTTATCAGACTTTGGATATTGGATAGAAGCAGGCGTTACTTTGCGGAAGTCCATGATATTGAAAAAACTAGAAATTTAATTCGCTATAATCCGCCACAGAAGGTACCACACACTATGTAAATCTATGTGGTACGCACTGTACCACATAGATTTACCTTCTGTGGCGGATTATAGCGAATTAAATTTCTAGTTTTTTCACTTATCAGACTTACTTATACCGCACTGCTTACCCAAATGGAAATACTTCAATGTTCATTATCATTATAACAGTCAGTAAATAGATATTCCGACTATCTAATGCCTACACTGAGAAAAAAACTAACTAAAATCCTGTTATTATAACTAAAATATTTGTAAATCCGTGGACAACTAATGTCGTGCAATATGAACAAAACGACTTTAGTAAATGCTTATTATTGAATACAACAAATATCTGTTTTGTTATTTCAAGAAAGCGATTTAGTAATATCCGGATCAATGACGTCATACACACGTCATTGACACGAACAAAAAATTGTACTTGATATTACTAAATGCTTGTGTGGTTGCTAGCGTACATTTTGTAATTACAAATGCTCTGGTCACTAGAAATGACTAATATTATCTTTGATTTTAGTGTCTATTTTGCAATTCCAAATTAAGTGCTAGGTAGGAATTACTAATGACTTTAATTGATTTTAGTGTCTGTTTTGTAATTCCAAGTGCTAAGTTTAGTGCTTTAGTTGAAGTAATGAATTTTGTTTAATAATTACAGGTAAAAAATACACAGGCTGTAGTAGCTGAGGTGTGCAAATTTTAGGGGATTTTATGTTTCAATATGATTAGTTTAATTGCTTACTAGTACAGCAATTAAACTAATCATACTGAAACATAAAATCCCCTAAGATCTTGACACCTCTGCTGCTACAGCCTGTATATTTTTTACCTGTAATTATTAAACAAAATTCATTACTTCAACTACATATAAGTATCTATAGATTACATTATTACAAAAATTAAGCACTGTCACTCAGAACAATTAAATTAAATATTATTTGTTAATAAAGGGTTTTAACAATGCGTTTCAAATGTGAAGATAATCGCCATGTTACAAAAAATGACAGAGTGGATTCATATATGAGATAAACAAAGTTTAGTCTTTAAATTTGAAACGCATAGTACCTATTAGTATAACTACGATCAATAAAATACTCATTTATTATTATTAATTGGTTTTATTTCTTATATTATCTTAATTATATTATATATTATATTAATTATTATTAATTATTATAGGTATTATAATATATTTGTTTATAATTTTCTTACTGTTTGATCATCAAATTAAGCTATTGTGGATTTGAGGTCACTGCTTGAAGCAATTTGGGTTATAAAACCGTCCCTTACTTCCGTCTTTGAGGGTTTCCAAGTGTCCTTCTTTTTGTTTCTTGTTGTTGGAATGTTCGACTGCCAATGCCAAGGCTCCAAACAATTGCGTATAAATGTAAGCTTTTCTTCCACTTCCTCGAATTCTGAAAATAATAATATGGATGCAAATACATACACAATATAACAACGTAGTGTAAAATTAATTTAATACTTTGAACAGTTTGGGTTTTTGATATTTCACTCCAATTTGGCTAATATTTGGCACGGGTTACTTTTTGTCAATTAAATATCCATTAATACCTAACAAATACTTTCTATGTTATTAATAAATAACAAAAAATGCATTTAAATGCAAATAGAGTACAGAAACAAAATATAACCAACCTGTATTATCATTTGCTTGTGTCTGAGGCCGTAAATTTTGTTGCTCAGGCTGAGATTGTGTGTGCCACTGTGTCGATGATAGAGACCGAGATCGAGATCGAGATCCTTCTATTATTCCCTTTTCTCTTAGAGTCCTTCTTTTATTATACACATAGCGTAGAAGCTTTCCTGACGCATTACGAGCTACACTTCTTAATAAAGCTGAAATATATGGACTATAACCTGACAAATCGGGAACTTTTGCAACACTGTCCACAATAACGAATGAGGGGCAGGGGACAGGGCGGGGGAGGCCTCGCTCTTTGTTGAATTTACAAATGAAATAATAATTTCAAAAAAGTTTGGATTGTGGAATTTACAAATCATTTGTAATGACATGGTAATTACTATTATCTTTTGTTGAAATCATAAAATTTTGCTTCTTGCCGTTATTAAATCATATTTTCTTCAAAATACAAATGAATTAGTAATATCAACATGATTGGTTTGCGAAAATCACAAATCATTAGTAATAACAATAATGTTTTGTTGTATTAAGTGAAGTTTGTAATATCTGACATAACTAAAACGGAATTGTAGGAATAACAGGGTCGGTTTTGTAATAATCAGTAATATTTGTTAATATAACAAAACTTTAGTAATTTTAATTACAATTTAGTTAATTCTTCAAATACAAATCAGTTTAGTAAATTTTGGTGGGGTCTTTTTTCTCCGTGTACCCTTGTTTCAAGCCCTTGCACGCCAATGCAGTTAAAACAAATATACGGTACTAATTATACAAAGACGTTTTGGAAAAAATAGGCGTGGTAAAGCTTGGTTCAACCCACGGAAATCTAAATTAAATTATAAAAGACAGTTATTTAAAACCTTGTGCCTCCAACTTGCGTACCTACTCAAAAAAGTATCTTTCCCTCATCTTGGTCTCGTGTCTCTCATAAAAGTATTTTTATTGCGCATTTAATATTATAAACATAACTGTATAGATATTTAAACATATCAACCGTTATTTAGGCTGCATGTTCCTAATTGCTTTGACGTGGTTTTTCGGCTAAATTACTATAATTGAACGAACTTGGAATAGCGGACGCGTACCTAACTACCTACTTCAGGGTGGGCCCCAAACCGCCGTTTTTTGCAGATCTTGATAAGGAACCATCGCTATAGTATTGAGAACGCGTCTTTTTGGGCGCTGATTTAAAGGGTATTTTTAGCGGTTTTTGAAAGCTTTTTATTTCAAAATCCAAACCTCTCTCACTCTCATAATCCAAGTAATTGACATAAAACGACAGTTACCAAAACGAAGTTGTAAAGGTTTTTTTTTATTCCACTACAAGTAAGCCCTTGACTGCGATCTCACCTGATGATAAGTGACTATGCAGTCTACGATGGTAGCGAGCTAACCTGTTAGGGGTATGGCACCTAGGTTTATTAAACCCATACACCCCTAGTGGGATTCTACACGGCATCGTACCGGAACGCTAAATCGCTTGGCGGTACGTCTTTGCAGGTAGGGTGGTAACTAGCCTCCCACCAGACCAGACCAGAGAAAATATAGAAATTATAGATTCCCAAATTGACCCTGCCGGGAATCGAACCCTCCCACTTTAAGATAACAGCGCTCAACACTGCGCCAGGGAGGTCGTCAAAGGTAAGGTGGCCAGTCACGGACCTCTAAAGTGCCAATGGCCCCAACAAGATATGGATTTTCAAATCTTCAACAGTGAGCAAATTTGGATTTTCAAGCGGATTGATCTCAAGTTAATCAACCGCGCTTTATTGGTGTGAAATCACCCTTAGAGTAAGTAGCAGTTTTTTTTTTAATCGTATGGCGTTTATATTTAAGCGTTATTATCTACGCTTAATAGCGTTAGCTTATAAGCGTTATTATTAACGCTTATTTTGCCTATAATTTCGTCGCTCGTGTAGCACCACCCAGGGGACACGTGCAGGGAGGTAGGAGGTAGTTCCTGCGGACGTGAGCGACGGGGCATCAAAGATTGGGTACCAAAGTATAATAAGGTAAGATAATAATAATGGTAATTCATTATCGAATTCGGGTCATCATTAATAGATACTGTGTCCAATAATGACAAATTGATAGGTTACAAGCAATTAAGGGCACGCAATCGGACACTTTATCACATTCGTACTATTAACGTAATAAGAATCTTGGAACAAAGCAATTTGTCTACCAATTAATAAAGATCAAACTACAAAGACTCGACCAGGAGGCATACTACCATCGCTTTTTTTAATATTGTTGACGTTCGTGTTTTAGAAATACGAGTATAACCCTTATTTTAGGGACGTCAATGTACATGACATAAGTGTAATTTTGAAATAATACTGCTTGCGATGGTAGTAACCTGTAACCCTGTATAATAATTATTTGAGAATTAAAATTTGGAATGTAAGCAGTTAATTATAATAACTATTTTTGTGTTATAGTAGTTTTGTGATATAATTAAACCTGGAGAATCACACAGTTTTTATCCAGAGTTTCCACGGATTTTCGACTCGCTCCCATCTGCCCCGGTGTCTCTGCCCCGTTGCCGGGATAATGCGAAAAAATGCTATCAGCCCTGGTAGCCTTGGCATGGTCACATAACGGGGCAGATGAAACTTTTTTACACAGATCAAGTTTCATTTGCCCCTGTACGTTAACGGAAAACAACGAAAAAGGTTGTTTTTTGTTTTTTACCCATACCACTTTTGCTGAAAGCATTTAAAAAACCTAAATCGACGCGGACGTAGTCTCGGGTATCATCTAGTTACTACATCTTTGGCTACAATCAAAAATGTAAATTGGGTACATAAATATTAAGCTCTCTAAAAGGCATCGTGTGAGCAAATATTTATTTGGTAAAGTGTGAAACGATGAAACAGACGCGGTGGGTGGGCAAGTGCATTGCTCGATGAAATGATTCGTAAACTATTGCCTTCTGTTGCCCACGCCCCAACCTGTGGGCTTACTACTTAATTATTGTATAATTATAATATGAATAAGGATTATATTTTCTGAAACAAGAGCGTCAACAATGTTAAAGTAATATTACTTAAAGCGGTAGCAGTAACCCCCTGCACTTGATTGAAATACTGCTTCCGATTTTGGCAGTTTGGTAAAATAACTACGAATGTACACCGTTTTGTAATGGCAACATTTCTAGAATATTATAAATGCGAAAGTATGTTTGTTTGTTGGTATATTGGTTTGTACTTCAATCACGCCGCAACGGAGCAACGGATCGACGTGATATTTGGCATGGGTATAGTTGGGGACCCTGGAGTGACATAGGCTACTTTTTATCCCGGAAAATTAAGGAGTACTCGTAGGAATTTAAAAAAAAAATTCACGCCGTCGAAGTCGCGGGCATCAACTAGTACCGAATATTTTTCCCTGGCGGAAACTTTCATACCGGAGCACCTGAAGTACGACTAAATTAGAAATTTAAATCAGGTTGAGTGGGGTTCGACCTTCGCACGCTACCTATAACCTTTACATTATAAGCTTTTATAACGACGCTGGCCAGTATCAAAGTAATATTCGAAGTGGTTTTATAAATGGATATTGCTTTATTAGATTTTTTACATTCCTACCCCCAATCTCAAGGCTCAAGGCTCAAGGGTCCTACCTGATTATACCAGAAAAAGGTATTCAAGATATTAATTTTGATTGATGCTAACACTCGTAGTCGTATTTATAAACATCTAAGAAAAGCGATGAGTGAACGATTTTGATGTTTCGATATGTTGTAGTACAAAACAATTTAGTTAAGTTGTTGAATTCTGTCAAAAGTCGTTACTGAAGTATTTAATTACTTTTTCTCAAACATGCTTGGAAATTTGAGCATTATTTTGACAACCTTCTTCGAGATAAATCGAAATTGCTGTACCGGACAAATACATGCGAGCAGCGGCCTTCTAAAGTTGTATGAAAATCCATATCTGTCGTGGTTTAGCGTCCAAATAAATTACATACTAAATTCATATCTGTCGTGTAGTTTAAAAGTGGAACGATCTTTTACTCTGAAACATGGCAACCAAGGAGGTAACTTATCAAAGGTTTTATTTAAATTTCGAACTAGCTTGCAAATAGAAAGCTGTTTATTGAAAAAAAAAAACAAATGAACACTTTGACGCGGGAAAAATTATTGTTGTTCGTTGTTCGTCATTGATTTTGAAATGTTTTTGACAAAATGAGTTCAAGTGAAGACAATGAGTGTGATGAACAATTAGTTTTAATTTCCGCGCATTATTTGAGAAAAGCACTATACAAGCCTTGGCCACAACTAGGCATTGATGGACTTACGTATGTGTGCCTCGGCTTCGCCTCGGCCCACATTTACACGTTCGTCCTTCAATGCCTGTTTTGATGGCCGCTGCAGTAATGTACTATTACTCAAGTAAGTAATGTTTATAAACACGAATGTAAGTGTTGGTGTAAGAAATATATTTTATCCATAGGCAGGGTGGTGAATTTCCATCTTTGATTTGATTTAATTCAATCAGTTTATAAGGAGTTCAAATATTTATTCCCAATAGCTCCAATCTTAAAATGATTTACCTACCGATATACAGTGTTGTTGAAAAAAATCCTACTAGTATCAATCGATTGTATCTACCTATACTAGTGGGAGCTTCCTTTTTCATCGACCTTATAGTAATATATGTCACATGTCCGAAACCTCAGCCATAAATTTATCTAAAGAAGCCTAGATAATCTTCTGATGGCAGAAGGTGTCCGCCAAAATCTCAACGCGGGATAATCGCTGATAAAACATGTCTGAAAAATATGAGTTTAAGTAAATAATTCAATAGCAAAACCTTGTTCTAAATTACCGTAAAAGGACACTTGTTTTCACGGAAACATGTGATTGCCATATTTACGTGGGAGTCTTAAAATCCATTAGTATGTAAATCCTTGGTACGATAAAAAGGGCAACTGCATATAAGTGCATACCGAGCAGTAGGTACTTTTAGTGCCGCATATATTATTATTGATATGAATTTGTACCACGAAAACTACTTCAAAGATATAAATAAGAATATCTATAGTACGCGCGCGAGTTGAATGCAGAGCTTTTATAAATGTGTCACTATACATAAGCTCTGCATTCAACTCGCGCGCGAACTATACATATTTGTCCAATAAGGAAAAATGCTTTAGGTATGTTGGTGATAGACTTAATTTCGTGGCATAAGAACAGCAACAATAAAAGTGGCAAAATTGTCACACTCTTGTCTGGTGAGAAACGGAACTCCAATAAAATTCTAGTACTAAGTAGATTTTAGTCAAATAGTTTTCAAACTACTAGGAACCGATAGTTACTCAATAATACATTAATTATTTATTGTAGGACCCAGTGATAGCGGCGCTAGTATCTATTGAAAATTAATAAAATCAAAAACTTAACAGACATAAAAATTTGTTCCAATTTTGGCCACCGGGTCAGATAAAGTTTGACGGACTGTACAAGTGTCTCATATGTACCGTCATGTTTTGACTCTTCCAGCTGTTACATTCGCTGTTAGGATCCTTAGGTGCTAGAATGGCGGCCTCGGACAAGCGCAAGCAGCTAGGAGCCGTTGGAAGCAAGCGGCAAAAGACTTTGACCTTTTTTTTTTTATCCAGTACAAGTTAGCCCTTGACTGCAATCTCACCTGATGGTAAGTGAAGATGCAGTCTAAGATGGTAGCGGGCTAACATGTTAGGGGCATGGCAGTTATATTTAACCCAAACCCCTATTCGGTTTCTTCACGGCATCGTACCGGAACGCTAAATCGCTTGGCGGATACCTGTGGATATCGTTGTGATTACGTCTGTGGGTTGAGACGACGACGAGATCTTAGCCTATAAAAGCGAACCAAGTAGAGGCCACGAAACTAAAATGCTCCCCATAAAAATAAGTACAGTAGGTAGTTAAGTAATTTGCAGCATGTCGAGAGAACAGTCTGCATACTAATTCTTAAAAATAAAGCGGACAAATATTATTTAGCATGTTAAAAGATGAGTAAGTATTGTGATATCATCTTTTAAGCACCAGCAGAAAATTCCTATATTATTGTACCTAATAAATGACTCAATAGTAGCCCAAGCATAATCAGCGCGATAAGGCTTACTCGCGGCTTTTGTTAATGACAAATCGTTGCGAGTGCCGCATGGGATCTTTGATTATTTACCTGTTCTAAGCAAGAGATATATCGCATTGAATGTGTTAGGGCTATAGATGAAGTAACTAACCTAACCTACACCTATATAAAATGGTTCAATTTCAATTTCAATTTCAATTTATTTATTAGTTGCAATTCCATAGTTACATAGTTTCTTAATTAACATATTATAGTCATAAGTAAACAAGGCATGCTATGGATACCCAGTTTGGGTGTGGCAACAGAATAGTGTATGGTGGTAGGGAGGCCGATTTTTTATTTGTGCTTGTCAGTATCGTTTAAGAATTCATTTAAATTGTAGTAACATTTTTCAATCAGATAGTTTTTTAGCGTGTTGTTGAACTCTGTTTCTTTTCCGATGTTCCTAATGTAGTCTGGCAGATTGTTAAATATTTTTATTGACATTGAATATGGGCTTGAGCTGTGCAGTGCCATTTTTGACGGTGGGAGAATCAGTTTGTTTGCGTGTCTTTCGGGGAACCGGCGAGGTTTGTATTCTTTCTTGGTATAAATTGGTTGTTTATTTGTCACACAAAATTGAAAATAAATCATCAAAGTTTCAGAAAAAACTTTATTTTAAAGCGGTAGTAGTAAAGTCCCTATATTTAAATAAAACTTAACGTTGCTAAGAACCTTTTAAAAGTAGCCATTCTATACGAGATAGACGTACGATACGGACGATATACAGATTGATTCTTAGCCTATATTATTATAGGCTAAGAATCAATCTGAGTGGAGTGGAGTGCAGTGGAGTGTAAAATGCAGCCAGCACCATTCTTTGTACCGAACCTAGCGCAATCCTGCACAGAGGAAAAATTTAATCACGTTTCACTAACGGTTTAAGCGTAAATGTAGTAGTATATTAGAGAAGCGATCTAAACGGATTTTTGCGGCCCGGAACAACGAGTATGTGCGCTAACATTGACTCATTCGTTAATCAGAAATTACTATGGAAGTTTCTTGGTATGAACAGGAAATGAGATAGGAATTCCTTTCGTTATCTCTTAACGAAAACTCTTTAAGATAAAATATTTAGTCCTTCAAATTAGAACTTGTAGTAGATTATTTCATTCTAATTTACTTAACAAATATACAAAAGTATAACATGTTTATCTGTTGGTTTGATGGTTTTGTTTGTCCTTCAAACAGGCCGCTTCAGAATAACGGATCGATGTTATTTTTGCATGGGTATAGCTGTTGAGGACCTGGAGATTGTCATACCAATGGGCTAGTTATCCCGGAAAATCATATTTCCCCGGGATTTTAAAACCTAAATCCATGCGGAAGACGTCGCACGAATCGTCTAGTCAGTTCATATAATATATTCACCACCCATGACCCAATTAATATTTAAAGCTCTAACCGAAGGTTAGCAGGCACCTTAAATGTGGTATCATAGTACCGCCCACTTGCTATATTACGAAGCCTTTCATCTATTATAGTCATTAGAACACAAAGTTTGAAGTTTCGTAAATTGCCGTGTGTTAAGACGTGTATTTTAGTGGCATTGTGATAATTGGTGGCATAACACTGGTGTTATAATGGTGGTATTCATTTGCTTGAGAAAGTTTATTACGAGTACGTGTAGGCCCTTACGTTTAGATTCTCTGATTTATGATTAACTATGATAGGAAAATGGAGAAAATAGTGACTCATCACTGTCGACAGGCAAAGCCACGCCCCCTGTTCAATCGAACATAAATATTTAAAATAATAATATATAATTATCTGTATTACATTAAGTTTAATCTAATCTAATCTAGCCTATACTGTCCCACGACTGGGCAAAGGCCTCCCTCCGATTTTTTTAAATTAAGTTTATTTTATCTAAAACACAAGTAAGTTAATGTTGGCGAGGCGTATTATCACACATGGCAACATCGCTCTCTTCTAAACCTCCTGCAATTGAGGTGGTTGGGTCAATAACCTAAGTATTTAATATTGTAATAACCTAAGTATTTAGTATTGTATGTAATATTGTCTTTGCTTTGCATTTCTACAATTAAAGAGTGTTTAATTTAAGAGTTATAGATTTCAGTGAAAGTAAATCGGATTAAGATTGACCAAAACAGAAACCACTTTCGTTAGAATTAACAGTTGTATTTGAAGTTGAACCACCATTTCAAAATTCGCCAACACCTTATTAAAACGACGGATATTTAGTTTACGGTTGATAGGTATTTCTACGTAACACTTTATGTGGTCATTACCACTCTATTGTTTCATTAGTTTCGCGGACGTTATGACCGCAATATGCGGGTGTTTCGTCTGTTATAGGCTAGTAGGGTTGATAAGTTTTGAGACCTAATGTACCTACGGAAGAAAATGTTTTTATAGACTTTACAATCGTGCATTGTCGAGTCAACGTCTCCTGAGGATGCTCCGGTTTCGGAGTGAAACGTACGTTGAGAGTGATTTGGATGATTTGTGTGGTGTGGTGCTGTGCCGGTGCGAATTGCTGGGTGGTGGGTGTTCGCATGCTATTGGTGAAAGACACATTGTACCACATTGATTTGTCTGCTGTGGCGGATTATAGCGAATTAAGCTTCTGGTTCATTCATTATCATGGACTTCCGCAAAGTAACGCCTGCTTCGATACAATGTTTAGTTATTGTTTTTATTTAATTTTTAATATTTATGATATTTATTAGCAACACTAATTATTAATAAATTATTAAAAAAAAACTACTTACTAGATCTCGTTCAAACCAATTTTCGGTGGAAGTTTGCATGGTAATGTACATCATATATTTTTTTTAGTTTTATTATTCTCTTATTTTAGAAGTTACGGGGGGGGGGGGGGGCAACATTTTACCACTTTGGAAGTGTCTCTCGCGCAAACTATTCAGTTTAGAAAAAAATGATATTAGAAACTTCAATATCATTTTTGAAGACCTATCCATAGATACGTATGGGTTTGATGAAAAAAAAATTTTTGAATTTCAGTTCTTAGTATGGGGACCCCCAAAATTTATTGTTTTTTTTTCTATTTTTGTGTAAAAATCTTAATGCGGTTCACAGAATACATCTACTTACCAAGTTTCATTAGTATAGTTCTTATAGTTTCGGAAAAAGTGGCTGTGACATACGGACGGACAGACAGACAGACAGACAGACAGACATGACGAATCTATAAGGGTTCCGTTTTTGCCAAATTTGGCTACGGAACCCTAAAAAAGTACACCGTGTCAAATAAGTTTCTGGGACTATAATATTATATCGGTGGATGTTTTCCAACTAACTCTGTGTAGATACATGGGTAATATAAAAAGTTTTTACCGAGAACAACGTGCATTGAGGAAAATAAAAGATCCCGGTTAAAGCTCTTTGGTCATTACGTCACCACCTTGACAAATAAAAGTTCGATGGTGTCGATAGGGCAACGATCCCAGATAGCTTCATCGCGATATTTATTTAATGTACCTACGAATTATAGTCTGGCTTTTGCAACGGTTTATCGATCGAAAGCTGCTAGAAAGCTTTGTTGTGTTGATTGTGCTACAACTGCAACCCTATTGCGACAAATCTGCATCTATTAATTGGGTATTTGACAAATTATTAAATTACTAGATTCGCATTTATAATATTAGTATGGAGTATGGACGTGGATTCAGTGTTTTTTTAATCTTGTGACTCTTTGATTTTCCGAGAAAAAGGCGAAAATTTCGTCAAAATCGATTAAACGGGTGGATCCTGAAAACTGAAATGGTAACAGAAAGACAGACAGTTAGACTTTCGCATGTATAATTAGTGCAGAAGAAGTGTAAAAACAGTTTTGTCTATATTTTTATTCATCTAAATTATTTATTTCAATCTTTTTTCAGTGATGAGCTTTTCTTTTTAGTACTAAGTAAGTAACTAAGAGCCCGCCAACCCGCATTGGAGCAGCGTGGCGGGTCTAAGCTCTAATTCCCTCTCTCCTATGAGAGTGGAGGCCTGTGCCCAGCAGTGGGACGTTAATGGGCTGTAGTGGAGGGAAGTAACTAAGTAAGTACTAAGTTTCTCTTCGTTTTTCAGTCAAAAGTAGTTTCACCTACTTACCATAATAACATGCATTGTACCTACTGTACTTTTCCATATTTCCATCATAATTTATATTTGCGATGCAAATTCCGCATCACGATTGGAAACGCCACTGAAGTAAACACGCAAAAAGTACATTGTAATAACTCGTCACTCTAATTTAAATATTATTTTTTTCAAAGAATTTTCCGCATGACTGTATAAGTACTTACCTACCTCTTATGCCTAATTGACGTCACCTATCGTATCCTAGGAAAAGAGTTATATTTCCCGTAGAGGCTATACCCCCCGCTAAGATCTTAGACTTATGGCCATTTTCACCAACAATGCCTTTTGTGGGAACACTTAAGACAGTTTTCACAATACTAATATGTGTCAGTCTTCATATACAACAACTGTCTCCCTAAAATTTAGGTATTGTTGGTGAAAAGGAAAACGGGTGGGTACTTAATATAAGTGAGAAAAAATAAATAGTTGATCACATATTTTATACTTAAGAACATAAGTACCTAGGTACCTAGGTATGAAGATAAATCGTTTTAAATAATAATACTAATAATACAAATGCGAAGGTGTGTTTGTTTGTCTTTCAATCACGCCGCAAAAAAGCAACGGTTCGACATGATATTTTGCATGGGTAGAGTCACAGAACAAGGAATCTGCTTATTAGGTATAGTTGAGGACCTGGAGAGTGAAATAGGCTTCTTTTTATCCCGAAAAATTAAAGAGTTCCTGTGGAAATTAAAAAACTTATTCCACGCGGATTGAGTCGCGGGCATCAGCTAGTAATAAATAATTATAATTTATTATCAAAAACTTTCCAATTAACTTTCGTTATAAAAGCAAAACAAAAATTCAGTGCAGAGGTTTGTGATTAATGTTTATCAGGTTTTTATCTATTTCCGGACTTCCTGACTATAAAAGTGTACCGTGAGTTGTGAGTGATTGTGTGTGATGTTGTTACGACCTAAAACTATTTTGAACTTATCAATGTCGGGGTCAAAGTCGAAAATGATATGCAAATGGTCAGTAGATAAGTAATCTGCCTCGTCAGATCTGGATAACTGCCTCGAGTGGTTAGCATGACGACGGTTCTGGGTTCTATTCCCGGGTCGGGCCATTATTAAGTACCTATTAGGTTTTTTTTGACAAGATATTCGCAGAGAGCATACTACCTGAATCGTTTAAAACCGTATTGTTTTAATATTGTTGACGTTAGTGTTTTAGAATTCTAGTCCATGTTTTAGAATTATATTCCTTATTTTGGGGACGTCAAGGTACGTGACATAAAACTGTAACTTTAAAGTAATACTGCTTTAGATGGTAGTAAGTAGTAACCACAGAACATATAATAAGAGGTAGTAACCCTTCAGTAAGTACCAGCCCGGAGAACTTGGCGGTGTTTAAACCCCATGCTTTGGATATTACGTAAAGCCCTCGGTCCTTCGCCTGATCTCTCTCCGGTAGTGTCGGATTTTCCATCCCATCAGGCTATAAAGAGTAAGGGAGTAAAGAGTACACCCATGTTTGCGCACACACTTGTGCACTATAGTATCTCCCAAACAGATGGCTAAGTATCTCTTTAGTTTTCTAGTTTCTACTCCATTCCATCCAGTCCATTTTGCTGTTGACTATATTTTGAAAAAGGCTTGCGTTATTGGGATACTAGTTACCTATACTTTCCAAAATCAGCATATAGGTAATTTAAATTTTTGGAGTTTACCTTCCAAAGAATCGATTTTCATATTATATAAGCCCGGGGTATGAAAATGTATGGGGAGTAAAATCAAACTCTCTCCGTTACGTTATTTACTTTATGTTTCCATGGTAACATTTGTTTAAGTTTCCATGACTATGTAATGTATTTTGATGAATATAAATTATATAATTAATATTTAAAATAAATGTATCAAGTACGCTTTCAGTAATATAAAAAATGCGTTCATTTACCTCATTTACTATATCCATACTAATACTAATATTATAAATGCGAAAGTGTGTCTGTCTGTCTGTCTGTCTGTCTGTCTGTCTGTCTGTCTGTCTGCTACGCTTTCACGGCCCAACTACTCAACCGATTTTTATGAAATTTGGTACAGGGATAGGTTACATCCCGGGGAAGGACATAGGCTACTTTTTATCCCGGAAAATTGAAGAGTTCCCGCGGGAATCGAAAAAACTTAGTCCACGCGGACGTAGTCGCGGGCATCATCTAGTATTTTATAATCGTTCGTAAAGAGTAAACTCCAGTCGTGCGTCGGAGCTGACACACGCAATTTTTTTTTATGAGCTAGCAGACAAGCTGTCTGTTTACAAGAAAAATGTCGTATCTCGCAATGTTTTGAGAGCAGCAATTTCTATCGTAAAACCGGTTTGAAAACAATCTCGACAAATTTTTGAATAAACATGAATACCAAACAGCAATAAGCCGCAGTTTGCTTCGGACTTTAGAGCAAGTTATCTTTGTTTTAACAGCCGTGTTAGAGATAAGTATAATGCCGTGTACATAACGCTTTAACCATAAAAATATGATGACCTAATTCTTACAGTGTATGTGAAAAACCTCGGTCAGAGTAGGACATCTTTAAACTTAAATAGGACATTTTTGATAAGACCTTGCGCAGTGAGCGCACTCGTTGTTTTTTGTTTTTAATTAAGTTATTTCTATGATATGTGTGGTAATAATGAATTTATCTATCTTATATATGGCATATGACAGGGCTTATTGCGTAAAAAATTACATCTTTAAACTTAAATAGGACATTTTAGTGATAAGACCTTGCGCACTCGTTGGTTTTTGTTTATAATTAAGTTATTTCTATGTTATGTGTGGCAATAAAGAATTAATCTATCTATCTATCTTATTGGCATAATGTAAAAATGACATCTTTAAACTTAAATAGGACTTTTGGCATATCTTAATAACTGGGTGAAACCAGGCCTTACCTATTACCTACGTAAAAATGATTGCTACAGTGTAACGATCGCCTCTGATTGCTCAAAATTCTTTCACTATTGGTCAAAATCCAATGTCGCACTAAAAATATAATAAATTAATAATCACAATATATATATATTAATAATATGCAAACACACAATGATAATAATTTATTTAATGAGAGTGCAACAATGATAGAGGGCTACAGATACGCAGCATCTGATTGATATAATTTTATTCAGATATTTGACACTTGACTTAAATTTCGAATCTATACTATCTATTATACTAATATTATAAATACGAATGTTTGGATGGATGGATGGATGGATGTTTGTTACTCAATCACGCCCCACATATTATAAATTCTAAGTTAAAAGTAAATATGTGTAATAATTCAGAAGTTATGAGGCTCTACTAGTAGTACTAGTAGTAGACTGAGTAGACCCTAAGAAAAAATACTATTAGCCTATCTAATCGGTTTTTAATAATAATATGTACTACGGTACTGATTAATTCCATGTAATAAGCAGATATACGGTACTACATATCAGTCAACATGATAGAACGACGGGAAAATGTTTACAAGCGTTAGAAAGTGTTTGTTTATAATTACACAGTTTCACACATGCTTTAGTAAAGAAAATATATAAGCGCCCAATTATTCAAATTAGTTATCTACAGCTATAATTAAGCCATGAGCTGTTTATATTACCACTTCCTACTGAAACAGTTAATTAGATAACTGTTTAGAAATAACCAAAGACACATTGTTTTGTAACTAATATAATAGACGTGCTTCCCACCAGGGGGCGTACAACCATTGCTTAAAGCCGCATTGTTTTAATATTTTTTTTTTTTTTTTTTTTTTTTTTTTTTCCACTACAAGTTAGCCCTTGACTGCGATCTCACCTGATGGTAAGTGATGATGCAGTCTAAGATGGTAACGGGCTAACCTGTTAGGGGCATGGCAGTTATATTAAACCCATACCCCTAATCGGTTTCTACACGGCATCGTACCGGAACGCTAAATCGCTTAGCGGCACGTCTTTGCCGGTAGGGTGGTAACTAGCCACGGCCGAAGCCTCCCACCAGGCCAGACCAGGGAAATTCAGAAATTATAAATTTCCAAACCCTGCCGGGGATCGAACCCGGGACCTCCGCACGTTAAGGCAACAGCGCTCAACACTGCGCCACGGAGGTCGTCATATTGTCGACGTTCGTGTTTTAGAATTATAATCCTTATTTTAGGGACGCCAAGGTACGTCATATAAAACTGCCATTTTGAAGTAATACTGGTTTAAGCGATGGCTGTAACCCCCCAGTAGTATTATACCAATGGCGCGGCGTAGGCAGACCGGTACTCGGTGTCGGTTAATTGAATGTATCCGTTCTAAAAACTACTTAATTATATTGTTAAATGCTAAAAAGCTGCGTGCATGGTTTATTTTTATACCTTTCACACTTCTAACATATCACAGTACTAGCTGATGCCCGCGACTTCGTCCGCGCGGTTTAAGATTTTTGATTCCTTAATTTTCCGGGATTTAAAAAGTAGCTTATGTCACTCTCGGTCTTCAACTATACCCATGGCAGAAATTACGTCGATCCGTTGCTCCGTTGCGGCGTGATTAAAGGACAAACCAACAAACCAATAAATCAACAAACAAACAAACACACTTTCGCATTTATAATATTAGTATGATGTAAATGCCCGTTTTTGAAGTGAAAACTTCTTTTTAACCGCATTGAGCACTTTTTGGTAGGTGGTAAACTTGTGGAATTGTGGATTCGCGTTACTGACACCGACATGCTCTGCGTCACCGACATGCTCGCGTTGTTACGAAGACAAAAGGTCTTAAATATACTACATTCGTAATTAAACTTTAATGCATTAGTTTCAAGGTTTATATATTTTTTTTATATTTTAAATACTTATTCGTTTTCACTTTTATCGGCAGTCCCTATGACTGCCAATTTTTTTTTTGTTTCTAAAACTTGTGTCAGTGGGCAGATATTGACGTGTTCTTTTTATTAGGGCATGAGACAATATTTAAAACGTGTACGTGAACGAGATTGCTCCGTTATCTGATAATATATGAAAGTAAATAATTAATCTTTCGTAACAGTCCTTGTCTATATTCAAATTTTTTGATTTACTAGGGTAGTGGAACCAAAAGATGAACGGCCGAGCGAAAATTCAAAAAAAATAAAACATCCCGCTATTTATTTATGTGCATTATTTTTTTCCGCACATGGCAACATTATTTCTTCCCGATTCCCTAACAAAATCAACAGTCACAGCTCCGACGCGCTCGTAGTTTGACGCTTTGTGAGAGTTTCCCGCCAAAAAATTGTTTTATATGGGAACCTTCTTAAGGTAAGTGTTTTTCAAACTTAAGGATTTCGGCAATTTAAAGCAATTATATACGATAGGTTTGAGTAGTTTTGGTTGGAGTAAATCTTGATATGTCCGTCTTTGATTATAATGATACATATACTTACACATTATTCGCCGTATTTTTTGAAAAAAATACTGTTCAAGTAATGGATTCGATTTCGTAAGCTTGATCCAATATATGAACGCCGTTCAACTAATGGAGAAATAGCATATTCTTACACAGGTCATAACATTTATATTAATGCTTAGAGACCGAAACAAAAAAACGCAAATTAATTTTAGTTAATTTAGGAATTTAGTTACCAAAAGTTGAACACATTATTTTGTGTTTTGAGGTTTTATTTCAGTATGAAATCTTGCGTTGTTCAGTTTAAGAATTCATGTCCAAAAGTTGAACTAATGAATATGATCACATTTTATTCGTTCAATTATTGGGTATCGCGTCTTAAAACTAAACGCTGAAGTAAATTACTTTGTTGGCCCCACATTTCTTCATTTTTGAAGCTAAAAAAGAATACAAATATATTTGAACTTAATGAGCTCTAGACAATGACACCCCACATGCCAGGCCAGGGTAAGAAAATTAACCAGTTAATAATTAAAAATTTGTTTTCCCGATGTCGTCAGTCGGGGCTCAAAACGCGCCGACATATTGTATTATGATAATAATAATGTTAAAATAAATGTATTCCTATTAAAATGCTAGTTCAACTATTGGGTTCAAACTATTCATAATTAGAAAAAACAACTTTAAAAAATATATCTATACTTATAATAAAACTGTAACGGGTCCAATTCTGTACATTGAAGATATTTTGAAAATTTTTTTTGGAGGGCACTCATTATTCGATACTGAAGCCAAACCTGTAATTTTTTTCATTTTTGTCTGTCTGTCTGTCTGTCTGTCTGTCTGTCTGTCTGTCTGTCTGTATCTTGGCCGCGCATCACGCCGAAACTACTGAATGAATTCAAACGAAACTTGGCACGATTTGAGCCTATACTACGAGGTAGGACATAGTATGTCCTACCTCGTAGTATAGGCTCGTAGTATAGGGACATAGTAGTCGGGTATGTCACACTCTCTTTAACGTTTCTGTGGTGGTGTCGTGTGGTGCGGGTTGTTACGTTCCCTCAAATATGGTTGAGCGAAGCAATGGCTGGATCATGCGTCATGCTCGTGAACGGGTGCCACCGTCGGAAATGGGCTGCCTCTGTCTGCCAGTCTTGGCGTGTATTGAGTATTGTAGGTATGCTCGTGAAAAAAAGCTTACTATACAATCGAAGATTACGTGAATGATAAAAAAAAAACAGCGTGGATTTGATTCGCTCCAGCTATGCGTGGGACTGCAGTTACTTGTATCATTATGATGATTGTAAGTTTTGATGGAAAAGAGCAACCACCGAGTTTCTTGCTGGCTCTTCTCGGTAGGAATGGCATTCCGAACCAGCGGTAGATTCATATTATAACGATTCAAAAGCGCTTGTAAAAGCTTATTTGAATAAAAAACATTTTGAATTTTGAATTTTGAATTTGAATAGGATACTTTTTATCCCGAAATTCTACCCCCGAAGGGGTTAAATAGGGGTTGAAAGTTTGTATGAAAGTCCTTAATTTCTCAAGTTATAGCCATGAAACTTGATATATGAGCTGCGGGTTGAAAATGGAGACATACGTGTTTCACAGTTTTTGAAAATTCGACCCCCAAAAGGGGGGAGATAGGGGATGAAAGTTGGTATGAAAGTCCTTCGTTTCTCAAGATGTTTTACAAGTTATATTAACAAAACTTTTTATTTTGTCTTACGGAAAAAAATAAAGAAGTACGTGTGTCACAGTTTTTCAAAATTCCACCCCTAAGGTGGTGAAATAGGGGGTGAAAGTTTGTATGAAAGTCCGTCATTTCTCAAGTTATAGCCATCAAACTTGGTATATGAGCTGCGGGTTAAAAATGAAGACATACGTGTTTCACAGTTTTTCAAAATTTCACCCTCAAAGGGGTGAAATAGGGGTTGAAAGTTTGTATGAAAGTCCTTCATTTCTCAAGTTATATCGATGAAACTTGGTATATGAGCTGCGGGTTAAAAATAAAGAAATACGTGTTTCACAGTTTTCGTAAATTTTACCCCCGAAGGGGTGAAATAGGGGTTGAAAGTTTGTATGAAAGTCCTTCATTTCTCAAGTTATATCCATAAAACTTGGTATATGAGCTGCGGGTTAGAAATGAAAACATACGTGTTTCACAGTTTTTCAAAATTCTACCCCCAAAGGGGTGAAATAGGGGTTGAAAGTTTGTATAAAAGTCCGTCATTTCTCAAGTTATTTCGATGAAACTTGGTATATCCACGCGGACGAAGTCGCGGGCATCAGCTAGTATTAGATATAAGAGTTTCTTTTTTTAATCAGTTAAACCGGATATGTGGAATCACAAAGAAAAACCCAGCAAGCTTCAATGTCATTAAATAACTAATCAGAGCTGTTCAAAGTTGCCAAAATCGCTTAAGCGTTCATTTATTGGTTCCACTACCCTAGTAATTTATTATTTAAGTTACTCTTAACTTTGACATTTTGTTAGTATTATGCAGCAAGTAGTAGATACGGATAGTAGTAGTACGTAGTAGTATTTTTATGCAACCAGAGATTTAACCTGCGTAGATGCGTTGAAGGAAAGGAAGAAGAAGGAAGTGGTTCGTCGATATAGGGGAGTGGACTCGACATAAGTATGCAGGAGTAAAGAATATAGCACGTGACCTCAAAAGTATTCTCCGACTGACCGCCGAGCTTCAATTTGAAGATAGCACCTCATGATGATGAGATGCGTTGAGTAATTTAAGTTATTTCTAATGGAATTCTAGGAATTATTGTTACCCTCTTTTACCTAATATGATATTTTAGTATGCTTCGTACTTTCATAGTCAAACTTGCATCTTCTGTATTCGGATTTCGGTGATAGGTATAAAATTTACTCGCCGAGCTGATATCTGTGTGCGTGTGGATCAATCTACGATTCCGTTCCATTTCAAGGTGGACTGGACGCTATAAACTTATTGCAACTAAGTTTTAGACACCGTCTATTGCGCCAATAATAATGAATTGCCATAGGTAGATTAACATTACAATTTAAAAAATGTTATGATAACTGTTCTGCCGAACATGACAACTGACGAAGGAAAGCAAATAGAAGCTGTTGTATCTTCTTAATATATAAAAAAAACATACGCGCCGAATTGAGAACCTCCTCCTTTTTTGGAAGTCGGTTAAAAAGGAAAGGTGACTTACTGACTGACTGATCTATCAACACACAGCTCACACCACTGGACGGATCGGGCTAAAATTTGGCATACAGTTAACTTTTATGACGTAGGAAAGGATTTTTGAAAATTCAACCCTTAGGGGTTATATAGCCGCGGGCAGAAGCGGTTGTTTTTTTATAAACATGAATTGGAAAGGAAACCTAAAGAAAGTTAATTGCTTGGCCAAAGATCAATATTATAAGTTCTTGTCAAACAGGAGGCGAATCGAACGCGTGAGGAAGCGTTTTTATTTATTTTGTAATAACTATGGTGTCGCTGAGATCTTGTTAAGTACATAGAAATTAGCTTCGCTTTCGTATTGTTATCATATTTTTTACCCCCCACGCAATAAGAGCGGTGTTGTAAGTTACGTGTGTTTGTTTTGAAAGGTGACTTGATCTAGAATGTTCTTAGCTATGAATCAAGAAAATCGGTTCAGTTGTTTGAAGATTATCCATTATTTTCACCTTTTCTTTGACAAGGGCTTAAAGAAACGGGGTATTTTGATAATAAGATTCACTTGGCTAAGCCTGGCTAAGCCAGCTTCAGGTTAGATAGAAGAGGCTAAACAGCGAACTCTAGTACGCTAATGTACTTCATAATTTATTATACCAGCAATTCCTAGCGATTACTCTTGCTAACGTTCAGGATTAACGCCATTATTCAGGGATCGTGAAATTATGTTGTCAAGCTTGTTGCGATTTGAATCTTGCAAATGAATTACCTGCAATTATTCGTAGTTGGTTACGAAAAGGAGTATGGCGGGCCCGGAACAAATTATAAATTGGAACGTCACAGATAATTATTAAGATGTAGAGCGGATCTTTAGTAATTAGCATGGTCATAAAGTTTCCTAGTAACCATGTTATTTATTTATACATTCATGAGAGAAAGAAAACGTCAATCACCGACAGAAATTATACCGGACCCAGATTTACAATACTTATTGCACGATCTAAACAAGTACTTACAAACTTAATGAAGTAGTTATACCTATGATATTCCAAATATGTATGTGTCTTTGCATCAATAGTTGGCTTAGTCCTTGCTATATGTCTATTTTCTACACGTCTAAACGGGCATCATCTCGTCCCTTTCTTTCAAGTAGTGGCTTTTGTCTACACTTTACTGTATTAGTTATTATCGACGTTTAAAAAAGTCAAAAGTCATACATGTATTCAAGGTGAGTGTCACTGTACCCACTTTGAATATGTACGAGTATCTTTTGACTTTGAATTTCGTCTCTTTATCCCGTCTACAGCTAACAGCGTTTAGATAGATGTCTTTGGCCCATCATTATCACAGGCTTCCATCTGTCAGTCGTAATGCTCCGAACAATAGTCTGCTCTCGTTGCTATTTCTGCAGATCGATATCGGGAGACGAATGCCTTCGGAGATAGAGCAGATAGTCATTAGATATTGCGAAGCGAGTGATCTTTCTACAGAGAAACTAACTTTAAGCTTGATCACGCACTACCTTAAGAGCAGCAAGAGACGATAGGGCCGCAATGTTTAGCAATTTCAGCTAGCGCCAGCGAGGAAATTCGGTAACAATAGCAAAAGAGTTGGCGGCACCTAAATTATATTCAGCTAATAGTAAAAGAGTGTTGACCAATCAGAGGTGATTTCAATCGTCACATTGTACTGTGTACTGTCATTTTACCGCATGACCTTTTTGCCTGACACCTACACTCTTATGCCAATTATTATATTTTGCTGTGTTGCATGCGGCTCTTGCGGCAATGTGCGATGAGTTCAATTTAAGGGGCTTTAAACTTAGTTATGTGTATTGTCAAATAGGATTACTTGGCTGAGTGCATTGTGCTTATGTAAAAGATCTTTGAGATTGATATTCAGATTCTTTAGATTGGTAAACTTGATCCTAGTTTCCTGGATGCCACTGACCACTCTCGATGCTGATCCTTGCGATATGATCATTGCTTCAATAGCAACTTTTATTAAACTAGTTCTTATACTTCCTGCGGGCTTATTAAAGTCAAATACCTTTATTGAAGTTGTAATATTATATGTGATAGATATAATTTTTTTTATGGTATATTATTATACTCTACATTTTTCAAGTAGTCAATTAAAAAATAACCGTTTATTTGCTGATTAAGAGATGATGACTACAATTAAAAAGTTAACCGCGTTTTAAAATGAGAAGTCCACAGACCGCAACAAACTCAACAGATATTATCGGATTCGTTTTATTATCACCAATATCTGGTATCATTAAACAACTGGAGATAGTCAATTAGATACTTAAGACCTTAGTTTAAATTCTAGTGTTTTATATTTAAAGATTTTCATCTACCAGGCAAAGAAAAGGCCGGCAGTTCTTATTGGAAATGCGTCGAAATGTTAGTCAGTAAATTTTCTTAATTCTTTAGCGATTGTAATTCATACCAAAGTAAAATAGTTACTCGTTTTAGTACGTCGACTAAATTAAAGCAGAACGCTTTTCGATCTATAATTTATGTGCTTATGTTTTGACGTGTTTGATTGACGAGCAAGTTTTAATCACACTTCTTATTATAATAATGAAGACTAAATTAATGGCAGAGTCCGTTCTTACCGGTTTTTGTTCAAGGTTAACATCAAACATGACTAGTTTTTTTATGTTCGTTAGTAGGTACTACTCCTAACTCTGAACTGTACCTAGCTAGGTATGTCTTTAATGACTAGTTCCAATGAATTGTTTTTTTTTTGTTTTAAAGTTCTTTGACCAGTGCGGATTGGTACTTTATGGAGTGTTTTTTATTTAAGACGTCTTATGTATTGTATCTGGTTAAGGAACTGTGGGATCCATTCCTTTCAATAAGCACTAGATTATGCCTGTGATTTCGTGCGCTAGGATTAGGTATTTTTTAAATTCTCTGGGAACTCCGGATACAAGTTTTTTTATCTAAGTCTTTTAACCTTCAGTATTGTTAATTTTATATTATGTTGTAGGAAATACAAAATCCAGTACCAAATCAAAATTTGAAGCGGATAAGCCGTGTAAAATTGAATATTTTAGTAGACATAGCCTAGTTGGAATGTTAAAATGTTTTGTTTTTCAGTTTGTTACTCTCTATGTTACATGTTGAAACATAGAGGGCTGAATTTTAGAGTTCCGTAGTCAACAAGGAACAAGTTTCGTCTTTTCCGTCCGTTAAACCGATGTAAAGTAAATCATTGCTACCTACCAATGAGTGAGCAAAAGATTTTCATGATTTATGTAGGAATTAGTAAGCAAATTAGGTATACTTAAAGGAGTGTTGAATTTTTTGTTACATTTAGTAAGTGGTTAGGTATCTGCGTATGTATGTATTCAGACTTCAGAGTCAGACTCAAAGAATAAATGGTCGATCTTATCCTGTTTATAATTACTCGCTAATTGTACGATGATTATAGTTAGGTACTTAGTTACTTACCGATGACTGAGAGTCAAGGCTATGCATACCTACTTAATATAAAATATTTTGTAGGTATTGTGTTGTTTCAAGTCCTTTTTTTAAATATATAGGCGCTTGGCTGCAATCAGACTTGTTTGCAAGTGGAGATGCAGCCTAAGGTGGAGCGCGCTTGCCTAGAAGATGCCTATTCATGATTCTTGATTGACGGTACCTACCTATATTAAAAGATATTAAGATCCTTACTTTATATTTACGTTTCGATTAGGTAAGCTTATTTTAATTTAATATAGATCGAAAATAAATTTTGTCTGTTAGTTCAATTGAGCAAGTTAAAGGTTTATATTCTTCTTCTTCTTTTCTTATAGGTTTATATTATTTTATCGCATTTCGCCAATTACGTAATGTTTGATTAAACTGCTAATAAAACGACGGAATCATTTGACATATTTCCAAAATAAAAACTATACAAATAAAAAGGCTGTCCTCGTCTTTTGAACACTAAAATCTATACTTTGGAGTAAGTAATGTGATTAGGCGACTCTGAGTGCAGCAGTAAGTAATAATAATTATAATTAACAATTGAAAAATCGGTTCTCCATGCAATAATTGATAAAGTTTATATCCTTTGTTAGAAGCAATGGAATAAAACAACCATAATAATTAGGATACGTAATCCGACTCCGGGCCGGTACAAGGTGTACAGTTAGTGACAAAAGTGCAATCCGATCTGTTCACGAAGCTAACAAACGGTTCCCTTCCCGCGACACTACACGCGTGGGACACTCGCTGACAAAACTCTATTCGCTTCGATAATTTAATAAAACATCATCCATGTATTTTACGATTTGGTTTCCTGGGATACTCGGTGCAGTCACGTCATAGCGGCGGCCCATTGACGCCACTGCAAGGCTAATTTTGCATTGTCAATTTTGTAACTGCCAATTTTTGAGGTCTTCTTTTTGCTGTCTCGTTTTGAGAAACCCATCGATTATAAAAAGGTTCTCTAGAAAACCACGGAGGTTCAACCTCAGTCATTTAAACTTGCGATAGGATTACGGTTTCACTATACAACGAAACTAAAGATTTATCGCAGTAAATGTCTTACATATTGAAGTTATATATACGATTCAAAAATTGTGTACTGACAGAGATTCAAAGTTCTCGTCATCGAGCTTCTTAAAAAAGTTATTTAACATAAAATTATCATAATATTTAGGACACTTAGCCGATGAACTGGCTACGAACATAATTAACAGTTCCTAAGCATCGTTTGATTGCTATGTGAAAAAAACATGCTTCTCTTCGGATGACAATGAGTCACACATACTTTACAAAACTAGGATTCAATCTTAAACCAAACTGGTTTATACGAATAGCGATAATGTTATTTAGTGATCAAATAAAAATAATTGAGTCTAGATTTAATTGAACTAGCTGCTTGCTTAATCATTTCAGATATTATTCAAGACATACTTTCATTATCTGTGTATTGTATAGATTAAAAATTGCCCTATTTTACATATCAAACGGGTTTTACCTATGCACCTAGTGTTAATTATAGCTCGTTTGACTACTCAGCCAAATGGCAAACATTTGGGTGTCTGCATTATAGAGTACACTTACGTGTTTGAGCTGTGCGTTGATAAGCCAGTGTCAATTCAATAAAAAAAAACAGTCCTGTTATTCACTCACTCACTCACTCACCGACTGTCTGATCAACGCTCAGCTTTAAAAACGCTTGGACTTAGAAAGCTGAAATTTTGCAAGCAGGTGCGAACGATTATAGGTGAGGACCTGATAAAAAATTATTTTAAGTACTTATATCAAAAACTCAGTAATGCAGCCAGCATTCTGGGCACATTGCAGCAGCATAGATGATATTGTAAATGTATAGTTTTTAATTCAGATTTTAATGTATTTCATAGTTTTAATTTAAAACTCAGTTATTAAATCCATACTAAGCGAAAGTGTGGCTATCTTTTGTCTGTCTGCTACGGTTTCACGGAACATCTGTTCAACAGTATAACTGGATAGGTTACAATACTTATTATCCCGGAAAATTAAAGAACTCCCGCAGGAATCAGAAGATCTTAGTCCACGCTGCCTCACGAAGTCGCCAGTAGTTTTTTTAACTGTTTTTGCTCCTCAGTGTACATTGACATTCGGACAACTGTTTTCAAGTATCGATCGCTAGCACTTCCCACGAGCGCTCGCTGTAAGTTAGTTCTATTGACTCGGGATACGTGGTTTAGGAATTTCGAGAGCCGCGGTTGAATTGTATGTAGGTCTAATGAGGGTCGGTACCAAACGGATGTATTACTATGAACTTTACTTTAATACGGGCACGTACTAGAATATAAATGAGTACCTTCTTAATCTAGAAACGTGGGGTCTGTTCCACAGCATTCGGTTCGGAATTCGGATGAACCGTAATTATTAATTTTTTTTTATTTATTTATTGAGGACGATTAACAATTACACATTAAATCTAATTATCACAACTAATATAAAATATTAACAAATGTCTTATCCACCACACCATCCACGGGTTAACAATTTAAAATTTTAAAAAATGAAGGTGACACATTGTACATGAATTAATTAATTAATCTGAGTTATTTAGATATGCTAAAATATTATACACAACAAAAATTAAATTTACTCATACAAACTTCTTCTTCTTGCCCTTGTCCCACGCTATGTGGGGTCGGCACAACATGTTTTCCTCTTCCACTCACTTCTGTTATTCGTCAACCTATCATTCACCCCTTTTATACGCATATCTTCTTTTACACAATCCATCCATCTTTTCTTTGGTCTCCCTCTACTCTTTTTTCCTTCCACATGCATATCTATCATTCTTCGCATAATATGCCTTTCTTCCCTCCGCATTACATGCCCATACCATGCTAGCCTATTACTCCTCATCTTTTCTATCACTGGTGCTACTTTCAAACTTCCCCTTATATATTCATTCCTAATCTTATCCATTCTAGTCACACCACACATCCATCTCAACATTCGCATTTCGGTCGCATGTACTTTTCTTACATCCATCCCTTTAACCGCCCAACATACTGAACCATACAATGCGACAGGTCTAACGACTGCCTTATAGATTTTCCCTTTTAGTTTAAGGGGCATTCGTGGGTCGCATATTACACCCGAGACCTGTCGCCATTTCATCCATCCCGCATTCATTCTTTTGTTCACGTCTTGGTCAATATTGCCGTCGTTTTGAAAGAGCGAACCGAGGTACCGGAAATCGGAACAGACCGGTAGGGAAACACCATCTAAGGCAATTTTATGAAAACGGGAGGGGCCACCGAAGTCACAGAATAGATGTTCTGTCTTCGTTCGGCTGATCCTCAGGCCAACACTCTCTAATCTTTCTTGCCATTTTCCCAGTCTGCTCTGGACCTCAGACGCCTCTTCCCCGACAAGTACAATACCGTCAGCGAACATCATGCACCAGGGTGCTTGCTCCTGTATGACTGATGTAAGAGCATCCATTACCAGGAGAAACAGATACGGACTTAAAGCCGATCCCTGGTGCAAGCCCACTTCCACATTGAACCTGTCTGTAACGCCAGCTTCTGACCGCTTCTGCGTACATCGCTTTCACAAGCCTCACATACTTCTCAGGTATTCTTTCCACTCTCATAGCCCACCACAAAACTTCTCGGGGAACTCTGTCGTATGCCTTCTCAAGATCGAAGATTAAATTTACTACAAACAATAAACAAAAAAAAAAGTATTAAAGATGAGGATACATAGATGGTTACAACTTCTTGGTCTATTAAAGTCCAATGTACACTAACAATATAAAAACCTTATAAAAATTGCTTTTCCCTTAAAATATTGATAACATAGAACTATCATTGGGTTAAACTAAGCAAGAAATTCCGTCTTCCAAGCAAGCTATGGCTTAATCCTAGTCTTACAACTTGTTTTTCTTTTAAAAAAACAAACTTAGCTAAGTACCTTCTCCATAATCCAATAGGGTAATTTACACACTGACAGTTGTGTTAAGCTCGACAGGTGAGGTCAAGAGGTTTAAGCATGATTGTACGATCAATCTTATCACTTGAATTAATATTATTTGAGAGCATTACACAAGTCTTACTTAGTTACTTATATTAAGTACCTCGGTGATCAAGATGCTTAGCGGTTACTGATTGCTTCACCTGACAGTAACAAGCCTGCTAAACTACTGGCCAATATAGACATAGGTCTACCACTACTACCACTACAGGCTACAGCCCATTAACGTCCCACTGCTGGGCACAGGCCTCCACTCTCATAGGAGAGAGGGAATTAGGGCTTAGACCCACCACGCTGCTCCAATGCGCTTTGGCCGGCTTTAACGACTATTATCATGTTAGTGATAATAACCGGGACCGACGGCATAACGTGCTCTCCGAGGCACGGGGGTGTAACACCGCCAACTTCCTAACTCCGGGCTAGTACTGAGAATTTCTAGTCAGAAAACCCCAACACTTAATTATGTACCCGGGACCTCGTCAGCCGCAGTCGAACATGCCAACCACTAGACCAACGAGGCAGATTCTTTATTTGCCACTGAAAAGTAGAAAGGTTATGTGATTATATCATCATAAATGATCGTTACTCAGAAGACAGTACAGAGTACAGACCACCCATTGTAGTGATTTGGCAAATAGAGACACGGGTGGGCGTCTTGTAGTTCCACAGTATTCAATGTGATAATGAAATCGCATTGTACGCACTCTATACAAGCCAAACAGAGTACGAATAACAAGAGAGTTTCATTTTGATTATCTTTTATTGCGAGATCATTTTATTCCTTAATATCTTACACCATTACGTGTACTGTGTACAGTGTGCTTACACCCTCATCTTATATTTCCCATACGGAAGTGTGTCTGTCTGTCTGCTACGCTTTCTCGGCCCATCTTTTCAACCGATTTTGCTGGGTATAGAGGTAGGTTACATGATACATCCCGGGGAAGGACATAGGCTACTTTTTATACCGGAAAATTAAGGAGTTCCCGCGGGAATCAAAAAACCTTAATCCACGCGGACGAAGTCGCGGGAATCATCTAGTTTGTAACAATTATTAATTAAATATCTTTCTCTAAGCTGCCCTGGTAGAGATGCCTTTTTACAGTTTTCTTTTTCTTTAATTTTTTTCTTGTGTTTAAAGTCAAGAAAGGTGTCTAAAGTCTATTAAGTGTGTTTACTCTTTTTTTTTTTGCTTCAATGCTACATTAACAATAATATTGTAATAGCGTGTCGGGCGGCGCATTTTAGGTTAAGAGTTGCTTGTATGGACTAAACTGAAAAACAGCGCTGGGTATTGCTGCCAATGCCCAGCACAAAGCTCACCAACTGCTGAGTTTGCAACCAATTGTGTCTTTTGTGGTCCTTTAGTTTTTAAAAAATATAATTATTAATGTACATATTAAGTATGAGAACAAAACTGTAACACAATAAAAGCTTTATTTATTTTATTTATTTATTTAAAGTCACCAAATAAATAAAGATGAAAAACCAATTTATTAAAATTACTTAAAACGACAATATGTAAACCAGTTTTATTATAACAACCACGTGTTAATAATATTATGAATGTTTAACTTTAATATATTCCGCTGCATTATATACCTAGCTATAAAACTCTCGGCCGTGGTGAAATATGCATAAGCATGGAATCCGATAAAACGGCCGCGCTCTGGCCTTCACATTAGTTCCATCTGTAATAAATTAAATTACTTATAGTTGCTTTGCGTGTTACGGAATTATGTATTTAGTCGATGACGTTCTAACTTGGACGAATTAACCACTGGATGCGTGATATCATACTATATATATTATATATAATATTATAAATGCGAAAGTTTGGATGGATGTATGGATGTATGGATGTTTGTTACTCAATCACGCGGCACGCCCGAACGGCTGAACGGATCTGGATGAAATTTGGCACAGAGATAGATTATAGTCTGGAATAGCACATAGGCTACTTTTTATCCCGGAAAATTAAAGAATTCCCGCGGGAACCGAAAAACCTTAAACCACGCAGACAAAGTTTGCGGGCATCAGCTAGTAATATTATAAATGCGAAAGTTTGGATGGATGTATGGATGTATGGATGTTTGTTACTCAATCACGCCCGAACGGCTGAACGGATCTGGATGAAATTTGGCACAGAGATAGATTATGGTCTGGAATAGCACATAGGCTACTTTTTATCCCGGAAAATTAAAGAGTTTCCGCGGGAACCAAAAAACCTAAATCCACGCGTACAAAGTCGCGGGCATCGGCTCATCAGTCGGCCATAAATTCGCCTTACCCCTCTAGCCGAACAGGGCAGTATAGCCATTAATTTTGTTGTCATAGTGATCGACTTTTTCATGCACTAGTGAAAGTAATTAGATAGATTTTTTACTTCAAATTAGCCCTTGACTGAAATCTCACCTGATGGTAAGTGATGATGCAGTCTAAGATGGTAGCGGGCTAACCTGATATTAAACCCATACCCCTAATCGGTTTCTACACGGCATCGTACCGGAACGCTAAATCGCTTGGCGGCACGGCTTTGCCGTTAGGGTGGTAACTAGCCACGGCCGAAGCCTCCCACCAGGCCAGACCAGAGAAAATTAAGAAATTATAAATTCCCAAATTGACTCTGCCGGGGATCGAACCCGGGACCTCCCACGTTCAACAGCGCTCAACATTGCGCCAGGGAGGTCGTCAATGACCGACCAAGAAATGACTAGACACCTGGGTGTCTAGTCATACTCTCCCGTCGCCTCGCAAAAGTTAGTCGAACGTGATTTCATACATTTTTCTTACGTTTCCTATCCCGTGTTTCATCCAATCGTTCTTACTTCTAAATAGGGTTGCTCGATTGGTTTTGACTAAACACACTAGTCGTTGTCGTCGTTACCTTACCGACTACCGTCGACGATAATAATTTGAAAATACCATCGATAAAATTTAACACACCGAACGACCTATATTCGAAAGTCGAACTATTCAACTTAGGGCTGATTTTTCAATCGTCAGATAAAGTTTATCGGAGGAATAAACTTGACGTTTTGACAGGTTTTGTATTGAAAATGTGCCAAAACGTCAAATTTATTCCTCCAATAAAATTTATCTGACGATTGAAAAATTAGCCCTTAACGTGAGTTTAACTATTTAAACCGTGGTTAACTATTCATGTTACTAGTGCTGTATGATGAAAATTACACTCGAGGCGCTTTAATACCTGAACCATAGGCGAGGGTTATTTTCAATGCGCATGTGTACATGACAACAATTTATAGAACACTAGCTGATGCCGGCGACTTCGTCCACGTGGATTGAGGTTTTTCAGTTTCCTCGGGAACTATTTTATTTCCCGGGATAAAAGTAAGCCTATGTGTTATAGACTAAGAGATAACTGCACTTTTGGTAACCATCGCCAGAAAGGCTGATTCAGTGTTAGGTGGATGTAGAGCTCTCCACTGATCACAAAAGTTACAGTCTGCCTGCATGTGGATGGGCCTTTCGCTAGATATGTCCGTTTCCATACATACCAAAGGCACGCGAGATGCCAATCCTGGAAATGTGTAATGATAGGTTCATAACTTAATGATAAAGCCTATAAGTAAAAGACGGGACAACCGAATGAAATTTTTTTCATAATCTCCGATTACCTGATACCGTTATCAGAATAACAAATTCCTACACGTGGAGTTGTGATACGATACGACCTTATCATGTATTTATTAGTGTAATAAAAATATAAATTAAGTACTCACTCAGGAAGTAACCTGTTTTTATGCGTAACTTTGACTGGTTAATAACTGTGCTACACGCCTGTTAATATATCTAACTATTCTTAAGTAAGTAGGTTAGTACTGAATTTGAAGATTTTATAAGCAAACTAGCTTTTGCCCGTGGCTTTGCTCACGTTACATTTAATTTTCATACAAATTTCATGAAAATTAAAATGAAATGATTTATTTCACGTAGGGCAACTCGTGCCATTTATGATAACTCGTAAGAATCTACCACCGCGTTCGGAAAAATGATTCTACTGAGAAGAACCGGCAAGAAACTCAGCAGCAGTCTTATCATAAACAGAAAAATGTTACACTTAGTAAACAATATACAATGCATACGTTACGTAACAAGTATTACACTGACTTGTGGGTTACTGGATGCGAAGTCATCGATCATGTCATCTTAACAGATGCTGTTGAAAGTCCTATAATACCCCTTAGGAGTTGAAAAATCCTTTCTTAGCGGATGCCTACGTCATAAAAGTTATGTGTAATTTCAGCCCGATCTGTCCAGTGGTTTGAGCTGTGTGTTGATAGGTATATCAGTCAGTCAGTCACCTTTTCCTTTTATATACTTAACTTCTATTGCCTTCCTTCGTCAGTTGTCATGTTCGGCAGAACAGTTATCATAACATTTTTTAAATTGTAATGTTAATCTATGGCGAGGAAACATAGGCAACGTTTCCGCACGATATTGTCCTTCACCCTGTAAATGCCATTCATAGTACCGACCACAGAGTACATTATTGGTACCGACCTAGAACAGTCTCCGATCGCCATGTCGGAGGAAAAAAGGAAAGAACACATTAAAAAAAAAAGACATAGGTAACTATTAAATAATCAATGCGATATGTCTCAACTCATAGGTGCAAGCAAAATCCGCGAGATAATAAATTTAGTCAATATTATGTGTCACAGTGATTGTGCTTGGGCTGATTTAGGTAGATAATGCTGTATTTGGTAACGAGTAAACACAATGAGTTTTGAGAGAGAACTGATCATCAAGATGAGACTGCAATCCAAACAAACGCCGCGCAAATCACTGCACGATTGTGATAAATGATACCCATGACAGAATGAATTGCCGAAATTATCTTCTACCTAACTATACATTTTTATACGTAACTTAACTGTGTACATAATTAGATCTATGTACATAGATAGTTTTGTCGTGGCGCAGTGTTGAATGCTGTTGTCTTAACGTGGGAGGTTCCGGGTTCGATCCCCGGCATGGTAAATTAAGACATTTAGACATTTATTTATTTAGATAGCTTTCATGTACATGCCTTACTTGCTAATACATAATTAATCATTACATTTGCTAGTAGGTACATGGACATGAGGCCCTGTCAGGGCGTTGCTATCATAATTATACTTAAAACGAATTATATATCATTATTATAGCGTCCTGTCCGTACATAATTAAAATAATAATGTCAAAAATAACATAATAATGTTAAAATTTCAATTATAATGTTTCAATTTCAATAGGTGCGCTGATCAAGTTATTGAGGTCTATTCACTCAAAAAATCTTTTACACTGTAAAACATTTACAGTGTAAAATAAATTTATAATTTCTGAATGTTCTTTGGTCTGGTCTGGTGGGAGGCTTCAGCTGTGGCTATTTACCACCCTACTAGCAAAGACGTGCCGTCAAACGATTAAGCATTCCGGTACGATGCCGTGTAGAAAGTAGAAACCGATTAGGGGTAGGTATGGGTTTAATATTTAAACTGCCATGCCCTTAACAGGTTAGCCCGCTACCATCTTAGACTGTATTTATTAACTTTTATTGGAATAAAAAAAGTAGGTAGGTACAGTATATATTATTATCTTATTTATTACCAAAAGATAGGTACTACACAACACTACAAAGTGGATACTATGGATAAAAGACGCTGATTTTACTATTTCGATGGATTTTACAATCACTTCATATACTTAGGTACCTATTTTGTTATTGGATTCGAACACAGAACACAAAAATAAGATTCGATTCGAAGAAGCATTAAAAGCTACGGGAAAAACTGGTCGATAAAAAAACACCATAGATTTGGTGAGGTTGTTATAAGGTTTAGAGATATTAAAGCGAAAACAAGACCCACGTCAAAGACTTTTTTACAACAATCAAAATACAAATCTTTACTTAATCACAACTTAATCTTTGATCTTTAGACTCACCACAAAAACAGAGACGAAGAAAAATCCAAGTGGGGCGCACAGAAAAAAAATTATAACTCGTTTCACACACACATTCAAATGTGAGACGAATCACAGCACAGAGTAAATCCACTTATATGTCACACACAAAACAATAAGGTAGCCTTTTTAATCACGTTAGATCTAATTAACGCGTTCGAGATAGTATTTTACGCGGGATATGCGGTCTCTCTGAGTAAAGTTAGCACAACCTACCAGCAACGCTTATCAGTTGCGACTGGTGAGCGAATGACAACGTGTGAGCGAGAACGAATGGTTGAAACTTGAAGCGTGAACGCAAAAGAAAAGTGCGCGGGCCGGTCGACGCTTGAGGACGTAGGCCCGGTATTCCGTATGTTGGTTAATAGATTGTTACCTTTTAGTATCAGTTAAGAAGATAACGCGGATAGATTCGTTTATCAGTATTTAGGTACTTTAGGTTAGGTTAGGTTTAAAGATATTTATTTCTCAAGGAAGAACAAAGTTCACTTACATGAGAACAATAATAATACTTAAACTACGCTTAGACAGTAAAAAGGACCTTATACTAATTTCTATCTAAAAACTAATCTTATTATTAAACTTCATTAACTTCGTTGAAAAGATAACTAGAAAAGTATGGCCATTTGTAACATTTTATACAAGCGGTTTGCCCTGAACTGACCTCGCAATTGCGTTTAAAACTCTTTTTTTTATTAGATTATTTCCTAGACTTAAGTATTAAGCGCATTCAAGTCGTATATTATTAAACTAAACGTGCATACGTCAACTATTAAGAGATGACAAACAAATGTGCACACTAACTAATAGACAAAATACAGTTAAGAAAACTTGGAAACTTGGCTTTTCTCAGCCAATTAGGGTAACATTTACAATACCATTTACTTAACTAACTTCATTCTGTTTCAAAAAGGTATCTTAGTGGAATGGCGTCAGATTTTCCTCGTGACTATCGTAATCGCTATTTTAATAAGCCTTCGTCGAAGCAACTATAATTATTCCAGTCTTAGATTGTGACTTATGTTAGCAATTTATATTGCGTGGTTTACTGTTCACTATTCTTAGTTTTTATCATCTGTTGAATATTTTTAGTTTAAAATCTTTTAAACCCTTTATTGCAAGTTTCTAGTTTTCTGTAATATACTTACGTTCTTATCGCACCATGTCTTAATCTTTAGTATTTAATAGGTCGGTATGTAGTGTTGTAGGTATGTAGTACTAAACTCGTGGTTCGCCCCGAACTGAGACGTCAAATTTGGACGTTAGAAAATCTCCACTTTGAAAGCCCCCCATTTCGTAAATTTTAGGGGAAAATTTAAAAAAAAAATACGTTTGGACTCTATTCCTAATTATCTTTAAAATGATACACCGCAACCCTATGTAACGCTATAAAAAATATTTTACTTCGCATTCGCTTCTATGAGAACCCCCCTGAAATAAAGATTTTTATAACTTTTTAAGCCATATTCGGCTGGAGGCCATCGGTTTACATATTATATTTAAATTTGAAGTAATTACGTTCTGTAATTCAGAAGTGATAAGGCGGATACAGACGGACGGACGGACAAGTGCAAATTCACTCAAGTAGACTCAGAGACCTTTGCTTCGCTCGGTCAATTAATTAACACGACAAGTTTAAATTTTAATATGCTGTCACTTTTTTGAGAAGAGCATATTGCGGTTGCCACAACGTAACAGGATTGAAAAATTAAACTGAATCAATTATAGAATCCTTGTGCAAGTGGGCCTAAGTTTTCATTAAAGTAGCGGATTTAAAATTACTTTTTCTGTAGGTAAATATTTATTTTAGTTGTATCATACAAAGATCCAAAACTAATGATAAACAAAAAGTTTTGATAATTCACCGGTTTAGTGAGTGAATTGAGATCTCGAAGATTGCACGATGAAATTCAACAATGTCGTAGGTGTGTATACTTCTAGCATGTGATACTTACTTGAAGAATGAAGGGGACTACCTCTGTTTCAGGTTTAAAATGCCTAATTAGCCTCACTAGCCTTCTTTATTATTCTCCATTTGTCGATAATGAAGATATGACGACCTCCATGGCGCAGTGGTGAGCGCTGTGGTCATCTTGTGGGAGGTCCAGGGTTCGATTCCCGGTAGGGTTGATTTGGGAATTTATAATTAAGTACATATTTCTAAATTTTCTCTGGTCTGGTCTGGTGGGAGTCTTCAGCCGTAGAGAACCCGCAAAGACGTACCGCCAAGCGATTGAGCGTTCCAGTACGATGCCGTTACGAAGATTAACTGCCGTACCCCTGACAAATTAGCTCGCTACCATCTTAGCATGCATAATCACTTACCATCAGGTGAGATCGCAGTCCAGGGGCCTAACTTGTAGTGGAATAAAAAAATAACACATACACACACCTACCTACTGTATAGTATGTGAGTGTTTATTTCCTCAGTGATCACCTACTTTCCACCGTGCTTCGGTGTTTGGAGAAATGATTGACGATACCACGAGAAAGGTAAACATACAAAGCTCGCTTAGGGCTTATTAAACTGATTTTCACCTTCTTCTAATAGACTTTAGGTTGGAAATCGATCAACGATGTAATTACCTATAAAGTTCGGTGCCTGATTCTACTCTATCAGTTCCCTTCATTCGTTTACGTATGCGCCATGCAGCCATTGATAGCTACTGCGTGTACGTAATATATGTGAAAGAAACATTTCCCGCCTAGTGCATTTGGGATAAATGATAATATAATATCATCATCATATCTACTTTTTGACATATCAAAATTATTTTGAAAACTGCAAGAAAAACTAAATAACAATTCATAAAATTGATTCATATACAATCTATTCAGATATCTCTTGATACATAATTATTTCTTAATTAACTGAACTGCGTTTTTTAAATGAGTTAAATAATGAAGATTTAAGTGTTCTTTACCGCGCGATATTTTCGTCAGAAAAAAACTGGCTGGCGCAAAAAACGGTGCAAGATCACGAAAACTCGCGGAAAACGTATGAAAAAAGTACACGATACAAAAAGTATGAAAACTCATCAGAACCTTAACATCTGTTATACCTATACTCATTGGACTTGGAGTGAAAAAAGACTACTCATGTAAGTTATTAATCCACTACAAGTTAGGCCCTTGGGGCCTTGACTGCGATCTCACCTGATGGTAAGTGATGATGCTGTCTAAGATGGTAGCGGGCTAACCTGATAGGGGCATGGCAGTTATATTAAACCCGTACCCATGCCATACCCCTATTCGGTTTCTACACGGCATCGTACCGGAACGCTAACTCGCTTGGCAGCACGTCTTTGCCGGTAGGGTGGTAACTAGCCACGGCCAAAGCCTCCCACCAGGCCAAAATGTAAGTATGTGTGATAATGTTTGCTAACAGCAGAAGAGTGCTAGAAAATAAGAGGTGATTGCGATAGTGTGTAACTAAGGTGTAGTTTTTTTTTATTATGTAACTAGATGATGTCCGCGACTTACGTCCGCGTGGATTAAGACTTTTGATTCCCGAGGGAACTCCCTAATTTTCCGGGATAAAAAGTAGCCTATGACCTTCCCCGGGATACAAACTATACCCATAGGTACCAAATTTCATCAAAATCGGTTAAACAGATGGGCCGTGAAAGTAAAGCAGACAGACAGACAGACGGATAGACAGACAGACACACTTTCGCATTTATAATATTAGTATGGAAGTATGGATAAGGCCCATGGTGGATGGTGGCCGTTGGGGGGATCATTAATACCGCAAGATGCAACCGAGTACCGATCCTCATTCCTAAGGGACCGAGGAGAGAAAGACAGTGAGTGAAAACTAACGTAGTGTTCTTCGTACTTAGTTGTGCCCTAACTAATTTTGATTGAAGATGATTAACGCATCAACAAGTAGTTGAGCACTCAACAGCCGAGTTACACGATATTGCTAATGTATCAAATCGGACAGCCACCGTGTAATCACGGTTAACCAACGGATTATGCCGGTCGCATACCGGTAGCTTTTAACTTGCGTGTATTACTGCAATTAAAGCGAGTGGTCGGATCAATTTCGACTGACGCAAGTAAGCGGTTGCAATTGTTTTCTTAATTTGAAGAGATGGATAGAGATATTTGTCGTCTGTGCTTGGCAAGGGATGTGTAGTGACTATATAGTAACGCTAGCAACAAATGAAATAAATAGTTAATTCGAGTAGTTAAACCGACACGATTTTTCAAAAAGTGTAGTCTCGTGTGATTTTCCCACTAAGTATATTATAAACTTAAAATAAATAAAAAATTGCGAGCAAACAAGCAAGTGATTTTTAATGATTTCCACCGCCCATGAATATTTGCAGTACCAGAAGAATGGTCAATGCGTGCCGAGCGTTATCAGCCCATCCGCCTGTAAACTGTATTGGTTTGTCGATGCGTTTATGAAGCAGGATAGCGTTTTGCACCCGTTTTGCTAGGTCTGCTAAAGAATCACATTTTGCAAAAGAAAATTCACTCACTCGAGTTAGTTGTAAAATACTTTATTTTTGGTAAAATGTACAAATATGTACAAGTACAAAATGCGCAGTGTACAGTGTACAGTGTATGTACAATGTACAGTGTGAATGTACAGTGGCCTAATCTATACTTTTAAATACATACCTAATGTAACGAGTATATAGCGAAAGTTTGGGTGGATTGATGGACGCTTGTTACACAAACACTCCAGAGCGGCTGAACGGATCTGGATAAGTTTGGCACAGAGATAGATTATATAGTCTGGAATAACACACAGGCTACTTTTAATACCGGAAAATTGAAGGATTCCCGCGGGAACCGAAAAACTATTCAATTTGAATGCTAAAGAAAACATTTTTAAATTTCACAGGTTGCTTCATAAGTAGGTACATGCCATTTACCATTTCTTTAATGCCATTCCATAAGATTGCATCATTGCTTATAATAAATCTTCAGATGAGATTGTGGCCAAGCAATCAATTAAAAAGGTTCTAATGCGTATGTTACCACACTAGTGGGAAAAATCTTGGATAACTGCACACACTTGACCGTTTCCCCGATCAAAGGATGCGTGACCGCAATAGCTCGGACTTACTCAACCACGGATCAAAGCTTGTTACGCCAAGCTCACGGCATTATAGCACTTATTTGTAAAACAATATACGTCATAATAGCTTGCAAGCTTATTTGCTAAGTGAAGCCTTAACGAGTACGCCTAGAAAATGCAGACCGCAGAAATATGTTTGACCTAATCCGGTCCGCGACAGTTTTTTTGCAAGGATATTATGTGAGAAAAAATATATAGACCACACACTTTTTAGCTTTTGTTTAAGACGATAACACAACCATAAACAACCATAAAGCTGATTGTCAGAAATATTAATATTAAAGACCTGTGATAAAGTTGCGTGAAAAGCGGTTTAAGATGCGCAATACGTTTAACCGTAAGTTAAATAATTGACCGATATTAAGAGCAAAATTTTTGTTTTTTGAACCAACATTTATAATATGTAATACCCTCTTGTGCGACCAACTCGGATTCTTAATAGTTATCAAAACTTTTACGGTAAGCGTTACGTAACATTAACCGTTTTAATATGCAACTGGTCCTATGAATACACAATTCTAATCATTAATCAGAAGGTCCCGAGATTGTAATTTGTAACGAACCAAAAACCAAAAACTTCCTATGGGAGACAGTCACGGGCATCTGCTAATATACCTACAACACATTAAGTAAATCTTCGTCTCCAAGAATTACTTGAATTTATAATATGCAATTAGAACTATGCAGTGGCGTAGATACTTGCCGTGCAATTAAAGGATTTATAAGAACTCTGAATTCTTCTTAACAATAATTAAATCTGTGATTAACTTCATCGGCCATACTAATCCATACTAATATTTTAAATGTGAAAGTGTGTCTGTCTGTCTATCTATCTATCTGTCTGTCTGTCTGTTAAGCTTTAACGGTCTATCTTTTCAACCGATTTTGATGAAATTTGATGTAGAGTTAGGTTACATCCCGGGCAAAGGCAACTTTATGCTGGAAAATTAAGGAACTCCCGCGGAAATCATAAAACCTCAATCCTCGCGGACGAAGTTGCGGGCATTAGCCAGTAGATACATATTAAAGTTTTATTACGAATGTAGATATATATATTTAAGACCTTTTGTCTTCGTAACAACGCGAGCATGTCGGAGCGAGATGTCGGTGACGCGAATCCACAAGTTTACCCCCTACCAAAAAGTGCTCAAAGCGGCTAAAGAAGTTTTCACTTGAACAATCCATAGGTATTCTGCATTTCGCCTAGAATCTATAGATCCCAGATTTCCCGTTACATTTGATTTCCGAACCGCAATCGTGCGATCAGAAAATTATTACGACTTCGTGCAAGGTCGATCAAATACAATAGACCCAGCAAATAACTGTCAGTGAAATTAGTTAGCAAATCTAGTCTTTAGTACAGGAATTTTACGAGTTAAATTCCTTTGAAAATATATTTTCAGTGTCTAGGTCGATCCGGCTGGAGTTATTTCTTATTCAGTGGTTACAATCCGCTATAACGTGTTTTTATTGTTTTTCTTTTATGTTCCGAAGAAACGGTTTTTGATTGCGCAATATTCAGAAAATGAAAATCTGTTTTAGCTGCGAAAAGAAAATTAACCTTTTACCAATGAAAATGGTTATCAGATGCAAATCACCTGAGACCTCAAAATACGGCCATAGCTCCGAGGACTTTGGGAGGATCGAGATTACCGAGATCGAGATACACAGTACCAAAAGTTGAGGAATTTATCGAGACACGTGTGAGCGTTTGAATTTTGAAAATCGACTAGTCACTTTTTTTGGAATTTTGAAAAATGTAAAAAAGTCGCGTTTTTGGGGGGTGTTTGTTTACTAAATTGTAAATATTTTGGAAAAAAACCGACTTAAAAAAAATGAAAAGAAGAGTCCTACTCCTAGGGTATTAGTTTAGCTACAAAATGGCGAAAAAATTTTGAAAATCAGTTAGTAATTGTGACCTGTAGGTGGTCCCTTTAGATTTGGAATTGTAGAAAAACGGGTATTTCCGTATATAAAAAGTGATGTAGCTTCTATGATTATTGACCGATTGTCATGGTAATGGTGTTAAAAGATGCGGATGCAGGCGAGAAGTGGATTCGAGTTGAAATTTTGAAAATCGGTGAATACATTTTTTAAAATTTTTTGAATTTTTTAAACAAGGAGGACGGCGCGAACGCAATCCTCATTTCCAAAAATTTTATAACATAAAACATATCAATTATCTATCGATCAAAAGGTTTTTCCGGGTAACCCAGCCGCAGTGCAATGAAATGCAATTTCCTTTATTCCGACCTAGAGGCCCATAGCCTCCAAGGCAGGCCCTAGCCGGTTTTACTCGGCTTCAAGAACATTCACCGGGGCACAATGTTGCGCCGCGCCCCGCCCGGGTAAAGAGGCCCAGCCTCGAGGCCCGTACCCCCGCTTGGCGCGCGTGACGGTGATGACGTCACGCGCAGCGAGGACCCTACTCCGGAATTGACAACTGGCCCAGGGGCCTACAAGGCAGGTTCTAGCCGATTACGGCTAGAAGACATTTACCGGGGTATACATAGCGCCCCGTCAGGGTAAGGAGGCCATGCCTCGAGGCCCGTACCCCTCGCTTGGCCCAGACGGGCCAATCGGAGAAGACCCGCGCTGCTGGTTCCTTTATAGCATTTTGGCTGACCCTGATTCAGAGGCAGCCAGAATGCTTTTTGATTTTAAAATATGATAATTAATATAACTAAAGTATAGTTAGGTACTTATAAGTTTTTCACAGGGAACGCCGTTTTGTGACGTGAAGAAAAGCCTCCAAATAAATCTCACAAAAAAAATAATAAAATATAAAATTTAGTAAGTACCTATTCGCGCCATGATTTAAGTACATACCTACATGATTTAAGTATTTATTTCACGAAGGACAACTTGTGTAACTTATGAATTATGATAAATTAAGACTTTACCACCGGTTCGGAAAATTCGGAAAGGTAATTCTACTGAGAAGAACCGGCAAGAAACTCAGCAGTTGCTCTTTTCATAAAAATACTACAAGGGATCGAACCAAGGACCTCCCACATAAAATACTTACCACTGCGCTAGGAAGGTTTTCAAGTCGTCTTCTGTCTGCCTGTCTGGTACCTACGCTTTGGCGGTCCGTCCATTTACTTAACTGATTTTGACGAAATTTGGTACAGAGATAAGTCAACATCATGGGGAACGACATAGGCTACTTTTAAAAACCTTGGATAAGTCATCATCTAGTCACACTAATATTATTTAAGTGCGAAAGTGTGTTTGTTTGTGGGTTTGTCCTTTCCTTCAATTACGCCGCAACATAGCAAAAGATCGATGTGATCTTTTGCATATAGTTATAGTTGAGGACCTGACGAGTGGCATAAGCTACTTTTTATCCCGAAAAATCAATGAGTCCCCGTGGGAATTAAAAAACTTATTCCACGCGGACGAAGTCGCCGGCATCAGCTAGTTCACTATATTCTAAAATGCCTAACGTTACCAAAATGTTCAAGTTTGGTGACCCTCAAGCTGAGGGCCACTTGAGACGCAGAATTGCCCGCTCAGCCGTCAGCTTCCCACAACCTCTCCAAGTCTCCACAAGGCTGTGGGCTTACTACATCCGCTTAAAAAGCAGTAGATCATAATATTTTATAATAGGGAGGATGACAACTCTGTCAAATCAGCAACTCGTTATCAAACTTAAAAACGCACTTCTAGTATGGAAGTTGTATGAAATTCACAGTTGTGACGTCATAAAATGTCAACGCACTTTTTTTCTTTAATCAAAATTTTAAAATGGTTATCAAACTTAAAACTACCCGAGGATGTGAATTTTAGGTCTTTTGGAAGACATGTAAAATAATAATCAGAAAGAAATAATTATTTTTTGATCATCATCCCTATTAGCTGATGCCCGCGACTTCATCCGTGGATTTAGGTTTGTGATTCCCGCGCGAACTCCTTAATTTTCCGGGATAAAAAAGCCTATGTCCTCCAGGTCCTCAACTATACCCATGCAAAAAATCATGTCGATCCGTTGCTCTGTTTTAGCGTGATTGAAGAACAACCCAACAAACAAACATACTTTCGCATTCATAATATTAAGTATGACAGGGAAGATGCCTAAGTTAAATATAAATTATTCCTTAGTGATTATTAAATAGTGGGTCTTCCAAAAGACCTAAAATTCACATCCTGGGTTAGTTTAAAGTTTGTTAATCATTTTAAACTATAAATCAAAGAAAAACAGTGCGTTGAAATTTGATGACATCACAACTATGTATTACATACAAACTTCCATATTAGTAGCGCCTTTATAAAGAGTTGTTGATTTGATTGAGTTGTCATCATGCCCATTGCAGTTTTATATGACGTAACTTGACTCCCCTAAAATAAGGATTATAATTCTGAAACAAAAAAATCAACAACATAAGCGATGGTAGTAAACCCCCCTGAAGGTACTCCACGATTTTCGAGTTCTTCCTTATAACAGTGCGGACTGTGGAGCTTAAGGGCGTAGTTAACGTGCGAATGGATCCATAAAAGTCGAAACTAACAAGGTGCTTGTTGTTAATTATATTTTTTCTCCCAGTTTGTACATTTCATGCTAGGCCCAGCATTGCGATACGCTTTCATGCCTTGGAACTTGGAAGTTATTTCTTCTCCTCTGATAAACTTTTGAAAGAGCGATTTCGTGGCGTGTGGCAGTAATAAAATGAACGGGCAATAAGTATTGTTTTAATATTGTTGACGTTCGTGTTTTAGCATTATAATCTTTATTTTTGGTAGGTACGTCAAGGTGTGTGACATAAAACTGTAATCTTGAAGTAATACTGCTTTAGGCGATGGTAGTAATCCCCCAGAGAATATAACGTATCAACAACAACGACAATCGGGCTGAACGTCGAGCCGCAGATTACAAAACGGCTATAGTCGTATTACAAAACGTGGTCCAGATTACAAAACGGCTATAGCCGTATTACAAAACGTGGTCCAGATTACAAAACGGCTATAGCCGTATTACAAAACGTGGTTCCGCCGTTTTGTAGTCTGGCGGATTCTACGATTCGGCGGCGACATACATATCCTATACAACCCTAGGAAATATATTCAATGGCGGAATACATAGACGTCCGATAACATATCAATACTTAGTCTTTGCATTGCATTTTTATCTTATACCTACTGTACCATCGTACTGTTGGATCATTTTATCAGATGAGATCGTAAGTACGTTATCGATAAAAATTGGGTCATATCATCTATCTACTTACCACTCATTACAATCATTCGAAACCGCAGATAATAGTTTCAAACGGTTAGTCAGTACGCCTTGACCCTAAGAAAAAAGACTCGAATGCAAGCGCTTATCTAATCTTATCGCTATAAAAATGCTCGGTTTTTTACGCCACTATAAGTTTACCCTTGACTGCAATCTCACCTGATGGTAAGTGATGATGCAGTTTAAGATGGTAGCGGGTTAACCTGTTGCGGGTACGGCAGTTAAAACCCATACCCCTATCGGTTTCTACACGGCACCGTACCGGAACGCTTATTCGCTTGGCGTCTTTGCCGTTGGGGCGGTAACTAACCACTGCCGATGCCTCCCACCAGGCCAGACCAGAGAAAATTCAGAAATTTTGATCGTACCCGGGACTTCCCAGTCATAAAACCACATCGGTCACCACTGTGCGGTGTGCCACAGGTCGTCGAAGCGGATATTTTGAATCACCGGCTAAAATCTGGAGAACCACGCGGCTAAGAAGATCACTTGACTTACTGTCGTTTCTTTCACCTCTTATCGTGATTTTTTCGCTCGGGATTCTAAAAATAACTCATCCTAAGGTTTTTAATTAACATCTTGAAACAACTGTAGGTACTTAAATGGATGGATTTGGATGGATGTATGGATGGATGTTTGTTACTCAATCTCGCCCGCACGGCTGAACGGATCTGGATGAAATTTGGCACAGAGATAGATTATAGTCTAGAATAACACATATAGGCTACTTTTTATCCCGGAAAACTAAGGAGTTCCCGCGGGAACCAAAAAACCTTAATCCACGCGGACGTAGTCGCGGGCATCAGCTAGTATTTATTATTTTAATTTTTTTAGTATTTCGCGCACCCATTCGGTTCTTCTTCTACGACGACGCCGCCGCTTTCTCCAGAAGAGAATTATCTTGAAGATACAGAATAATCATCACGAAACAAAGAGGACTTCACGAAAGCGGTATCACCGGGACACTGCCTTATTTAACAGAGAAAATCGTATCCAGTGTGTGCACTCATTTCGTACGAATAGTAACGTACTTACGTTTACGTACGAACGAATTCGCATCCAAAGTGAGCGCTCAGCGCGGCCTAATACATCACGTGACACGTCAAATCAAAATCAAATCAAATCAAATCATTTATTTGCATAGATTGCGTAGGTACATTGATGTTACATTATTAAATTGGTATGAACTACAATCTGCCATGTACTGGCATGCAAAAATTATCTAATAATTATAAATACTTATTCTAAACATCATTTATTTTAATATATTTTATTATTCTATACAATATTTATGTCAATTATATTATTATAATGTATTGTATTGTAATCAAACCGTCAGTCTAATGTTATATCGTTTATTACATAAATGTTCAAACTATCTATATATTTGTATCTGTTAAATACTCCTTAATTGTATAATATCTTTTCTACAACAAAAATTCCTTAATTTTTTGTTTAAACGTTACGATATTTAGATTTCGGTCAGCCAATGATGCTGGTAGTTTATTATACAACTGAGGTGCCATATTAAAGAAACTATTACCAAAAAATGCTGTTGCATGCTGTATAAAACATAGTTTATTCTTTCTTCGTTCATCCGTCCTTTACACCCACCACCAGGGGTTATACTGCCAAGTGCCAAGTGCCAACAATATGCCAACGCATGGCAATATTTAAGCAATATTACTCAAAATTATAGTTTGATGTCACGTACCTTGATAAAATAATAAGGATTATAATTCTAAAACACGCAAGTCAACAATAATGAAACAATAAGGCTTTAAGCGTTGGCAGTATGGTTGGCAGAATAGGAGGCCGACGTCTAGACCACTAGGTTGTCTATTCAGATATTAGTGTTATGATACCTACCACAGCGACCGCCGATTTTATTGTTAGATCTTTTCGCTAGGAACTTAGAAGAAAGAAAGAAGAAGAAGACAGAGAGAATATGGAAGAGTTGTGTGGTGTGGTGTTGTAGCGGTGCGAATTGTCGCAAGAGGAGGTTTATCTACCCTGTGTCGCAAGCTTCACTTGCAAGCTACACGTTGTACCACATAGATTTGTCGGTTTTGGCGTATTATTGCAAATTAGGCTTCTTTTTCCTTGAAATATCTACCTTTTTAGGGTTCCGTAGCCAAATTTGGCAAAAACGGAACCCTTATAGATTCGTCATGTCTGTCTGTCTGTCTGTCTGTCCGTCCGTATGTCACAGCCACTTTTCTCCGAAACTATAAGAACTATACTGTTGAAACTTGGTAAGTAGATGTATTCTGTGAACCGCATTAAGATTTTCACACAAAACTAGAAAAAAAACTATAAATTTTGGGGGTCCCCATACTTAGAACTGAAACTCAAAAAATTTTTTTTCATCAAACCCATACGTGTGGGGTATCTATGGATAGGTCTTCAAAAATGATATTGAGGTTTCTAATATAATTTTTTTCTAAACTGAATAGTTTGCGCGAGAGACACTTCCAAAGTGGTAAAATGTTGGTCCCCCCCCCCCCCCCCCCGTAACTTCTAAAATAAGAGAATAATAAAACTAAAAAAAATATATGATGTACATTACCATGTAAACTTCCACCGAAAATTGGTTTGAACGAGATCTAGTAAGTAGTTTTTTTTTTAATAATTTAAAACTTACTACAGGTTTGTACGGAACCCTCGGTGCGCGAGTCCGACTCGCACTTGGCCGGTTTTTTATTTACTACTATACTAATTATCCATATTTATTTCACCACAAAATGCTGAACAGATGCAAAAATGCAAAAATTGCCAACCGTGATGTTCGAAACCAAGCACAACGCGGCGTAAAAAGTGTCAAGTCACATAACAAGCAAAAAGTAATACTGATTGAAAAATGATGAACGGAAACGCGGAGCGCGCGCCGGGTACAATCAGGAAGAGGCAATTCTGCGACGATTTGCGACGCCCCGGCACCTAGGGTTGGCTTTTTCCATTAAATTGTAAGTAAATTAATAAAACGACTAATTTTAATTTATTATTTTTTTATTTAATTTGTTCTGATTTTATTGATTTGGTTTTATTCACTTATCTATATATATAAAACTAGCTGATGCCCGCGACTTCGTCCGCGTGGATATACCAAGTTTCATCGAAATAACTTGAGAAATGACGGACTTTTATACAAACTTTCAACCCCTATTTCACCCCTTTGAGGGTGAAATTTTGAAAAACTGTGAAACACGTATGTCTTCATTTTTAACCCGCAGCTCATATACCAAGTTTCATGGCTATAACTTGAGAAATGAAGGACTTTCATACAAACTTTCAACCCCTATTCCCTTCGGGGGTAAAATTTCCAAAAACTGTGAAACACTTATTTCTTCATTTTCAACCAGTAGCTTGTATACCAAGTTTAATCGATATAACTTGAGAAATGACGTACTTTCATACAAACTTTCATCTCCTATTTCACCCCCTTAGGGGTGGAATTTTGAAAAACTGTGACACACGTACTTCTTTATTTTTTACCGTAAGCCAAAATAAAAAGTTTCGTTGATATAACTTGTAAAACATCTTGAGAAACGAAGGACTTTCATACCAACTTTCATCCCCTATTTCACCCTTTTGGGGTTCGAATTTTCAAAAACTGTGAAACACGTATGTCTCCATTTTCAACCCGCAGCTCATATATCAAGTTTCATGGCTATAACTTGAGAAACTAAGGACTTTCATACAAACTTTCAACCTCTATTTCACCCCTTCGGGGGTAGAATTTCGGGATAAAAAGTATCCTATGTCCTACCTCGTAGTATAGGCTCAAATCGTGCCAAGTTTCGTTTGAATTCATTCAGTAGTTACGGCGTGATGGGCGGCCAAGATACAGACAGACAGACAGACAGACAGACAGACAGACAGACAGACAGACAAAAATGAAAAAAATTACAGATTTGGCTTCAGTATCGAATAATGAGTGCCCTCCAAAAAAAATTTTCAAAATATCTTCAATGTACAGAATTGGACCTGTTACAGTTTTATTATAAGTATAGAAGATTCAAAGTCCTGACTGACTTATATATCACCGCACAGCCTACACCGCTGGGGTTAGAAACTTGAAATTTTGACAGTAGGTTCCTTTTGTGACGTAGGCGCTCACTAAGGAAGGATTTTTCAAAATTCCACCCCTAATGGGGTGAAATAGGGGTTGAAAGTTTGTATGAAAGTCCTTCATTTTTCAAGTTATAACCATGAAAGTTAGTATTTGGGCTTCTGGTTTAAAATAAAGAAATACGTGTTTCACAGTTTTTGAAAATTTTATCCCCAAGGACGTTAAATAGAGAGTTTGTCCTTCAATTACGCCGCAACAGAGCAACGGATTAACGTGATTTTTTGCATGGGTATAGTTGAGGAACTGGAGAGTGATATATATATAGGATTTATCCCGGAAAATTAAGGAGTGCCTGTGGGAATTAAAAAAAACTTATGCCACGCGAACGAAGTCGCGAGCATCCTCTAGTTTAATGTATAAATGATTTAGATTTAAAATATTGCATGCCGTAAGGTGAAATTTGGCCGGACGATAGTTATTGTAATTTAGAACAAGACCACTCTGTATCCAAATTTGCAATAAAATTGATTGATTGATAAATAATTTGTATCGTGCATCGGAAGTTAATATTTTTAGATTTCAGGCGCAAGATCGATACAGGTAACTTTGATTTTAAGAAAGAATCGGATTGACATTACTAAAAGGTAGTTTATTGGACAACGCACTGTATCTGTCTGTATTGGATTGTTTTTTATGTGAAAACTGTGTAAAGTATGACTAATATCATATCTGTACTAATATCAAAACTTTCAATATTCTTTAGCTCTAATTTAAAATCTAATAAACTAAACTTGTTAAAGAAAATCTTCCTTTAAAATTTTCCAGTAAAATATTTTGTTTGTTACCTACTTTGACAACCCTAGGAAATGTGTTTCTAGATTTGTTTATGGAAAAGGATGTTGGAATACAACATGAAATAAAATGCATATGAAGGGTGTGGTTACTGAGAAAATAAAAATATAAACTGAATGTTGAATTTTTTTTTACCATCAACAGAAATAAATCTGTACAAAGAAAGGTACTGTGAAATCCATCGAAAGGAATAAGATTACGTTAGTAGCTTTACGTATTTAATTTAATTAACTCCATTATAAGCCAAGTCATTAAAAGGCCTTAATAAGCGTTTGCGTCGGTTACCTGATGAATGAATGAATAAGCGTAAATAAATCATTCATTCAACAGGTACACGACGCAAATGTATGCCATATTTCCTTTCACGTCTGTCGTACAAGCCGACCGCCCAGAGAGACTATGTAACGTCCTAATGAACTTTATTACAGATCGAAATTATGTAAAATTATGCAACGGTTTGGAAAATTCATGGTGTGGCCATAAATAAATCACATTTTTTTTGACCGAGCGAAGCAAAGGTCTCTGAGTCTACTTGAGTGAATTGGCACTTGTCCGTCCGTCCGTCCGTCCGTCTGCCAGAGCCTTAAAACTTCTGAATTACTGAACGTAATTAATTCAAATTTAAATATAATATGTAAACCGATGGCCTCCCGCCGAATATGGCTTAAAAAGTTATAAAAATCTTTATTTCAGGGGGGCTCTCATAGAAGCGAATGCGAAGTAAAATATTTTTTATAGCGTTTCATAGGGTTGCGGTATATCATTTTAAAGATAATTAGGAATAAAGTCCAAAAATATTTTTTTTTTAATTTTTCCCCTAAAATTGACGAAATGGGGGACTTTCAAAGTGGAGATTTTCTATCGTCCAAAGTTGACCTCAGAACTCTCAATTTTCTGAAAGGCTGAGCCTGAAACTTGATCAATTATTTGAATTATATCCTGCACTTGAACAACAAATACTAAAATTAGATAAAAATAATAAGGAAACGAAATTATTTAATTTTTAATGCGCTTCAGTACTTTAAACAGAACTTCACAATGATGTCAATAGATGGCGCTCTGTGATACCGCGATGTCTCAGTTCGGGGCGAACCACTAGTATCTAAATCGGGGAGCGTGGGGTATGGGCTCTCGGTGCACCTCATACCGCACTTCGTTTGACACCCGAAATGTGTTTCCGCGCAGAGTTCAACTTACGCCGCGGCTACTATAGGTACAGATAATACTTGCCGCTACGTGCGTGGGCTAGACCTTAACACTTAATATAAAGTAGATACTTAAATTAAATAATGACATTGCAAATAACACCAGGAAACTTTAAATCAGGATTTTCAACTTTAAAATTATTATATTTAAGAATTATCGCTTCCTATTCATAGTTTAATTTTGATGAATTACGCTAGTTACGTTTAGAAAAGTGCTATAAATCTCGTATTTATGAGTGACGATCGCGTGAGTAGGATTTGTTACCGCGATTACTTAGCAAGATTGGGTAATACGATCGTGTAGAAATATCCAATTAGTGGTTGTTATTTTATTGCTTTGTATTTTTATATTTTTGATCTTTTCTAAGTGTATCTATAATATATGTAGCTATTATTTAATTTTTGGTATAACTAAGAGACCTATTATTACGAAGTTTATTTTAGAGTCCAAACCTGGAACGCTAGCGCGTCGCGTTTGGCCTGAAAAATCCGCAGGAAAGCCACCGGCTACTAGAAAAAAAATTATACATATAAGTAGGTGAATTTAAATGCACCGAGCGGAAAAACTGGTCTATTGAAACTGAAAAACTTTCATTAATTTTATCTCCGAAAACAACGATTAAAAAGTAGTTAAATATTCTAATTTTCGCAAGAATTTCAATTGAAAGCTTCTTCGAAACATTCGGTACCTATTTTGGGCTTAGACAATCTTTAGGTTCTAAGGTTAATAAGGATACAATTGAATTGATTAACCATATTAAGTAATCGTCCAATAAGAAAACATTTCCAAATGAATATGAATGGACAGCCACACGATTTTCTCCCTATAGGCATATTTGCATCCAATTGCATAATACAATGTAAGGGGCTACCTGACCTTAGTTTGGTGCAACTAACTGCAGAAACATTCAACGAATTGTGGTTTTAAAACCTCATACAAATAAAGGTATATTTTGTATGTAGATAAAAAAATTATGAACTTGTTGTACTATATGTACAGCTGAATTTTGTGATTGTATCTGTAATATTTTTCAGAGGATTATAGCTGTTACTTTAGTTGATATAAAGGACAGTTTGGTATGAAGATAAAATAGGATTGGGTGGATTGTAATGTTGGATTGCGGAGGCGGTAAGTGGGAGCAAGTACCAAGTAGCAGGAAACTGGAAGAGCTATTATTTATTAGCTATGATTGCATTAGAATTATTGCTGAATGAAATTGTGAGGTATCTATTTAACTCCGAAAGGAACATATTGTTTAGTGCAAAGAAGTACAATCGTCAGAAAAATGTCCTTTTAGTGTGCATAGGAAATGTAAAACAGAGTACTTATACAAAGAGTAACAAGAAGAAGAGAAGTAGAATAATAATAAAGAGTAGGTACATTGTTTATAAGAGTAATAAAATAATAAGCTTTTCTTTGCTTTTCCCTACACGATCAGCTTTAATTAGAAAGAAGAGTCACTACTTCATGCCCTATTGTCCATTTCAGGTCTCCATGCTATATTTCCACTAAAAATAACACACTTCTCTACATCAAATCGGACTCCTTTTAAAAGTACGGACCAGTTAATGTTATGCTTACAAGCCATGTCCCGGACGCGGACTCTTCGCTAGCCAAAGCCACGCTACAACTACAACATAAAAACCAATAATATTGACGAAAACGTAGACATTTAGACAAAGTAATCATACGGCAAGTGAGGGACTTTATGTTGTACTGAATAATAATTAGTCGTACTGGGATCAATAAAAAAAATCTAATAAGGTACAATGAAAACACCTGTCTCGATCAATATTTGGTGATGCCGGCTTTTCCATAAATATCGATGGGGCAGTATACGATTTTTCTTACTTTTTGCCATAGCCATGTAGTATTCCGATGCTATAATATATTATTGGAACATAATAGAACATTCCAAAAATAGAGTTGTAGACAAAATTCTATTGGTATAAAATATTGCTTCTCAGAATGAAATACTGAGGGACATAAATAGTCCCTTTGCTAATTGACCTCTGTTATAAATTATAATCTGTAAACCAATGATCATCTCTTTCATCCATATGCTATTACAGATACAACTGAGCGAGATAGAGTAGTAGTGATATTGATCGATCTTGAAGGTTGTACCTATCTGATGCCGCAATGTCAATCTATTTTTATCCAAACATATTTTCATAGTTCTGAAATTACAACTGCTATAACTATGCCCTATTTTTATTAAAATAAAATTCCTACTTTTTCTTGCATTTAAACAGATTTAATATAGGTATAGAGACATCGAGTAAGGCACAGTTTATAGTTAATAATATTTATAATATTGGTATAATATGCAGTCAGTCAGTCAGTCCAGTCTAAAAAAACATGTCTAGCATACCTTTCGATGGTGTTATAGTCTGGCTACGCTAAGTCTGCAGCAGTAGGAAATGGTAGAATTTGAAAATGTGTTGATGGAAACACAGACTGTAATGCGAAAAAACACATTTGATACTTGTGTTTTTGTTTTTAATCTGCTTTCCCGGGAGTGTGGTCATTGGTAAATAATGTACTTACAGTTAGGCAATTATATGTTCTCTTCGCTATCCTAAAGTTACACAAAACCCTATATTTTGACCCAAGTATCATAAATAAAAGAACAAATAATACTGTTGTGGAACTAGTACACACAAGATCTGCTTTTGCTGGGTATCAATATCAACATAAATCTACTTACTTGTATAATAAAGTTAACAAAGTTCTGAATATTTATATACCCAAAGAAAATTCATGACTGTAAAAGAACACTTAAAAACTGGCTAAAAGCACTATCTTTTGATGAAACGGAGGCTCTTCTGCAAATTGTTCAATAGGTGTAACTGTGGTTTTAACTGGAATATACATGTATGCGCACACTCATACAATACACACACACACATATATACACACACACACACACACTCACACAATACACACACACACACACACACACTTGCTATCACTCTTGCATGCTTGCATGATGATAATTAAATATTGTCTCTAAAAATTTGTTAATGCTATAATGTAATTGTTAAATTTGGAAGAGCTAGGCCTTCTGGCACAGGTATTCTTATGCTTATCAGAAGGCCTCAGCCACAAATATTTGTTAAAAATGTATTTTTGGAAATAAATCATTTTTCATTTTTTCATTTTCATTGGTCGTTTTAGTACATTTTCAAAGGGTGAATGTAAATATAGGGCACAGTTTTGACAGCGTAATATGGTAGTGATCGATAATAAGATACGATTTTTTTTATTAGTAAGGTGTTAGTCGTCAAGTCTAATTCCTGGTTGCTTGTCTCTCTCTCTTTCATATCAGCGGCTCACTATTGAGCATGACTCTCCTCTCAGAATGAGAAGGGTTTGGCCAAGTGCGGATTGGCAGACTTCACACACCTTCGAGAACATTATGAAGAACTCTCGGGCGTGAAGATTTCCTCAGGATGTTTTCCTTCAACGTTTGTATTCATTCCGAGACGAGATCCGTGACTCGTAATCAGGGAAAAATGGGTTGAAATGATGATGATTTTTTTTTATTTCTTTTTATTCATTAAAGGCTTACGCTTGACCACATCACACCTGATGGGAAGTGATGATGCGGCCTAAGATGGGACGCGCTTGCCTAGAAGATGCCCATTCACTCTTGATTTAAAGATACCCAGATTGTATTTGGTGGGAAACACAGTTTTAGGTAGAGTGTTCCAGACCCTAGCCATACGAACGAGGAATGAAGACGCGAAGCGTTTCGTTCGTGTGGATGGAACGTCGACGACATAGGGGTGGAAACTCGCACGGCGTCTTGAGGTACGATGGTAGAAAGGTGGTAGAAAGGTCGAAAAGCTCCTGAGCACACTCACCGAAATATATCCTATAAAATACCGATAGGCCAGCTACCTTACGGCGGTGATCCAGAGTTTGGAGTTTCGCCAGAAGAGGTGAATCTTCGCCAATCAATCTCCTAACCCGACGATCTACGGCGACCAAGAGCCGCCAGCTGATACTTAGCAGAGCCATCATAAATGTGAAGGTATTTAATCAAGCACATCCTCATAATTTATTCACGTTCATAGATTAATTATTTATTCATAGATTAAAGATTTGTCCGGCTGATTGTAGATAATTGTAAATTACGCATGAAACCAGTAGAGATATTTTCATATGTAAATAAGTGCAACAACCGGAAGTGCTACCTGTTCTAGAGTCACACTAATTACACGCACCGCGCGCGCTCTTCATAATCATAATATACCTAAACGTCAATTTTAAAATAACACTGCGTTATTAAGTCGATGAAAATAAAACATTTAAGCCTTCTTTTTGACAATGTAACCTAAAGCTTTTGATACTCGTAGGTACAATCATGAGTTGCGCAACCCCTGATTAAGAATCTACAGTTTTAAATAACTACATCTCTAGTCTCTACTCTCTACCTATTTCGTTAAGTTCAAACTGACAGAGAAGATCAAAGTTTGTCTAAATATGAAGGGTTAGCAATGTAATACCTAGTCCGTTAAGGTGGTTTCACACCGACGAGGCGAGGTGAGCCCTGAAATAAAGTGAATTTAATTATTGAAAGCGGGCAACGGACAGGAGACCGCACGCGACTCCGATGGCCCGCGACAGTACGAAAGTTTCCATTTTGCAAAGGAATGAATACTCTATTAGTTCTTGCCTAACACATCCTCGCGAATCCAGACCTTTCACACCAAAGATTGTCGGAACGAAAATTGAAATATTGCCATACAAATTTTAATTCGCGTCTCGCCCACCCAGGCCCCACGCCTCATCTCGCCGGTCTGAAATCAACTTTATACTTGGACGAATCGAACCGTACAGCGAGACGTAGGATTGTTCAAACAACTAGCATCGTAAAACAGAGTGATTTATTGAAAAGCTCTCGCTTCCCGAGACGGCAGGCGGGAATTTAACTGATGCAGGGAAGGGCAATAATTAACTTCACTCCATAAATAACATTAGCTGAAAGTTCGCAGACAAGGCTTGTGCAGCCATGTTTTGATTTTCAAGTTGTAGGTATAAATAATAGAGGGCTCTATCAGATTCAGATGTAAACTATTCTGGGCCATTACCACATGAGTAAAATTGTATAGGTACCTATGTTAGCGTCAGAACTCATAACCGATCAAAGCCAAAAAACAGTCAAAAGTAGTTACCTAGTTACGACTATGGACGTTGGTCAAAACCATTCTTAACTGCGAAAATATTGGGTAATATTGAGTTTTAATGCAGTCTGCTGTTTAACATACTATGGAAAGTATAACAAATAGTAAAAAGGTGACAGTGATTTTTAAAAGTGTGGTGTGACCTGTCCCAAAACTGAATCAGCACAACCCGACTCCAGTCTCCTAAAGTGTTTTTAAAAGCACGAAGCCATAGAACCTCGCGAAGCTCCTGAATGAAGCGAGCCTTCGAGGCCGAGTGGAACGAAGCTGTCCTGGGTTCGATCCCCGACAGAAGCAAAGTGAGATTTTAATGAATTCTAAATTGCATCTGATATGGTTTGGTGGGAGGTACCTATCACGAGTGGTTCGATGCTGTGAAGAAACTAGAAACCATTGGCAATGCATTGGCGGCTCCTCTGGTGTTGCAAAAGTTAATGGGCGGCGGTAATCACTTAACATCAGGTGACCCGCCTGCTCGTTTGCTCGCTACATATTTTTAAAAAAAGGGGAAAATAATACTGCTAGGGAAATATAGCCTTTTCTTTCAAAAATTGTGGTACCGAATTCAGATCACTCTCATCTCGTATGATGTGAACAACAATCAATTCTCTCTAAGTGATCGCAACACGTACTTAAGTATGAAACCGGTAAACGGCCCTGCCCCCTGGGGAATCCTTCTCGCGTCGCGCCTAAACCGAAGGAATTATGGAATTATTCGCAATTTTCCGCAGCATCACGCAGTGTGTAAACGCAGCCGCCAGCCACGTTTTATTATTGCCTAGATTGGTGCCTCTTAGCGTTTCTTAGAAGTTTCACCTGAGGTACCATCGATATCCATCACCAAAGATAACTCTGTACCTACTGCAGCCCCTTACTGCCCTGCTTACTGCAGCCCTGTACTGTATGTCCAACGCTCTGGGCAAATGAATGCGACTAACATGTAGCGCCAAGTAGCAACTTGGCGTTACATATTTTCCACGCGTGCCCTGTTGGTCGGTTTTCCGAGTTTAACGAATTTAAATCCTAACATATTAGCGTTAAAACAAGGAGGCCAACAATGAGACGTGTGATAGATTATTATCCAAGCAACCGGTACAATGTACTGCGTAATGCACTTACCAGTTACCTGCAAAAAATACAATAAAAGTAAGAGCTAAAATTGAAGATAAAGTGGCTCTACCTACAATGCCGCAGGCACCGCACCCGATTGATCAAAGCATTATTTTTTTTCATAATAAGTAGTACAAGTAACAAATGTTCCCTTTTGCGTATTTAGAAATTGCAAAAAACTAAACTTAGGGGGCGCGCACGAAACGAGCGACGGCCGAGCGACGGCGACAGCGGGGCGGAAACCGAGAGCTGGTGACAAATTTCGGGAAGGTCCTTTAGGCGAGCTGAAATTGTGGAAAAATATAATTTCGTTCATTGGCGAATCCAGTTCTGCCAGTCTGGTAGATCGTTTGCGGTTATTTCGCTACTGCGCAGCATATAACATTTTCAAAAAAAAATCGGAAAAAACATTTTTTTTGCAACTTGATTTTTTTATATTTAAATCGAATACTTATAGAATTCGAAAAATAAATCCCAGACATTTTTGTCGGTTACAAAGTATTACCAGACCTCTTTCAATTTGTTCCCGAAATTTGTCGCCAGCTCTCCGACTAGTCGCATCGCCCCGCTATCGCCGTCGCCCCGCTACCGCTAAAAACTATGCCATTTTTTGTAAGTACAACTGATTATTATTTTTCATTCAAAGGATTAGTCTTTGGAATGAACTTCCCTCACATATTCACCGTGCTAAAACCTTAAATAAGTTTAAAATTGACGTCAAAAAGCATTATCTGTCTCTTTGTTATCTTTAATAGCGGCATGTATATTTTTCTTTTTTTCCTTTTGTATATTTATTTATATATTAAGTTATAGTCTATTTAGTCTTACGTATGTCTATTATAATTATTTTGTATATATTAGTGTATCATAATTATGTTTTATATAAATGGTATAGGTTAGTTTATTTAGATATTAGTATTTAAGTTTATTTTTATTTTTGCACCACCTCCCGTTGTCCTCTTCTCCATTTTTTCCCTAGCGCTAAGGTTGTCTGGAAGAGATCGCTGTTTAGCGATAAGACCGCCTTATTGTACCTATATTTTAAGTTTTCTTGTATCTTGTTTCTTTTGTGTTTTTGTGGTGTACAATAAAGAATATACATACATACATACATTATTATCTACATAATATTATCAAAGTACCTAAATGTGAATCTTTGGATTCTTATGTCAATGGTGAGCACTTATGTTTTTTACCGCGTAAATACACGTTCTCGACGGAATAACTTAGTCCTGTGAGCTTTCTTGCTAGCTAAAGTGCTTCGTGAGGTTCTGCTATCTAGGAAAAAGGTAGACTCGAAGTTATACCTGAGCACAAGTAGGCAGGTATGTTCTTGATACTTGAGAAAGCTATTATTAAACCTTCAATCATGATCTGTTTGAAGCTTTTTTTTTTGACAGGCCAGAGCTCAGGTTAATCATACTAATATTATAAATGCGAAAGTGTTTGCTGGTTGGTTTGTTGGTTTGTTCTTCAATCACGCCGCAACGGAGCAACGGATTGACGTGATTTTTGGTATGGAGGAGGAGGATAGAGGAGAACTATCTGATGCCATAGTGAAAAATAAAATAAAACAAAAACTAAACAGGCATAAAAATTAGTGCCAATTTTGGCCACCGGGTCAGATAAGTTTGGGGGACACTCTGTCGCTGTTGCTAAAACCATTTAAATTCTATCAGGGATACGCTGAGTTGCACGAAACAAATAGAAAAATTTAAGTGGTACTTAGACTAATTTAATCGCAATTGAATCGTATGGAGTCTTGTGATTAAATTAGTTTAATCAACACTTAAATTTTTGTATTTGTTTCGTGCAACTCAGCGTTAGTTACCTATGTATTACTTTAAAAATAAGATCGTATATTTAACTCAATGCAGTAGCAATAGGTATTGGGAACGGGTGTTAGTTGTAGTATGTCGAACTCGGCCACACGGGACGTTTTTTATAACATCTCAGCCATGAGGCAGTTTAGTGTAACCTTTAAAGTTAACGCGAACTGTGCTTATATCTGTAACTAGCTGATGCCCGCGACTTCGTTCGCGTGGTTTAAGTTTTTTTGATTCCCGCGGGAACTCCTTAATTTTCCGGGATAAAAAGTAGCCTATGTCACTCTCCAGGTCCTCAACTATACGGTATACCCATGCTAAAAATTACGTCTATCCGTTGCTCCGTTGCGGCGTGATTGAAGGACAAACCAACAAACAAACACACTTTCGCATTTGTAATATTAAGTATGATTAAGTATCCACAGGGTATTTACGATGTGTTTGATACTTTCATACAATATAATATGTTAGTTACATTAAAAATAAATTATAAACGCAATATAGTTTACTAGCTGATGCCCGCAACTTCGTCCGCGTGGTTTAAGATTTTTTGATTCCCGCAAAAACTCTTTCATTTCCCGGATAAAAAGTAGCCTATGTCCTTCCCCGAGATGCAACGTCAAAATCGGTTGAAAGCAGACAGAAAGACAGTCACACTTTCGCATTTACAATATTAATATGACTATTACCGACTCACTAGCGGGGATTGGGATTGGTGATAATATTTTTCATACCAACATTGTAACTGGACGTGTAGATTTTTTACTTCAATACAGTTTTAAGTACCACATATAAACCACCAGATCTGATAAATTAAGCTGTAAAGTTGGCAACGTAAGTAACCACTAAGGTAAGGTCCGAATGACCACATAACTTTAAATAGGGTCCAGTTATACATCATTAAAGCCCGTTATGCGCGAATCAACAACTCATGCACAACTGTGTACGCATCGTGTCTGTCTATCTGTCTGTCTGTCTGTCTGTCTGTCTGCTACGGTTTTCAGGCCCATCTTTTCAACCAATTTCGATGAAAGGGGTTGTTTCATCTTGGGCCAGGTACTTGTACAGTATTCCAAAAAATAGTATAAAATCATAGAAAACACAATAAAATATGCTTTTTGGCAGTTTTACAGTGATTATAAGAGGTACAAAAATAAAATGTTTAATTAGGTACATTTGTAGAATAGCAACTCTCGCAGCGCATCCATCCATCAATCTGACTGCTGTTGGATATTTTAAGGTTAATTCACATTTCCCAGGTAATTTTATGTCAAATGTCATCATGACACGTGTAATATACGTCAATGTCAAAATGGACGCATGTTGTTGCGCTTTTATTTTGCAAAATAATTTCGCATTGTACCTCGTAAATTGAACTTTTTAGTAAGAAATAAAGAAAAAATGTTACTATTATAAGTTTATAGTTTACTATTGAAATATCCCTCCGGGCGTAACCACAACAAAACAACCTCCCCCCACGTCTTTTATCGTCACTTAGCATTACTTCGTGCTGGCCCTCTATTTCTTACTCGGTCTTCTTTTTTTCTTCTCTTTCCTTCTCTTCTCTTCGCATCATCATTGCCCTAAGCATTTGCCCATAGCGTTGCCATGCTTCCTCGCTCGACAGCATCCGTGTTATAAGGTTTTGAACGTTAACAGCGTCGCTCGTTCCCTGCGCCTCTGTTCGTAGGTCGGCACAGCCAGAGCAGTCAAAGATTGCATGTCTCGGGGTGTCTTCCTATCCGCAGAAAACAACAACGTTGACAAACGATTATGATTATGGAGAGACGCATTGGGCAACTGTAAGGTCTCTTCGGGTATGTTATCTAAATAAATAAATAAATAAATAAATAAATGATTACGACTTTCTTACACAATCGGGGGGCAGATTCTATACACAACAATCGAGTAGATATAATATATAGGTAAGTGTATCAGTGAATCACGGGTGACCGCTGCGTGGTATATAGTCTGCAATCAATCAATGAACGTAGCCACGAGTGATAGCAAAAACTTGCGCGATAATGATAGGTCTCAAGTCTTAAGCGACAGAATCAAACCGTACCAATTTTCAAGTAGTTATATAGCGAAGTCATCAAATATATATAAATATTATAAATGCGAAAGTTTGGATGGATGTATGGATGTATGGATGGATGTTTGTTACTCAATCACGCCCAAACGGCTGGACGGATCTGGATGAAATTTGGCACAGGGATAGATTACAGTCTGAAATAACACATAGGCTACTTTTTTTACCGGAAAATTAAAGAGTTCACGCGGGAACCGAAAAACCCTAATCCACGCGGACGAAGTTGCGGGCATTAGCTAGTAGTATTTTAACGCACAGTCTGTTCGTAAATTCGTTAAAATGGAGGATTTTAAAATGGCTTATCTATTATCCATCAACGTTATTTGGATTGCTCTAGTAAGTAACTTACGCCATTTAACATTGTAATAATAAAATACGTAACAGCCTCTCCACAGTGTGGCTCCAGGGCCAGGGGACAGTTAGCCGTATTTTCGAGCTGCCAGGACGCTTTCGGGTGTAAAATGTTATCCCACTTGCTCTAGTAACTTGCGCCATTAGCCGCTGTAATAAGAAAATACGTAACAGCCTCTCCACAGTGTCGGTCACGGGGTCAGGGGAACATTTAACGTGTTTAGGAGCTGCCAATACGCTCAGGGGACAGTGAGCGTGGCTACAAACTACCAACACCCTGCCAGGTGTTAAATATTATCCCGCTTGCTCTAGTAACTTACGCCATCGGCCGCTGTAATAAGAAAATACGTAACAAACGTATCTCCACAGTGTCGGTCACGGGGTCAGGAGTACATTCAACGTGTTTAGGAGCCGCCAATACGCTTAGGGGACAGTGAGCGTGGCTACAAACTACCAACACCCTGCCAGGTGTTAAATATTATCCCGCTTGCTCTAGTAACTTACGCCATCGGCCGCTGTAATAAGAAAATACGTAACAAACGTATCTCCACAGTGTCGGTCACGGGGTCAGGAGTACATTCAACGTGTTTAGGAGCCGCCAATACGCTTAGGGGACAGTGAGCGTGGCTACAAACTACCAACACCCTGCCAGGTGTTAAATATTATCCCGCTTGCTCTAGTAACTTGCGCCATAGGCCATTGTAATAAGAAAATACTTATGAGCCTCTCCACAGTGTCGGTCAAGGGGCCAGGGGACAGTTAGCGTGTTTACGAATCGCCAACTCGCTTTGAGGTGTTAAATGAACTATTTCATGAGCTTTCTTCTACTTTACTATTATTACGTAATTGTGAAATATTTAGTATTAGGCATGTTGTCGTAAAAACTGTGGATACTGCGTTGATAGATACGTAGGTACTTGGTAACTTATAGATTACCTCTTTAAAACTACAATAAAAAAACAAAATTAATTGTAAAACTATTTTAATACAATTTTGCCGTTCAATTTCACTTTATGGAGAATAAGAAAATATTTTGTAGTTTTTTTTACATTCTTTCCGGAGATATTTGTTTCTCTCTCTTATAAATCAGAGATCAACGCGTCTTAACGTACCTATCTATACTAAATGTGCCATGAATTAAAGAAAGATTCAGATAATAATATACTAAATAATGAATTTTTTTCGTGCTCATCATCAGACGAAGAGGACTTCCAAAGTGCTGCTAGCAGCTTATCTTTCAACAGTTGTAATTCATCATGTAATCTTGACGCTAAACTTAAATCCGTACTATTCAAGAATGCTCACTGTCTTAATTTTGCACACATCAACGCACAGAGTATTCCGGCTCATTTTTCTGATTTTCTCGCCTCTTTTAGTGACGTGCAGGTCGACGGCATATTGGTTTCGGAAACTTGGCTGAAACCATCCCTTCCTTCTAACCTCTATTCCTTACCGGGATATACATTAATTCGTAATGATCGAACTTGTAAACGAGGTGGTGGTGTCTGCCTATATCTTAAGGATGACATACAATTTAACATATTAAATCAGAGTCCAAATGTCTACTCTGGCAATTTTGAATACCTATTTTTAGAAATCGGCTTTAACCATAAAAAACTTCTCCTCGGTGTTGTCTATAGTCCTTCTGTTAACGTTAATTACTTTAATGATTTTGGCACCCTCCTCAGTAATCTATCACCATCCTATGAACACATCATCATTATGGGTGACCTAAATACATGCTTATTGAAAAATGACCATAGGTCAAAACAATTAAATTACCTTGTTTCATCTGTAAATCTTAAAATTCTTCCTCTTAACGCGACCCACTTTCCTCCGAATTCCAACCCCTCTCTCTTGGATGTCATAATTGTTTCCGATCCTGATAAAGTACTCATTCATGGTCAACTAACCACCCCCTTCTCTTACCATGACCTAATTTTTCTAAGTTACAGTCTATCTGTCCCTAAACGTAAGAGCAAGGTTATTCTGCGCCGTAATTATAAAAGGATAGACACCGACTCTTTGAATGATGATGCATCTAAAATAGACTGGTCTCCTCTGTATTGCGCATCCACTGTTGACGACAAGGTCAGTTTTTTAAATTTGACTCTTATAAGACTATTTGACTCACACGCACCTGTTAGGTCTATAAGGGTCAAACACCTACCAGCCCCTTGGCTTACTCCTACAGTAAAAAGACTTATGGCTAAACGTAATAAAGCCAAGAGTCTCTGTAAAAAGTGCCCTAGCGATGACCATGTTGCTGCCTATAAAAAACTGCGTAATCTCTGCAATAGAATGTGTAGGGATGCTAAACGTCGCCATATTTTCTCTTGTGTAAATAATTTTTCTTCCTCACAGTCTTGGAGGTTTTTCAAGTCCCTAGGGGTGGGAAAATGTTCTGAAGTTTTCAAGCCCTCAGTTGACTTAAACTCTCTAAATCAGCATTTTTCTAGTCCCCCGGTAAAAATTTCTGATAGGAATAAACTTCAAACGCTTCAAAAGTTGGCCAGTGTTGCCAAACCCAATTGCGACCCCTTTAACTTCCAGGAAATTACGGTTGGTGAGGTTAAAAAATCAATACACAATATTTCATCGAAAGCTGTTGGTAATGACGACATAAGCCGTGATATGCTTATTCTTATCATCGATGTAGTATCACCTATCATTACCCATATCCTCAACTTTTCTCTTTCATCAAAATCTTTTCCTACGGTTTGGAAGCTAGCCCACGTTTTACCTTTGCCCAAAATATCCAATCCTTCTTCACTCTCTCACTATCGTCCTATCTCAATCCTCCCCATTATTTCTAAAATTTTAGAGAATGTTGTCTTTAAACAACTTTCCTTTTTCCTTTTTCAACATAACCTTTTAAGTCCATATCAATCTGGTTTCCGTCCCTTACACAGCACTTCCACAGCTTTACTCAAGGTCACTGAAGATATTCGCTATGCTATGGACAGTAAAAAACTAACAGTGCTTGTTCTTCTAGACTTTAGCAATGCGTTTAACTCGGTTGACTTTGACGTGTTACTCTGCATTCTCTGTTCACTCAATCTATCACCGGCCGTAATTGAATGGTTTAAGTCCTACCTTCTCGGTCGCCGCCAGAGAATCTGTGCAGATGGAGTTTACTCTGACTGGGCTGATATTTCTGCCGGTGTACCTCAAGGCGGCGTATTGTCACCTCTGCTCTTCTCTGTTTTTATAAACGAAATCACCAAAATTATTTCTTCTCACTACCATCTCTATGCAGATGATTTGCAGATTTATAGGCATGCTGCTGTCACTGACCTTTCTTCTGCAGTTGATGACATTAACACGGATCTAGCTAAAATAAAGGACTGGGCTGATGAACATGGTCTTCTTGTAAATCCTACCAAATCGCAGGCTATGATAATAGGGAGCAAGCAATTGCGAAGTCGAGTGGATTTTAAAAATCTTCCAATCATAGCCTACGATGGCGTTCCGGTACAACTTACAGAAAAAGCAAAAAACCTTGGGGTGATACTCGATGGTAATTTAACTTGGTCTAATCACATTAACAATGTGAGTAGGCGCATGCACTACTCTATTCACTCTTTGAAACGCTTGCAGAATTTCCTTCCTCTGAAAACTAAAATCTTACTTGCACAATCCCTTCTGCTTCCACTTCTAGACTACGCCGACGTCTGCTATTTAGATGCGACTGAAGAGCTGCTCGACAAACTAGATCGCCTTCAGAACTTGTGCATTCGTTTTATTTACGGATTGCGCAAATTCGATCATGTATCTCAATTTCGAAATAAGTTAAAGTGGCTCCCTATCCGACTTCGCCGGAATATTCATATTCTCACGTTACTTTTTAGGATTTTAAACGCATCTTCCCCCTCATACCTACGTGAGCGTTTTCGTGAGGCCTCACCTCGTGTGATGCCAGTGCGTTCGTGTGTCAAGTTAAAATCACTTGCAGTGCCAGCTTACAACACTATTTATTATGGTAAATCTTTTACGGTAGCTGCGACGCGCCTATGGAACTCACTACCTGATAGCATTTTTATGAATAACCCATCTATTCACACCTTTAAACTTCGACTGAAACAGCACTATTTATCTACTCTGTCATAATTATAAATTAATAATATGTGTCTGTTAAATCATTAAGTAATATATGTTGGTATGTATATTGGTATGTATTTATATATATATGTATGTTGGTATGTATTTATATATTTATGTATATATTTATGTCATTAGTATGTATATTCGTGTAAGTTTATGATATAGTTTATATCTCGTTTCATTCCATCTCATATCTTGTTGTACCCATTCTTCCTGCACAACCTTTCTCACTGCCAAGGGTCACTGGTAGAGATCTCTTATAGAGATAAGTGTTTCCTTGTCCACTATGTTTCTGTTTTCTACGTTTTGTATAACTTTTTGGTACAAAATAAAAAAAAAAAAAAAAAAAAAAAAAAAAAAAAGAAAGATGAAATAAAAAAGTACTTCTAATTTAATTTACATTTAATAAGGTGTCGAACAGGAGATTAAGTAATATAGGCTGTAGATATTGATAAACCAAAACGACCGATATAGGTATTATAAGCTCAAAGCGCGATCAAAAAACATCTTATGAAATCGCTTGCCATATCGTAGTATATCAGCAGCGATAATAAGCTACTTTTCACAAGATAAATTACTTAATCAACCCACCAAGCTAATGTATGAAAGCTTGGAGGTTCCGCCTATTCTTAGGATAAAAGCGAACAATGCGTGTATCCCTGCTAGCTAACCAAAACACAAGTGTCAGCCAAGTCTGCCCCCCCTCCGGCACGAGCCAAGAATCGCGCCTTGCTGAGGACCTTTGACAAAGTAATGACGGCACACACAAAGGCACCACCACCCTCACCTCCCCTTTGTAGGGTTGCCAGCTTATCACGGCTTCAGTAGGTACGTTGACGGTGTGTGGGAATTATGTTACGATGTTTACGTAATGTTTTTGAATGTACAAGAAAAGCTATTGCAGTTTTTTGAAAAGAGAGTTATCTAGTCCTGACTGACTGACTTATAGGTATATCAACGTACAGCCTAAACCGCTGTGGCTAGAAACTTGAAATTTTGACAGTAGGTTGACGTGGGCGCTCACTAAGGAAGGATTTTTCAAAATTCCACCCTTAAGGGGGTGAAATAGGGGTTTAAAGTTTGTATGAAAGTCCGTCATTTCTCAAGTTATATCTATGAAACTCGGTAGTTGAGCTTCTGGTTTAAAATAAAGAAATAGGTGCTTCACAGTTTTTGAAAATTCCACCCCCAAAGGCGTTAAATAGGGGTTGAAAGTTTGTATGAAAGTCCTTCATTTTTCAAGTTATAAACATGAAATTTGGTATTTGTGCTTCTGGTTTAAAATAAAGAAATACGTATTTCACAGTTTTTGAAAATTTTATCCTCAAGGACGTTAAGTAGAGAGTTTGTCCTTCAATCACGCCGCAACAGAGCAACGGATCAACGTGATTTTTTGCATGGTTATAGTTGAGGACCTGGAGAGTGATATATAGGATTTATCCCGGAAAATTAAGGAGTGCTTGTGGGAATTAAAAAAACTTATGCCACGCGAACGAAGTCGCGAGCATCCTCTAGTTATTTATAACTTCGTTATGCTATAACATGCAGCATGCAATTTGATTAATCTTATAAGTACACACTTAAGTACATATATAACATACTATAAGTAGGTACATATCCTTATCCTGCTATACGTATTATCCTTGTGACATACTAGGTAATGCCCGGGAATTCAACCTTGTAGATTAGGCTTTTAAAAGTTCAAGTGGAAACTCTTTATTTTTCCGGAATAAGTGCGAAAACATGTTAACATACAGGGGTCGTCCAGAAATCACGTGTTTTTTAGAAACTTTTTCGAAATCGTGCGTCCAAAAAAACACGTGAAATCTCATACAATATAGAGGCGCTCAAAAATCACGTTTATTGTATGGAAAATACTTTATTTTCCTATTCTACTTTTTTTATATGATGTTTGTAATAGCGGTAATAGAAATTAGTACACACTCTGGGAAAATTTCAACTGTCACAGTTCACGAGATAAGTACAACTTAATAATAGGGTCCTGTTGGCACTCTTTTGGCTCGGATAGCTAAAAAACACCAAAAACGTTGATAAAAAATGTAATAGGTACATACTTAAGGCCCTAAGGCTAGTAGGTATTACCTTTTTATTACCACTAGCATACTGAATGTGTAACTGAGATTTTTTTTTCAAAGCTCGATTGACAACCCTATTTCCTCCCTTAAGAGTAAACTTAGCGAGGGCATCTGTGGCGCGGTAGTCTAAGGAATTGTTCGAAGCGCAAAGTTTGTTTTTTGCGCGCATATTTGCGTTTATTTACTAAAATAGGGGTAAAGTTTTGTTTTCGTGTGGATATTGCACGTTTCCTTGGATGAGTAATTCATTTACGGGTGGAGTTATTTCTAGCATTGCTGTTTATATTTGAGATTAAGCGGTTTTAGTTTACGATACAAATGAGTGCTTTAAATCTGCGCTTTTTGATGAACTTACTTGTGTTTTCTGCTATGCCATGATATGTTTTGTTTATATTACAATCAGTTTTTAGTATTTTTACAGATTTCACGGTTTACCAACCGTGCAAACAAAATTCTGACTTGAGTCACCTACCTAACAGAGAGTAAGTCTAAGTAGGTATAACTATAGGTAACCTTGCTACAGTCAGAGGATCGACGCCCATACAATGACATAGGTATTTGACACGCCTGGTGGGAGGCTTCGGCCGTGGCCAGTTACCACCCTACCGGCAAAGACGTGCCGCCAAGCGATTTATCGTTCCGGTACGATGCCGTGTAGAAACCGAATAGGGGTATGGGTTTAATATAACTGCCATGCCCCTAACAGGTTAGCCCGCTACCGTCTTAGACTGCATCATCACTTACCATCAGGTGAGATTGCAGTCAAGGGCTAACTTTAAGTGGATAAAAAAAATATAAATCAAATAAATAACCTTAGACTGCATCGTCACCAGCCATCAGGTGGGGTAAATAAAACTGATATAGAAAGAGTCACCCTACAGTCTCAGATGGTAGAAGTACCTACTCACTTCTTCTATATAGTACGAGTAAGTATAGAAACCGCACGTTTTGAAACACGCTACTCCCGACTCTCTCGACGAGTCCTTGTGGTTACCCTACCGAATGAAGAGACCCTTTACATATAGTATATACAACTATACTTAGGTACCCTACATGTAGACGCTGAGCTACATTGAAACCGATATTGTTTTACTTTTAAGTAAATTATGCTGAGTTGCACGAAACAAATTCAGAAATTTAAGATTGGATTTAGCTAATTTAATCACAAGAATTGTATGAAGGTTTGTGGTTAGTTTATACATTTTTTTAAAATTGTTTCGTGCAACTCGAGACTGCAGCTTTGACATACTTAAAATGATTAAAAGCTCTAATCAAGATTTTTTCTTTCTTTCCAATAATTGTACATAGGTACCTACTTGCCTTTGTAGGGTTCCGTTCCGTATTAAAACATGAAACCCTTTAACTCAAAGTAATGTTTTTAGGGTTCCGTACCAAAATGGTAAAAATGGAACCCTTATGGTGCGACTTTCTCCGTCCGTCCGTCCGTCTGTCACAGTAGATTATTTCACTAACTATTAAAGCTATCGACATGAAATTTGGAATAGTTGTGTATAATAGTGGCCTAACATCATTAAAATAAAAAAAATCGAAAATTATTTTTAGTTTAATTAAAAAAGGGGGAAAATCGGGGGTTTGAAATTTCAAAGTATGATAACTATACTGAGTGGGATATCATATGAAAGGGCTATACTTCTACATTCTAAAACAGATTTTCATTTATTTATATGCATTTATGCTTAATAGTTTTTGATTTATCGGGCAAAATGTCGAAAAAAATACCGTTCACATACACACCAGATTAGAAGTACAAAGCCAAGCCCACTCTTTTGAATCGAAATTCCGTCGCTCCCGTATCAGACCCCTAAAACCTTAAAAAACGGGTAAGTGACGCTTAACTCCCCACGCTTGTCATCAACTAATTTCAGAGTCCCCAAGTGTACAGTCATCTCATCATTAATAACCAATTTTGAGATAAAGCCCTATATTCCATGGTACATAAGGATCATTTTTCGATAAGAATACCCTCGAGATGTTGCCTGCTGTACGCTGTTGACAAAACGTATAAGGGGCACAAAGCCTATGAGGGGACGTATCACGTATGAGATGCTTAATCATCCAACACAGTGTTTGTATCCCGAAAGCGTGTTTTGGTATTGTTAAGTGGTATTTGAGGGCTATGTGCGAGAATATGTGCACATAAAGCATAGGTAAACACCCCTGTACACATGCTTTTTGGCATCCATCTTTCTCGCCATATGCGTAGGTGTACCTACGTTAAAGGTAGAAGCAATGTTTCAGACATGCGTAGGTACGCTATATTAGGCTTGGATACTAGATAAGTAGTGTACATATTCGTTTATATTTCACTAGCTGATGCCCGCGACTTCGTCCGCGTGGTTTAAGTTTTTTTGATTTCCGCGGGAACTACTTAATTTTCCGGGATAAAAAGTAGCCTATGTCACTCTCCAGGTCCTCAACTATACCCATACGATCCGTTGCTCCGTTGCTGCGTGATTGAAGGACAAACCAACAAACCAAAAAACCAACAAACAAACATACTTTCGCATTTATAATATTAGTATGATTGTAAACATTGAATATGGTAGTAGAAATAAAGGTTTTAATTTTATTTTTAACGGAAATATTATTTTTATTTTTATTCTGTTACTTTTGAGTTTCCAGCTCTTAAATCGATAACAAACTTTTAAGACAGGAGAACACTTCCTATACAAAGCTGATAAAGAAAAAACTAAGCTATCATAATGTCCTCATTGCTTACAACGGCCATTCATAAGAAATAAAGCACCGTTGACGAAACGAGCTCAATGCTCAAGTTTTTGCCATACCTCTGCTAAGGTAGGGACAGACATGATATCGTATTATGTTCATACAATTTGTATGGAAGGGCATGAATAGATTTTTTATAAGTTATGCACACGTAGGTATCTAAATATTAGGGGTTGCTATTTGGATCCTGGTCTGCTTTTAATTTGCAAATTGCAATCTGTTTGCTCATGTACCTTTTCAACAAATTAAAATAAGTATTATAGGTACATAATTTAGGGCTTTTATTATTCAAAAAAATTCAAAATTCAAAAGTTTTTTATTCAAATAGACTTTTTACAAGTGCTTATGAATAGTCGAATGAATCTACCACTGCTTCGGAATGCCATTCCTACCGAGAAGAACCAGCAAGAAAATCGGCGGTTGCTCTTTTGAAAAAAAAAAATTACAATTTAATTAATTTGTAATTAGGGTTAACGTACCATTCCCAAACCATTTAAGGAGATATTTTGACTTTAATTAGCTGTCATTTTAACAGATTTTGACGGAAGACCTTAGTTCTATGTTATTTTGTAAGTTTGTTTATAGACAAAATGAGGACGTTAAATCATAGCAGCATAAGTATTAAGGAATTTCTGTAATTATGGCATAAATCCTAAAAGATGAACTGTTCCTTAGTTAGACCAACAGTAGCTAGTTATTGACCAAGATTGAGCCAGTAATTGACCAACGTATTAACACATACTTACAGGCTGGATAAAATAAAACAGCATTTTTTTCCCAGATAAACAAATTCAATTTTTTTTTTAACGAAACATGCAACAGATTATCGTACTTATTATTAGTTGCCTATTTATTAGCACGTCATTGCAAAATTATTTGGTATTGCATTAATTTGTGCTCGTTGTGTAAAAAAATGTAAAGCAAAGTAATTAAGGTAAGGTAAGGTAAGGTAATTAAGGTAATTTTTTTATAAAACCTCATAACTCGAAAACTGCATACTTAATAAGGATAGATTTTTCTTGTAATTTTTTTGGAGCGGTCATTAGCTCTTAACACCCATTTCAAGCTTATCCATTATTTACTTGACAACCTGTATGTTGGCAATGTCAATTTTAGTAGGACACCTAAAATATACAAATGTCTGGTCAACTCCACGAACACTATGAATGTACCAATCCTAAACCACTGGTCAACTACTGGAATATGTTAATAAAAATCGTAATTTTGTATTGTGCATCAATAAAATCAAAAGGAATTGTTGAATAATAATGACCAAAAAAGAAAATTAAAGAAATAACCAGTAGTAAACCATGTGGTCAATGATAGGCACCCTATTAAATTAAAGAAATAACCAGTAGTTAACCACATGGTCAACTATTGGCACCCTATACAACATGCGTTCCAGTAGTTAACCGGTCTCAGAAACCTATTAAAATCTAAAATTTTGTTCAAATTTATATCTGCTATCATTACACTGATTAATATATTAGCTAAATTTCATAAAATATTTGCAATTTACTTCAAAAATATTACGATTTGAATCAATTTAACTTTACCTTTCATTGAACACTCCTAATAGCAATGGCGGCCGAACGGCGAGTGAACGAGATACGTGGCGACAAAAATGAAAAAGAAAGCTATATTTTTTATTCATTTACCCACAATTTCACAGCATTAGATTCTCAAAGATATGATACAGTAACACAGACTTAAAAAACCTACAGATATTGGCGCGAATTCTTAAAATATTGACCTTTTGACGCAAATGGTCAACTACAGGTTACTGGTTTGGGACTGGTACGTCCATCCTACCTAAGTATAGTACATTCAATATTAGCTGGCGTCTTTCCACTTGAGACCGTCATTAGCAATAACAATAGGATTAAGTCGTGGCGGGTGAATTCTTTGTATTGCAAAACACGTGCGGCGTTCAAACGGTGTTTCAAACGTTTTTGATACTTTCCCTATATTAACTTCCTTTTGAAAAAACATTTGAATTTGAATGAATAAATAGAAATACCACTCAGTTGTTTTTTAAACTTTGAAGAGATTAGTTCAGTGGAAATATTACGTCTTTCGATATGTTTCGTCCTTGGGTGAAATCACCTTCCACTGTGCCATGTGAAAATAATAAAGGCGATAATCCGAATATGTTCAACAAGCATCTAAGTCGTGATGCACAAATAATTCTCTTGAATGTTTATTTTAATTTAATTGAAGTTATGAGTGAGAAAGGTGCTCTGAAAGAAACTTCCCGCTTGACAAAAGTATCAGTGAAAAAGCACATGTTTTGATTTATTACTTTAGAATAAATAAATAACTTTTTAAATTAAACATTTTTTAATTATTTATTTAACATGTAAGTACGTAATTTTTTTAAATTATTCTATGATTATTGAAAAGTATCAACACTGGTTGGTTTGCAACAAAATAGATTAGGCCGAAACGGCTTCTTTAAAAATGAATGGGCTCTATGAGTGTTTGGTTTATTACCCCTATTGTTTAGGTTCAAGTGGAAACGCGCCAGTTAATACTGAATGCACTATAACCGCTGTCCTTAGCAATGCTGGAGCGATTCAAATCCATGCTCCTTTGTCATTTACGTAATCTTCAACAGTACTTATAATAAGCTTTTTTCAGAAGCATACTTTTAATGGACTTTTTAAACTTGTGTAAAGGCAAGTTTAAAATAGGTTGTGGAATTTTGTTATAGAATATAATGCTCATTCCCACGAACGACCTTCGGACTTTCTTGAGGATTGATTAAATCGGGAATGATGTACTCTTGTACTTTTAAATGCTATGGCGGACGAATTCAAATACTGTAATGCCCATTGATTGTTTTTTTTTTTTGTTGAAAAAATATGTCCTACTAGCTGATGCCCGCGACTTCATCCGCGTGGTTTAAGTTTTTTTGATTCCCGCGGGAACTCCTTAATTTTCCGGGATAAAAAGTAGCCATTCTCCAGGTCCTCAACTACACCCATGCCAAAAATCACGTCAATCCGTTGCTCCGTTGCGGCGTGATTGAAGGACAAACCAACAAACCAATAAACCAACAAACCAACAAACAAACACACTTTCGCATTTATAATATTAGTATGATGTCTTCGGGATGCAATGGATGCAAGCAATCTCTGTATAACAATTTCAAAATCATTTACAGTCCCATCAACTTATCTGGTTCGGTGGCCGAAATTGGAACTAACTTTTATGCCTGTTCATTTATTGTTTTTATTTTATTTTTAATGTTTAGTAACGGCGCGGCGCTCAGATAAGTTTGTGGGACTATAAACCTTTTGAAACGTTACGTTACGTAACAGGTTAGCCCGCTACCATCTTAGACTACATCATCACTTACCATCAGGTGAGATCGCAGTCAAGGGCTAACTTGTAGCTAATAATAAAAAAAAAAAAGTATGGTCAGTGAAAAAGCACATTCGCATTCAATTGGATGCGAATTTCAAACCAACAAACAAACTGTTGTTTGTTGGTTTGAAATATGCAAAAGAAAAAGAAAATCAACAAACAAACAAACTGTTGTTTGTTTGTTGATTTTCTTTTTCTTTTTTACATGATTTCACAGATTATTGCTCATATCCATACGCTCGTAAATGTGAATAAATGTGAATTTCGCGAAAGTGTGGCTGCTATTCAACCAATTGTTGAAGTTAGGACCAAAGGTATAGAGATAGGCTGTATCCCGGGAAAGGACATAGGCTCCTTTTTATCCCGGAAAATTAAAGACTTTCCGCGGGAATCAAAAACCTTAATCTGCGGAAAGTCGCGGGCATCATCATGGCTAGATTATATTTCCGCTTGTTGCCTATTACGAGTATGTACCTGGCTTAACTGGCAGTCCGTCAATCTTCGCCACTTGGCCCGCGTGCAATGGCACGCACTTTTTCAACCAACGTTGATTAAGACCCGTTATGTGTTTGCAATTATGAAATAAGGGACTGCGGAGGACATTGACATTGCGATGTAAGAATGTTGTTCGGTACTTCTAGAAGTGTTAATAAATTCTCCATACAAAACTCCATATGGTTACGGTTTTTTAGGATTCCGTAGTACCTAAAGCTAAAAACTAAATTTTCATATTAAAAACATTTATAGGTTCCCTCACCTTCTAGTTTCACCTAGTCCTTTTAAAATAGTCATTTTAAAAACCAACTATGAGCTATAAAATTATAGTTAAATTGTTGTGGCGCAATTTAAAATCTGTTAGGTACCGTTCACAGAGGCATATTTGAATTTTGAAAAACAAAAAACAAGATAGGTACTAACTACTAACTACTAACCTCTTGAATAACTACTACCTCTTGAATATGAAAAGCAAACGTCAATTTTTTTTTAAATAATAAATATCTTTTGAAGTATCAGCTAAACTATTTTCATTAACGAAATACGAAGCTTTAATACTTACTAAGTACTTACTAACTACTACCTCTTGAATACGAAAAGCATACGTCAATTTTTTTTAAAATAATTAGTATCTCTTGAAGTATCATCTAAACTGTTTTCATTAACGAAATACGAAGCTTTAATACTTACTAAGTACCTACTAACTACTAGGTACCTCTTGAATATGAAAAGCAAACGTCAATTTTTTTAAAATAATAAGTATCTCTTGAAGTATCAGCTAAACTGTTTTCATTAACGAAATACGAAGCTTTAATACTTAGGACCTAAAGTGCTAAAGACCTATCTGCAAAATATTTGTAGAATGTAAGTAGATAGGTTTTCTATCTCCACTCAAAGCCAAATAATTACCAAGCCTAGACTCTGACCAATAAATAGAGACAGAGCTGCTCTTCAATTAATTCCCTAGTTTCTAGCGTAAAATGTCTAAAGTCTAGACCGTAAACACGTCTCTACTTGTCTTCGCGGGCCGCGCTAAGACAAATAGCTCGCAGTCAACGACAGGGCCAATGATATATGGTTGGAGCTGGAAGCAATAGGACCACTTGCATTGTTATTTGCAGTTTTATAGGGTTCCGTTCCTCAAAATGAAAAAAGGAACCCTTATAGGATCACTTCAGTGTCCGTCTGTCTATCTGTCTGTCAACGCTCCACTTGACCGGTTTTTTTATTATATATAAATATATATAGCGAGCAAGCGGGTCACCTGATGTTAAGTGATTACCGCCGCCCATGAACTGGGAAAATCCTGGAGACGGACATAGATTGCCGTAAAATCAAAGTTTCAATGAGATTTTTCAAAAAGACTAATTCCAGGTTTTCCAGTGCTCAATAAAATCTCTTAATATTCTTATCACCTTTCTTTGACATTACCTATACCTACTCATATTTTTATGTCATGTTTTATGTTAGTACCAAATTTCTAGATTTTTTTTAAATTACAAAAATCATTATTTCACTTAGTATCAAAAACCTATCTTCCCGGCTAGTTAGCGCCGAGTTGGTAACAGGCGGGGATAAATTACAAAACGTCAGTGCCGCTACATCTCACTCCGCTGTGATGTATGGATGCAGCATCCACGGGAGGTGCGATGTTTACTTTACATTCTGTACCTAGCAGCTATCTAGTGTTCGTTTTAGATCTAAAGTAGGCGAGGTTTTTGTTTGAAAAACTGCGAAGTTGGAACTATACAATCTTTAGAAGTATAGGCAGTTAGGCACCGCGCTGGTTGAAATATTCTGTAGGATTCACTGAAGTCGTAGAAGGTAGTAACCGGTGATAGCCTAGTGTAGTAGTTACTACTATTACCTATTCAGTGGTAGTAGTCCTAAACTTAGTAGTTAATTCATAATACTCAATTTCTTTATTTATTAGGTACATGTAGGACTTTTAGGTGTCTCTTTATAGTACGACATGTTTTGATTCTAAGTGCCACCGGTTCGGAAAAAAAAATCTGCTGAGAAGAGCCGGCAAGAAACGAAGTTGCTCTTTTTAAAAAGCAAAACATTACATGAAGTATGTCCTATGTATATAGTTAAACTACAGTAGTGTAAGTTATTAATTATTATATATTATGTATAATGCATATAGGTAAAATACAGTACCTAGTGTAAGTTATTATATCCTTTGGGGCGCTGAAGTCTTCCCGCCCGCGACTTCGTGCACGTGGAATAAGATTTTTTATTCCTAAAGGAACTGCTTAATTTACCGGAATAAAAAGCCTATGTCACTCTCCAGGTCCTCAACTATAGCCATGCCAAAAATCACGTCGATCCGTTGCTCCGTTGCGGCGTGATTGAAGGACAAGCCAACAAACAAGCAAAATTACAAACAAACAAACACACTTTTGCATTTATAATATTAGTATGACTTAGTAGTATGATCAAAATGGATTTAAAACGAATTAAGTTCGTGAAATTTCGTTGTGATTCTAATTTACAACCTCCCCAGCACCACATCACGGAAGGTACGGTACACAAACAGTTCTCATTACCGCGCTCTTCCATGTTCGCGGTTATTTCTCATTACCAGCGAGATGATCTCTTACGCAACTAGGCGTGAACGTACACGTGTAAGGAAATTAGAGGAACATCTTCCTTATTATCGTTATTCAATGTTTGAGTTCTGACTTGAGTGAATAAACAATTTACATTTGGAGTTAATAGGTTGAATGATCTGGTTTAGGAGGAATTGGCATCTACGCCTGTTTTTCAGGGTTCCTTAGACAACAAGGAACCCTTAGTTTATGTCCGTCCGTCCGTCCGTCTGTCTGTCTGTCCGCGGCTGAGCTCAGAGGCCCACAATAATAGAAATTAGAGAGCTGTAATTTGGCATAGGCATAGTTTGCATATTTATCACGCCGACAAAGTGCTAAAATAATTTTGTTTTAAATTTTTTTTTAGGATAAGTACCTCCTTTACATGTAAAGGGAGGATGGATCTTTTTTCTCGTCTATCCCATGGTGTGGCGTGTCGTGGATAGGTCGTTCAAAAATATTTTGTGTGTGGGAAAACCATTTTTCAACTCAGGAATCCGTTTGCGAAATATTAAGCTTCAAGTGCAAATTTTTTGTTAGTCAAGGGCAATAAACAAACCCACAAACATTGCAAATTAAATAAAAACTTGTAAAAATAAAGGGGGCCCTCATACAAAGAATAGAATTTTGAGTTTTACGAAATTATTTAAATAGTACATAGTGTTAAATCTTGTACAATGATACGGAAGTCTTCGTGTAAGTACGACTCCGACTCACACTTGGCCAGTTTTTGCATAAGAAGGCCACTGTATTATTTTTTTCAAAGTCAAATAATATTAAGAGCAAATTGCCAATATTCCATTTTAACGAATAATCCAGCTTGAGAGAGACATACCGGACCTTGTAAGGGCCCGGACAGAACCTACTGCATTCGATAAGGATCTGCATACCTATAAAGTGGTAGAAACACGACTGTTACTTGCTAAGCGGAGTCTACACTCGGCTAAGATTGACGATTGTTATAAAACTTACGGTTTTCAATTTATAATTTAATGGGATTCTGAAACTGACTTTGGAAGCAACCTCAAAACGGGGGTTTCCCTGCGAGCGAAGCGAGCTCCATACGAACTACATACGAACACGAGTTAAACGGATTTCGTATGTAGGTAGGTATATTCGTATCATACACGAACAAAGAGCCAGCAAAAGGACCGAGCGAGCAAAAAGAGTTCAAAAAGAGTAAAAATTAGCTCGCTCATCGAACCAACTGTCAAAACTATTTGTTAGTGGAAATGTAAACCTCCGGTCCACTTAGCTATTTCCCGCTTATTACCCTTTAGCAAGCCCTGCTTTAGTAAGGTAGGTATGAGGATTTGATACTTTGGTGCCAATATTATAAATGTGAAAATGTGACTGTTTGTCTGTCTGCTACGCTCTGGACAGATCGGGCTGAAATGTGGCATACATAAATAGTTATGATGACGTAGGCTTTCGCTGAGAATTCAACCCCTATGGGGGTTTGAAATTTGTACGAATATCGAACCTAACGTAAGCGAAGTTGCTTGCAAAAGCTAGTCACACTAAATATAATTGCGATAGCTTTTTTAGACTCTAACCTTAGATAGAGTCTGAATTATTTCCATGGGGCGTATGCTAAACCTACTTATAAACGGCTTGTATAACATACAAATAAATCATAATCTAGCTTATAATAATAAATAATTATAGTAAATAAATCGTTTAATTGCTGGAAACATTGTACAATTAAGATGACTAAGAACCAAAGATCAAACATGTTTCGTCATTACTGAGGTGATTTAGAACCATAATCATAAAACAAATAGTGTGCACTAGGCCTAAAGCTTCTAGTTTCGTGCGCTACCTCTATTACCTGCCTAATGGCGCCCTTAAAAGGCTAACCGAGTGGTTTCTGAGTATTGGACTATAACGTTTCTTTTAGCTCACTGTTCAATTTTGATAAAAGCAAAGAATTATTTTATGGAATCAAACGAATTTGTTTAAAATGAAAGTAAATATGAAAAAGTATTATTTACATAACAGTTTAAATAAAAACGTTAAACTTTTTTACCTTTAAGCTTTCATTGGTGTGAATAGGCCACGTGCAAAATCTGAAAAAAAGGAATGATCATTTTAAAACCTATTTTCAAATACGTTCGTGCGTACTCTTTATAACCATAAGTACCTATACATATACTACGTAGGTACCTATATGTCAGGTAATTACATGACTCCATCCGTGTGGATTAAAGTATAAAAAATCCCGCGAACTCTTTGAAATACCGGGATATGTCCATCGCCAATCAAATTGGATGAATACCTACAATTATACATCAATGCCTTCCCCGATGTGCAATTTATAATGAAAAAGAGTTAGTGATGCGTGCCCCCGGGATCGAACCACCGACCACCCGAAGGACAGGACACCAGGCGTCTAAAAAGCTAAACCATAGACTTTATACTATTATTTACTATTAGTTTGATTTCCACAGGAACTCCTTTCCTCCTTTGTTCCGGGATAAAAAGATGCCTATAAGTATGTATGACTCTCCATTCCTCAACTATATTCATGCAAAAAATCACGTCGATCCATAGCTCTGTTGCGGCGTGATTAAAGGACAAACGCACTTTCACATTTATAATAATTATAAGTATGATAGTATGGAATTACTACCCACAGATAATCAAGCAGCGTACGCAAACAAGTTCAACAGTCCTGTAATTTACATCACTCCACTTACTACAAGGGCGTGTAATTTTGCGTCCGGGGCTTGTCCGGGGCTTGTCCGGACTTGTCCGGGCACTGACAACAGTGTGCTAGCTATCAGCTACTGACAGCAGCATTTATCTGTAATTTAACGCTTTGATTCAATTTATGTATCAACTTCATGTTTAATTGAATTACACGCTTTTAAGACATAGATACAACAACCTCCGTGGCGCAGTGTTGAGCGCTGTTGCCTTAACGTGCGGAGGTCCCGGGTTCGATCCCCGGCAGGGGTTGGAAATTTATAATTTCTGAATTTCCCTGGTCTGGCCTGGTGGGAGGCTTCGGCCGTGACTAGTTACCACCCTACCGGCAAAGACGTGCCGCCAAGCGATTTAAAAAAAAAAAAAGATAGCTGTTACGGACCAACCACATCCATAGCAGCTATAGTCCCACAAACTTATCCGACTCGGTGGCCAAAATTGAAACTAATTTTTATGGCTTTTTAGCTTTTGTTTTTATTTTATGTTTCATATTATTCTAGTACTAGCTGATGCCCGCGACTCCGTCCGCGTGGTTTAAGTTTTTTGATTCCCGCGGGAACTCCTTAATTTTCCGGAAAAAGCCTGTGTCACTCTCCACTCTCCAGGTCCTCAACTATACCCATGCCAAAAATCACGTCGATCCGTTGCTCCGTTACGGCGTGATTGAAGGACAAAGCAACAAACAAACACACTTTCGCATTTAAAATATTAGTATGATGTCTTTGAGCCCTAGAGCACATTTCTCGGCGACGCGACGCCTAGCGCTGATCCAAACCCCCGGTGATGCTGTAGCGGCCAGTAGGGCCTACGCGGCATATTCAATCCGAAAAAAAAGCTACGTGCCACACCGCGCCGCGCCTCTGTAGTGGGACTAGACCTTGAAAATTAAACCTCTACAAAAAATAAGCACATTAAGAAGCGTTGTTGCACACAGAAGCTTACGCGGAAAAATCGTTATTCCCTCTAAAGCATGCTATGCTGAGGTAACAAAAAATGAATAAAACGCATTTCTCGGAACGAAGCCATTGAGGAATAATAAATAATTTATAGACAAATAGGCTCTCCGTATAAGGCTTTGTATGTAGCATGCATTTATTCGCAGTGGGAATCGGGCGCGTTTAAGACTTTTTACATAATTCGCGGCTAAAAATAACGTAATACCAGCATATACAGACGGGTCCAACTTCAACTCAAATCTCCAGCTAATCACAGTAACAATCTTTGGCTGTCAGAACTTTGTGTCATGAGTCATGACATCATGACTGACTACTGACTGATATTCGTATGCCTACATAAATAAGTAAAATCGTTTGTTTGAGTAAAAGTGATTACTTCAGTGGCGATTTTTATACGATAGTTAAGAAAATGGTTTAAGTAAGCAAAACATTCATTTAGAATTCTTACCCAAATAAGAGTCAGCACTTTCTTAACATAAAAAGAGTTTTCTTTGCTTAAAAAAGTAAAGAACTTACTAATTTATAGAAAATTTCGGTTTTAAGAATTCTACTTTAAAGTCATAACTTAGTTTAGAAATTACTTGAGAAAAAGTAATTACTCGTTTATAAATATGAGTGACCTCGGATCAATTATTACATTGATGGACCTACAGCAGGTCTACAGCTGGTTTTTCAATTATTGAACTATGTGAAAATTGACAAAACATTGCGGTCAGGTTAGGTGCCACATTTAAGTACTTCACTTTGAATAATATTAATCGTAAAAAAACTGCGATCATAATTCCAAAAATCGATAAACTATCTACTTGTCTTTTATTCATAAAAAATATTTTGCAAATTTTTCAAACATGACGTCCATAAACAAGCTTATTAATCGGTCTATAAACAAGTAATCGTTCATAAACAAGATTAGTAATCGAGTAATCGATCCTCAGACACCTGAAGCTGGCAACCAATACCTATTTTGCAGCACTACAGCTCATAATATTCGGACACTTCCCAACTTGTTAGGTTGGGACATAGCTTTAGTTTGGAAGTTGGTCCCGTCTGTAATCTGTATAGTGTACAGACTTTATACGGAGAACATGGACCCGTGGAAGCCTGCTATCATTATGCCTTTATTATTGTGGTCGCATCACATCCTAAAATAGCAACACGGCATAATAACCGAGACTAATAAAATTATTTTACCCTGGCATGCAATAAAAATAGCCCGTGGACATCCCACGCCACCATAGACCATAATCTTATGGAGATATGACGGAAATTATATATAAATAACGTCATAGCCGATCGTTATTTTATACGATGAGATGTGAAATTGCGGACCTGTGTCTCTTAAGCATTGATATATGGCACAAATACGACACTTTAAACTCAAAGAGTGATCCTAAAATGGCATACTATGTAAAATATGATAGCAAAAAAAAGGATCCATAAATACCACACATTCTTAATTATTATTTATGTACTTATAAAACGATAAAACTAACTGGCTTATTTTATAGAATAGAATAGAATAGAATAGAATATTTTTATTTGCATAGGCTATATAGGCTATATAGGCTAGCGCTTGACTGCAATCAGACCCGCTTGCAAGTGGTGATGCAGCCAACTCTTGATTTGAAAGTAAGCTCGTAAAACGGAAGCCGGAAGGGCATTCCATATTCTAGCGGTACGAATTGAAAATATTGCTAAATATAGGTTCTGAATATAACTGAATACATCAATTTTTCAGTGCAAATAGGTAGGGTTTTGGGTACTATATGTAGGGTTTTGGGTTCGTTAGTTCGTTGATTGATCTTCATAACTTGTTGTCTTGTAGTTTCATAAAGATATTTTTAGTTGAATGACTTCTTTTTATTTCGAGGTAACTCAACATAGCAGCAGTCTATTAAAAATACTTCTACGATATAAACTTTTCAATGTGCGTTTTCACATCAAACATGTGATGTTGCTATTACTTAAGTACTTAAGTAGGTATGTGTCCTACGCTACTTCTTTACTCTAACATTAAGTTGTAACTTCTATTACATCCATATCCATATCCATATTCCATACTAATATTATAAATGCGAAAGTGTGTCTGTCTGTCTGTCTGCTACGCCTTCACGGCCCATTTGCTCAATCGATTTTGACGAAATTTGGTACATAGGTAGATTGTATCCCGGAGAAGGACATAGGCTACTTTTTATCCCGGAAAATTAAAGAGTTCCCGAGGACGCAGACGAAGTCGCGGGCATCATCTAGTTTACTAAAAGAATCTTTCTACTCAAGAAGAAGTTTTTTCATTTCCAGCCTAGGTAAGTATGCGTTCTCTATCTATATTTTTTTCGTAATTGCCTTTTATTTTACGTTGGGTTGACACAAATTGCTTTGCGATCCATCTTATTAAATTACGACGCGGACGCGACCTTAAGTGGTACACTTATGGTCTATTTATGATAATGCCGTGGTATTTTTTGCCCGGGATTTACCCCGTGGTGCTTATAACCATTCGTCTTGATTCTTTTCTTCGAGATGTATCCTAAATGTGAAAATTATTATTATATTAAAAATAGAGAATTATTTAGTAATAGATGTTGCCCGCGACTTCGTCCGCGTGTACAAAGTTTTTTCAATTCCCGCGGGAACTCCTTAATTTTCCGGGATAGCCTTCCCCGGGATACAAACTATCCCTGTACCAAATTTCATCAAAATCGGTTGAACAGGTGGGCTGAGAAAGCGTAGCAGATATACAGACAGAAGAACAGACAGATAGACAGACACACTTACGCATTTATAATATTAGTTTATAATACATATTAGTATGGATATGGATTGCATCAAGAATTTTAGCTGTCAACAAGACCATAATCATCTTAATTAAAATATTGAATCGGTCTTGATATACTCTCTGCAGTCTGCACCTCAGACTCAGAGTTAGAATGCTATGTAAACTATCAACATATAAGTGAGCTTGCCGAGGAATGTTACCTATTGCTATTGCCTATTGCTGTTTCATAATAATATTCATTCCTGCTAACCGTTCATTTTCGAAGATAATTTATTTAAATAATAGTTGTACAAATGGTCGCACATCGCTACAAGAGCCCTTGACTGCGATCTCACCTGATGACAGTCTAAGATGGTAGCGGGCTAACCTGTTATGGGCATGGCAGTTATATTAAACCCATTCGGTTTCTACACGGCATCGTACCGGAACGCTAAATCACTTGGCGGCACGTCTTTGCCGGTAGGGTGGTAACTAGCCACGGCCGAAGCCTCCCACCAGGCCCGACCAGATAAAATTCAGAAATTATAAATTCCCAAATTGACCCTGCCGGGGATCGAACCCAGGACCTCCGCACGTTAAGACAACAGCGCTACACACTACGCCACGGAGGTCGTCGAATCGTGTTCAATAGAAGATTAATTCAACCAGAAATCGCTGAAAAGGGCGAATTTTTTATCGATTATAGCTATCATAAAAAGCGGTACAGCGCCATCAATATAAATATTATAAATGCGAAAGTTTGGATGGATGTATGGATGTATGGATGTATGGATGTTTGTTACTCAATCACGCTCCAACGGCTGAACGGATCTGGATGAAATTTGGCACAGAGATAGATTATAGTCTGGAATAGCACATAGGCTTATTATATATTATAGGCATATTTTATCCCGGAAAATTAAAGAGTTCCCGCGGGAACCGAAAAACCTCAATCCACGCGGACGAAGTCGCGGGCATCAGCTAGTTAACCAATAAATGCTAGTCAAATCGGCTTACTTCGTGATCGATTTGCATGGAAATCCGGTCCATCGGCCAGAGCGGATGCGGTCGAGTCAACTTACCCGCTCATGCGGTTATTGGGACGCACTTAATTGGTGCGTAAACACGTACCATGGGGCCATGATTACCCCACTTGTGTGGTGGGCAGGGGTACCATCGACAGCGCAATATCGTACGACTTTAATATCACATAAAGATTTTTTCACTCTATGAATTTATTAGACTACTTATATTAAACTCCCTCGTTGGTCTATTGGTTAGTATGTTCGACTGCGGCCGACGAGGTCCCGAGTTCGCATGTTTACTGTTTAAGTGTACGTTTAAAAAGGGTTACCTTGACGTAACTAAACTAAGAATTTTATAGAACACGAAAGTTAACAATAATGAAACAATATCGCTTCACGCGTTGGCAGTATACTAGAATTTTAATAGTAAGTAGGTAAGTACTCATAATATGAATAACTAGCTGATGCCCGCGACTTCGTCCACGTGGTTTTAGTTTTTTTGGATTCCCGCGGAAACGCCCTATGCTACTCTCCAGGTCCTTAACTATTCCCATAGCAAAAATCACGTTGATCCGTTCCTCCGTTGCGGCGTGATTGAAGGACAAACCAACAAACCAATAAACCAACAGACAAAGACACTTTCGCATTAAAAAAAAATAAAAAAAAAAATAATAAAAAGAAAAAATTATTATTATAATTTTTTCTGTTTATCCAGTTGTTTTTCTAATTTATATTAATTGATAGATATTTTCATATTTTTTTTGTAGTCTTGCTTTAGTAACCTTAATAATTTATTAATAATATTTGTAAACTTAATTTAATTATGTTAATGGTTCAAATAAAATAAAATAAAAATGAGCACAGTCATGGAATGATTTTTGCTTTTATTTGAATGGTTCTTAAAATCTGGATTTTTTGTCAAAAAGCACTGATTTGGAAGCATCCACAAATTAGACCGGTACCACGTTGTTTTCTTTGTCGAATAATAAACTCAGAACCGCATTCTAGCGAGAATTTACAGCTGACATAACGGTTAGTACAATGGACCTATGTGTGATTTCACGGGACTTTCGACTGTACGTTAAATGTCTTAAAGACAATAGTTGCGTGTATGTCTTGAAGAGATTCCTGTAAGTATATGACACTTGGACACTTAACCTCGTGGCTTACGGCGCGGCGCGTGCCTCCCTTAATTACAAGTGAGAGAACAAACACTTTGAATCCAGTCTTAGGAATAACACATATAGGCTTCTTTTATCCCGGAAAATTAAGGAGTTCTCGCGGGAACAAAAAAACTCAATCCACGCGGACGTAGTCGCGGGCATAAGCTAGTGCATGATAAGGATCTTTGAATTTTGAAACCATTATTTTATTAGGTTCCAAGAAACACCTTTTATTATTTGAATAATCGAAAGGAGTCGCGGCCCTCGGCAATGAGCAATACGACGAAGAGAGAGGTAAACTTATTTAAATACTCAAAATAAACTCTCTTTACGTTTATATGAGAACTAAACTAACGTAACATCACTATACCCCTATCTACTAGGTACTACTACACTAGGTGAGATCGCAGTCAAGGGCTTACGTGTAGTGGATAAAAAAAAAGAACTATCAGTATTCAGTATCACCACACATAATATGGACATATTATGCAACGTTTCCTGGAAGCGCACAAGTCAATAGCTTTATTGTTCGTTAATTCCGTTTTCCCGCTCGCGGTGATCCCACGGGAACCCACCGCCCGCCCATTGTTGACTCTTCCTTAAGCCATCGCGCTTCAATGCATTGTTATCGTATACGTCTGTAATATTATTGAGTACTTTTATAGCAAGAACAGACTAGAGACAATACTTCGCTGTTGTATTGAGGATACTATAAGTCTTTTTAGTTTAAAGTGAAAACTTCTTTAGCCGCGTTGAGCACTTTTTGGTAGGGGGCAAACTTGTCACCGACATGCTCGCTCCGACATGCTCGCGAACAGCGACATGCTCGCGAACACCTAGGTAGGTACATGCTCGCGTTGTTACGAAGACAAAAGGTCTTAAATATAAATATACTAATTCGTAATTAAACTTTAATCCCTTAGTTTTATGGTTTATATTTTAATTTTTTTTTTTTTAATTACTTACTTATTTTTTTTAAATAAAAAAATAATTTTAAATAATTAAAAAAAAAATTAAATATTCGTTTTCACTCCTATCGGCAGTCCCTATGACTGCCAATTTTTTTAACCCAGTCTTTACGCGGTTCACTTAATATCATGTGTAGTTTTGTTTGTTACCTCTTCAAAAAAAAAAACGGACTAAAGACAGACAAACTAACACTATCGTTTTTACATAATAAGGCCCCTGGGCCAGTGGCCATACTGCCAACACTTAAAGCCATAATATTTGTTTCATTATTGTTGACTTCGGTATTTTAGAATTATAATCGTTAATTTAGGAACGTCAAGGTACGTGACATCAAACTGTAATTTTGAGTAATATTGCTTAAGTATTGCTTTAAGTGGTACCTATGACCCCTGGATAAATTGAATAAGTATAGGTACGTATTCTAACTTTAATAACTATAGGTACTTTCTTCTCAATAAAAACAGTTGACTATAGATCTTTGATCTAGGAATATCTAATCTCTATTAAATAAGGAAGGATCTAGGAAAAAATTAATAAAATAAAACATAAAATTACGTAACGACATAGGTAATGTAATTATCTTTTGTCTGCACTCTCACATACCTATAACTTTATATGGTTTCAACGATTTGATTTGATTTAATTCTATTGTAGTTAAAAGAGCTAATCATTGTGTTGGCCATTCTTGCTTCATGCATTTTTGCTTTCGCTTGATGACCGGAAAAAAGTTATTGCCAGCTTAACTTCTAATTAATGCACGCATTAAAGGTATAATCGCACGATAGAATTGCAGCTATAACAATAATTAAATACACAAACAGTTTCTTTGTAAATCCATTGTTCCGAATACAAAACGGAAAGTTATTTTTAAAAAACGTGCACCGTTTTTCGCGGGAACGCGTGGAGGTATCAAGTTGAAATTAATATCAAACCTAGGTCTACGGTTTCTTGGAGCTATAAAAAAATATTCTTTTAATTATTATTTTTTTTTTTTTTAAATTTTAAATATTTAAAATATAAACCTTAAAACGTTCATTAAAGTTTAATTACGATCTATATTTAAGACCTTTTGTCTTCGTAACAACGCGAGCATGTCGATGACGCGAATACACAAGTTTACCCCCTACCAAAAAGTGCTCAACGCGGCTAAAGAAGTTTTCACTTCAAAAATCAAGCTTCTAAGTCAACGCAAACAAAAGATACGGCCGTTTATTGCCGCATATTTTGCATATTTTGACACTCGCCAATAAATCAAAATTCAAAACCATATGGTACCTAATTCTAGTTCCTTAAAAATTTAGCGTCTTGACGAAGTGCTTTGTGAAATGAACTCAATTTTTCGAAAACGACGAAACCGCTAGTGTAGGTATAACGTACGACATAACGTAACATACGTACACGCACGCCGATAAATCTTTTGCACCAATAAATCGACAAACATTCGCAATAAGACGTAAGTAATATGCAAATGATGTCACTCCTCCGATCAATAGGGTATTGAAAGCTAAGGTTACAGCCACACTCGTCTGATAAAATGAGCATAACTTAGTGATAAAATACAAGAAATTTAGAATATAAGTTACTTTTGCATCGAAGAAGGCCGACAGGCTTGAAAGGAATCTGGCGATACAACTTGCCTTTGTCATTTAAGTTTATTTATGAATAGTTCTGAAGTACTCTTTTCACCATACTTAAAGCATTAAAAAGGAGTCTTACTTCACAGAGTTCTTAAAAACTCTATTTTGTCTGACAAAATAGTAATATGTACTTTAAAGTAGCCATCAATGTTGACTTTAGCGATAGCTGTTTGTCATCGCTATGGAGTTTCTATACTCTTTCTAAATTATGGTCAATCCAATGGAGCGAAGAGATTTTTCTGAAACATGGTTTATAGTTTACTAGATGATTCCCGCGACTTCGTACGCGTGCATTAGATTTTTTTGATTCCCGCGGGAACTCTTTAATTTTCCGGGATAAAAAGTAGCCTATGTCCTTCCCCGGGATACAACCTACCCCTGTACCAAATTTCATCAAAATCGGTTAAGCAGATGGGCCGTGAAAGCGTAGCAGACAGACAGACGGACAGACAGACAGACACACTTTCGCATTTATAATAATAAAATTAAGTATGGATATAATAAGGATACTACTCCGAAAAGAATCCGATACAGTAGAAAAAATCTTTTGCAGCGTTATTTGTACGCAAAGTAACATCACGTCCCTTTGTCCTCATCTTCATTTTCTCCCTAGCGCTAAGGTTGTCTGAAAGAGATCGCCACTTAGCGATAAGACCGCCTTATTGTACCTACTTATTGTTGTCTGTTACATGTTTCTTTTTTATATATGTGGTGTACAATAAAGTATATACATACACACATACATCTCATTGCCTCGTTGGTCTAGTGGTTAGCATCTTCGACTGCGGCCGACGAGGTCCCGGGTTCGAGTCCCGGGTCGGGCCATAAATTAAGTGTTGGGTGTTTCTGACTAGAAATTCTCGGTACTAGGCCGGAGTTAGGAAGTTGGCCGTGTTTCACCCCCGTGCCTCGGAGAGCACGTTAAGCCGTCGGTCCCGGTTATTATCACTAACATGATAATAGTCGTTAAAGCCCGCCAACCCGCATTGGAGAAGCGTGGTGGGTCTCTCTAATTACCTCTCCTATGAGAGTGGATGCCCGTGCCCAGCTGAGGGACGTTAATGAGCTGTAGTGTTGGATACACACATACATACACGTCAGATGTGGCCAGAGCCCTACAGTACAATATGTTTGGCGGTAGGCGTGAAGTGTGTAAAACGTGTAAAGCTCAATATTCGCGTGTAACACAACCGCGCGCGGCGTCGCGTCGATTACAGCTGGAAGCTATAAAGCGAGATTTATTTGCACTCGAGGTGTATCGAACAAGCCTCAATTTAAAACCACGGTACAGCGATCACTCGACTGGCATTTGACGACCTCCGTGGCGCAGTGTGTAGCGCTGTTGTCCTAAAGTGCGGAGGTCCCGGGTTTGACCCCCGGCAGAGTCAATTTGGGAATTTATAATTTCGGAATTTTCCCTGGTGGGAGGCTTCGGCCGTGGCTAGTTACCACCCTACCGGCAAAGACGTGCCGCCAAGCGATTTAGCGTTCCGGTACGATGCCGTGTAGAAACCGAATAGGGGTATGGGTTTAATATAACTGTAATGCCCCTAACAGGTTAGTCCGCTACCATCTTAGGCTGCATCGTCACTTACCATCAGGTGAGATCGCAGTCAAGGGCTAACTTGTAGTGGATTAAATAAAAATTGCAAATATTTATAAACTATAGCTGATGCCCGCGACTTCGTCCGCGTGGATTGAGGTTTTTTGGTTCCCGCGGCAACTGCTTAGTTTTCCGGGATAAAAAGTAGCTTATGTGTTATTCCAGACTATAATCTATCTCTGTGCCAAATTTCATCCAGATCCGTTCAGCCGTTCGGGCGTGATTGATTAACAAACATCCATACATCCATACGTCCATACATCCATCCAAACTTTCGCATTTATAATATTTATTTGATATTTGATTATATAATATTTGATTTATAAGGACTTGAACCTTAGACTCCTTGAAGAGTAGGGTGAAATCTGAACCACTAGGCTACCTATATAACCACTTAGAGTGTGTAGGACCACACAAATAAAAATGCTAAACGCTGTGGTTCAAATATTCACAAAGACACGTGCTATGGAATATCTTTCATTCCTACAGAGTAGAGATAGCACGTAAACTGAAAAACAGCAAAATATGTTTCTTCTCTAGGTAGAGTAAAGCGGTAGAGCAGATGTAACGAAAATATAACACATTTATCATCTGCTAGCGGATGCGCTCGACTTCATCCGCCTGGATTAAAGTTTTTGGTTCCCGCGGGAACTCTTGAATTTTCCGTCATAAAAATTAGCCTGTGTTATTCCAGACTAATTTATCTCTGTGCCAAATTTCATCCAGATCCGTTGATCCAGCTGTTCTGGCGTAATTGAGTAACAAACGTCTATCCAACCAAACTGTCGCATTTATAATATTAGTATAGATTCATACTTTCATATTTACATTATGAATGCGAAATTAGTGTGCTGTTTTTTTAATAACTAAAGTTAGCCCTTGACTGCGATCTCACCTGATGTTAAATTAAAATCTTGTTAGGGGCATGGCAGTTAGGTATATTAAACCCATACCCCTATACGGTTTCTACACGGTATCTTACCGGAACGCTAAATCGCTTGGCGGCACGTCTTTACCGGTAGGGTGGGGTGGTAACACAGAACATATAATAAGAGGGGTGGTAACTAGCCACGGCCGAAGCCTTCCACCAGGCCAGACTAGGGAAAATTCAGAAATTATATATTTCCTGACCCTGCCGGGGATCGAACCCGGGACCTCCGCACTTTAAGGCAACAGCGCTCAACACTGCGCCACGGAGGTCGTAAGTGGTAATGTGATTTAAATGTCATATCATTCAGTTTAATCTGCTGGCCGTACTATGTAAAGTTCAAGTACCCGACAACTGGCGAGTGGAATGTCGGTCGGTGCGTTCGTTTGTACAATTGCGTCTCACCTTTGTCTGATCGAGCGACTAGCAGTACCTAAGCAGACCGTAGCTAGTTACGAGTTAATCCATCGTTATGACGAGGAGGAGGGTTATGTTATAGCCGCCCTAGGGGAAACAGTAAAAATCCATACTTTAAACTTTAAAGTTTAAAATATGGATTTTTATTGTTTTTATCAGTATGCGTAGTCAGCGTATCAGACAGACAGACAGACAGACACACTTTCAAATTCATAATAATAGTGTGGATAGTTTAAACTTTAAACTATCCACACTAATATTATGAATTTGAAAGTGTGTCTGTCTGTCTGTCTGTAACGCTTTCACGGCCCATCTGTTCAACCGTTTTTGATGTTTGGTACAGGGATAGGTTGTATTGTATCCCGGGGAAGGACATAGGCTACTTTTTATCCCGAAAAATTAGTGCTTTTCCACAGGAATGAAAAACTTAGTAGCGTGCAGCTCATAGAGGCATTTTAAAAGCTTACCCCAGTTCACATTTTTCATTAATACCCGCCCAGTAGGTACCTAGACCTACTTAAGCATCCTTACCTAAATAATGTCCAACCTGGTATCAAATTTTAGCACGCCACTTATTTCGGATCGCGCACACTAGCCCGACAGGACTAAACGTATTCGCTTCCAACGCGGTCGTTTCGCATAGACGTTTGTTCAGGTCCCTAGGGTGTTTTGAGTTTTCTTTCTTAAAAAGTATTATTACTTCCAGAGATAGCGCCAATATTATCGAGGTTCATTAAATAAACCTGCATTCGCAAAAGCACCCAAGATAAAAAAAGTAAGATAAATTCACATTTTGCTTTCCCCCGATGCACTTTTCGAGTCAGTGGCTCGGTCACTGCATTGTATTGTAGTTGTTTACCCTACTGTTACTATAGATACGCATTGGGGATTTATGGGATCAATACTTCATTATATCTTTCTGTGGGCTTCGTGACTACATGACAATGGGGTGGAATTTGAAAACTCAGATAAAATAAGATATCGAAAAACATTTTTTGAAAATAAAGCTAGCTCGGTATTGTACCTTTTTAGGATTATCTGATATGTCATAATAATATGTCGCAGAATTTATAGTTTCGTCCATACCGTATTTCCGTCATATAAAGGCTAGATAAAGATTTATTTTAGCACAATTAAAGAAACCCCAAAAGGCATAGGCAAGTTAACTATTTAAGTTCTGCAAAAAAAAAAAAAAAAAAAAAAAAAAAAAAAAAAAAAAAAAAAAAAAAAAAAAAAAAAAAAAAAAAAAAAAAAAAAAAAAAAAAAAAAAAAAAAAAAAAAAAAAAAAAAAAAAAAAAAAAAAAAAAAAAAAAAAAAAAAAAAAAAAAAAAAAAAAAAAAAAAAAAAAAAAAAAAAAAAAAAAAAAAAAAAAAAAAAAAAAAAAAAAAAAAAAAAAAAAAAAAAAAAAAAAAAAAAAAAAAAAAAAAAAAAAAAAAAAAAAAAAAAAAAAAAAAAAAAAAAAAAAAAAAAAAAAAAAAAAAAAAAAAAAAAAAAAAAAAAAAAAAAAAAAAAAAAAAAAAAAAAAAAAAAAAAAAAAAAAAAAAAAAAAAAAAAAAAAAAAAAAAAAAAAAAAAAAAAAAAAAAAAAAAAAATCTGTCAGCTTTTTTCTTGCGATATTATTTACTATCTGGACTCCACTAGGTACGGTACGGATGCTCGTGAGGCGCATTACATCAGCCACTAAAGCGGTTACTTCGTGATGACCACGACCACTTGACACCGCGTAACGACGAAGAAGAAGGTACGGTACTCCTGTCGGGAGCGTGGTATGCTCGACCGATGCAATAGGAAGATCTTCCTCCGAGCCGGTGTCATGCTCGGGGCTGCCAGCTGGGCCGACTGTTGTAGGTTGAAAAGTTCTATATATAGTACAATTCTGAAATCACTTCGTAATCGTGATTCAGGCGGCGGCACGTGATTGGCTAACGTGGCCGCGTCATGTTACGTCATCCATGTAGGTATGTGTGCCCCTACACTCCGTATAAAAAATGGGGCGTCATACACTCACGCCACTCTGGGCCTCCGAGGCTCCAAAGCTCTGGAGTCCGCCGCTGAGCATAAGTGTCATAATCATTACACAAGGCGTCGGTATCACAATACAAAATGATGATGCACCGCGATACGACTTGATACGTGCATAGCTCGTAATATAAACACAATGCCATCCGAGCTACTCCAATAACACACTACAGTTGCATGTTTGTGCGCTGTGTCAAAACAACCGCCCGCTGGCATCCGCTTTCTGTTTCAAGGAATGACACCGAAACACTCCGCCATTGAATAGAACTACTTTTTGAAGTGAAAACTTCTTCAGCCGCGTTGAGCACTTTTAGGTAGGGGGAAAACTTGTGGATTCGCGTCACCGACATGCTCGCGAAGACCGAAATGCTCGCGTTGTTACAAAGACAAAAGGTCTTAAATATAAATATACTACATTCGTAATTAGTAATGCCTTAGTTTTAAGGTTTATATATATTTTTTTTAATTAATTCAATTATTCGTTTTCACTTCTATCAGCAGTCCCTATGACTGCCAATTATTATTTTTTTATTTCACTACAAGTTAGTCTAAGATGGTAGCAGGCTAACTTGTGTGGGGTACGGCAGTTATATTAAACCCCCTATCGGTTTTTACACGGCATCGTACCGGAACGCTAAACGCTACCGGCAAAGACGTTATAGGGTGTTGCCGGCGTGGCGTGGCATGGCGAAGCCAAACCAGTGACCAGCAGGCTTAGCATGCGCACAACGAGTCATCTCGCGAGTCGCGACGAGAGCGAGAGATGTTGTCGTTGCTGGCGTTTTTAGGGTTCCGTAGCCAAATTTGGCAAAAGCGGAACCCTTATAGATTCGTCATGTCTGTCTGTCTGTCTGTCTGTCTGTCCGTCCGTATGTCACAGCCACTTTTTTCCGAAACTATAAGAACTATACTGTTGAAACTTGGTAAGTAGATGTATTCTGTGAACCGCATTAAGATTTTCACACAAAAATAGAAAAAAAACAATAAATTTTGGGGGTCCCCATACTTAGAACTGAAACTCAAAAATTTTTTTTTCATCAAACCCATACGTGTGGGGTATCTATGGATAGGTCTTCAAAAATGATATTGAGGTTTCTAATATCATTTTTTTCTAAACTGAATAGTTTGCGCGAGAGACACTTCCAAAGTGGTAAAATGTTGGTCCCCCCCCCCCGTAACTTCTAAAATAAGAGAATGATAAAACTAAAAAAAATATATGATGTACATTACCATGCAAACTTCCACCGAAAATTGGTTTGAACGAGATCTAGTAAGTAGTTTTTTTTTAATAATTTAAAACTTACTACAGGTTTGTACGGAACCCTCGGTGCGCGAGTCCGACTCGCACTTGGCCGGTTTTTTAATTTCTCGTTTACAGCATGTTAGCATGCTCAAAATCCGGTATATTATGTACTATTACCTATTCTGTGATATAACGAGAAAAAAATAGTCAGCATGCAAGAGTTCGTAGAGAAAAATACCGCAGATAAGAAATATTACTTTTATATCTACTTCTGACGTAACGGGACAAGTAACCATGTTAGCTTCGGTAGACAAATAGAGATAACGGGTAGACATAATTTTACTAGTTGTGCGCATGCTAGCCATACAGACCACACTAGAGAAAATTCTAAATCTGCTCGCGATTTTATTTGTAAGAATTTTTTTGACGACCTTCCTGGCGCAGTGGTGCTGTCTTATAGTAGGAGGTCCCGGGTTCGATTCTAGGCAATGTTAACTTGGGAATTTATAATTTCTGAATTTTCTCTGGTCTGGTCTGGTGAGGATTCCGCCGCCACCCTACTCAGTTAGGTATAATGAAAATGAACATTGACTTATTTCCTTTTGGGTAAGCCGTGCTTCTTATCTATGCCTCTATGAACTGCACGCCACTGTATATTTCCCATGCAACCGTGCTACGCTAGTACTAATCAGTATGCACGTCCTCTATGAAGCCGACAGTCCAGGGTATCACGCAACGCATTCGATTCATGACAGGGTTGATGTTCATGCATTCTTTTGCTCAGTATTAAAGGTAGTTACTGCCTCGTTGGTCTAGTGGTTAACAAGTTCGACTGCGGCCGACAAGGTCCCGGTTTCGAGTCCCGGGTCGGGCCATAACAATTTTCAGTACAATAGCCAGTAAGGAAGTTGGCGGTGTTACACCCCCGTTGCCTTTTTTTTTTTTTTTTTTTAATCCACTACAAGTTAGCCCTTGACTGCGATCTCACCTGATGGTAAGTGATGATACAGTCTAAGATGGTAGCGGGCTAACCTGTTAGAGGCATGGCAGTTAATTAAACCCATACCCCTATTTGGTTTCTACACGGCATCGTACCGGAATGCTAAATCTCTTGGCGGCACGTCTTTGCCGGTAGGGTGGTAACTAGCCACGGCCGAAGCCTCCCACCAGGAGCCTTGGAGAGCACTTAAAGCCGTCGGTCCTGCGCTTGATCTCTCTCCGGTCGAGCTTTGAGAGTGAAGGAACAGAGAGTGCACCTGTGTTTGCGCACACACTTGTGCACTATAATATATCCCGCATAGATGAAATTCGGCAACGAGGAGAAAGATAGATAGAAAGAAAGAAAAAAACGTTTATTAATACCATTATGCCACTCAGTACAATACCCTAAGGTAAGTGTTACCCGTCGCCTCCAGGGGCCATACTGCCAACGCTTATAGCCGCCATATTGTTCCCTTATTGTTGACTTTCGTGTTTTAGAATTATTATGATCCTTATTTTAAGAAAGTCAAGGTACGTGACATCAAACTGTTATTTTGAGTAATATTGCTTAAGTATTGCTTTAAGCACTGGCAGTACGGCCCCAGTACTTGAGCATTAAACTCGTGTTCCATGATAACGCTTGTCGTGTGTGGAACAACCTGAAAAAAGGCATCAGCTCAGAATCAAGATCTAGCCCCACTAAAGAGGCGTGGAACGGCGCGGCACGTTGCGGCAAATAGTCTTTGTATGAGGTTGTATGGAGCTGGGCCCACTTGCGATGCGGCACAAGAGATGCACTGCGCGACACGGCCTCGTTCAAACTCATACAAATAATATTTGCCGCTACGTGGCGCGCCGCTCCGTGCTCAGTGGACCATAATGCACAATGCCTTTCAATAAATTATAAGAGCATACAGCGCTGATTTTCAGCTGAAGGAAGAGGTCTTACGTCTCAACCGCTATTTCACAATCAAAACAGAAATTAAACAATAACTATACTGTCATATCATTTATCATTGCACATACCGATGCGTTTACCAATCAACGCATCCTTGCCTCCCGGGAGCCTGATCACTCCCTGCATATTAACTAGCTGCATAATATCATCGTACAAAAATATACCTTACTGTTTAGAAAATAGAGGTTCAATTTCACTGTTTATTTTTATAAGTTATCCCTGATGTACGTCAACGCAATGCAACGGACTTGGCACATCAATGCATATGTAATACGAGATTTGAATTTGTTTTGTTGTTGGTGCAATAAAAATTAATTTAAAAAAAAAAAATTATAAAAAAAAAAATTATAAAATTAATTTTATAAATTCTTTGAATGTGTTATTGCTGTTTTGGTTGTAATCAGCGTGTAGGTTATAACTTATAGAGGAGTTTTTAGCACTGCTTACCCCTGCTGTTAAAGCTTTATCACTTGTTTAACCTGCCCTATAGAAACATTAGAAACGAACTATACTTCCAGTTACGGTAACTGTTTTTTTTATCTACTACAAGTTAGCCCTTGCCTGCGATCTCACTTGATGGTAAGTGATGATGCAGTCTAAGATGGTAGCGGGCTAGCCTGTTAGGGGCATGGCAGTTATATTAAACTGTTCGGTTTCTACACGGCATCGTACCGGAACGCTAAATCGCTTGGCGGCACGTCTTTGCCGGTAGGGTGGTAATTAGCTACGGCCGAAAGAAATCGGCAGACTCCATAGAATCATGGCCGGTCAAAACCCCTGGTACAAGGTATCAACATGGACCCTGTACACATACAAAAGAGTGGACAGCAACACTCCTGGGGTATTCCTAGTACTAGGAATACCCAAGGAGCAAATTGCAGACATCCTGGCACGAGGGAGAAAAGTGGCCTACTCCACGGGGTCAATCTACATCCGCTTCTTCACTAAAGAAGGAGTAAGCGATGTACCCCCGCTGGACCCCCTCGAGCCAGGAGTGCATACTGAAATGGACACTGACATGACAACTGAGGATAGTAACACACAGACGGACAGGCAACCCGATAACACCCCGGAACCATCTGTCAGCACCGTGCTTGAAAATATCAACGCGGTGCTGACAGAGTCGTCAGAGTCACCGCCAACTCCCCTCCCAAACGAATGGGCTGAGGAGGCGGGGACCGACACGATCGACATGGTTGACACGACTCTACAGGAACTCCTAGACACATGGGCCCCTATGGCCAACAACGACAACGACAACTAACGCCTACAATACCAACTACTAACATTCAAGCACATCAAAATTGTGCAAACCAACCTCCAGCACAAACATCTTGCGACGGCCACCCTAAGGAAGCAGCTGGAGGTTGAGGCCGAGACCATAGCCCTAATCCAAGAGCCGTGGGTTCGGGCAAACAGCGTATGCGGCCTCGGCAACTGCGAAGGTAAGGTTTTCTACCACAGTATGCAAGAGCCGCCCCGAACATGCATATACATACCACGCTGCATTGCGGCAACATTACTTACACATTACTGTTACAGAGATCTAACAGCAGTGAGAATACCAAACGGAATAAAACAAGACAATGGGACAACGCCCAGACCTCTAGTCTTGGCATCACTGTATCTACCCATTGAAGGCCACATTCCAACAAAAGAAGTTATGGACCTAATCAACCACTGTGAAGAACAAAAGACGGACCTGATCATTTCAGCAGACACAAACGCGCACCACATCTTGTGGGGTAGCACAAAAACCAACCGACGAGGTGAGCTTCTAGCCTCATACTTACTAACAACTAACCTCGACATAGCTAACAAAGGCACAAAACCGACTTTCGTGTCCAGCAGATATCAGACGATAATTGATTTAACCCTAGCATCAAACAACATAATAGATCATGTAAAAAACTGGCATGTAAGTAACGAACCATCACTGTCGGATCACTGTAGAATATGCTTCGAAATTGATCTGACCAAGACACCGGAAATACCTCGGAGAAATCCAAGGAAAACAAATAGAAAACAGTACAAAACGCTAATAACAAGACACATGGGACAAAGGAACACAACCAGAATCCAAAATGTGTCAGAGATCGACAAAAACGTTACAAAGATAACTGAAAACATAAGGACATGCTACGAACTAGCCTGCCCTCTGAAAACCAGAAAGACAAAGCAAGAACCAAAAAACAGTTGGTGGGACCTAGGCCTGGAAAAGAAAAGACAAAGGTTAAGGCACCTATTCAACAGAGCAAAAAACACCAGACAGCCTATAGACTGGGATAACTTCCAGGAAGCACAATCACAATACAGTAAGCTCGTGAGGAGCAAAGAGAACAAGTCGTGGCAACGATACTGCACGAATATAGAATCATATGATACGGCGACTAGAATTCGTAAAATTCTAGCAAACGACAACAACCGTACACTCGGTACCCTAAAGAAAACCGATGGCACCTACACCAAAGATGACAAAGAAGTAAGTGAAACACTCATACAAACACACTTTCCAGGCTGCAAGATAGTAGATACACCCGACTGGTCAGATGACCTGCAGGTGATACCATCGGAAGCGGACTGGGAAATAGCAAACAAAATAGTTACACAAGAGAAGGTTCAGTGGGCAATAGATACTTTCCACCCCTTCAAATCAGCAGGAACAGACAAAATATTCCCGGCTCTCCTGCAATGGGGGGCTTCAGAAATAACACCATGGCTAGTACAGATTTTTCAAGCCTGCCTAGCCTTTAGATACATACCGCTCTCATGGAGGGAGGTTAAAGTAGTGTTCCTGCCAAAACCAGGCAAGAACGACTACACGCAACCAAAAGCATTTAGACCAATTAGCCTAACATCCTTCCTACTGAAAACGCTGGAAAGACTCGGAGACCGCTTTCTCAGAGACGGAGCGCTAAGGAACCTACCGTTACACAAAAACCAGCATGCGTACAGCACTGGTAAATCAACAGAGACAGCCCTTCACCATGTGATAGGTAAGATAGAGCATGGCCTAAACAACCAACTGTCAACACTAGGAGCCTTCATAGACATCGAAGGTGCCTTCGACAAAACTACATTCAGAAGCATTGATGATGCTCTACACAGATACAATGTGTCGAGTACACTACGTAAGTGGATAAGCGTCCTACTTGAGAAAAGGGCAATACAGCTTGACATAAACGGTACAACTAAAGGAATAGTAGCCAAAGGGTGCCCACAAGGTGGAGTACTATCCCCAATACTTTGGAACCTGGTCGTAGATGACCTCATAACAAAAATGAACAAAAGCGGATTCTTAACCATAGGATACGCGGACGACATAACAATCCTGATAAGTGGAAAACATGAAAATACACTCAGTGCAATAATGCAAGACGCACTAAAACTTATAGAGAAATGGTGCAAAGACAATGAACTAACAGTAAATCCTAAAAAGACTGAATTAGTTCTGTTTACAAACAAAAGGAAACCTGACATCCCAAAAATGCCAACACTCTTTGGCATAAGCTTATCACTATCACCAGAAGTGAAATATCTAGGGGTAACTCTAGATAGCAAACTTAACTGGAAGAGACATATACAAACAAAAATAGAAAAGTCAACAATAATCCTAAATCAATGCAAACGCATGATTGGGAAAACTTGGGGCCTGAAACCAAAGATAATGCTGTGGCTATATTTAATGGTAGTAAGGAGCTCATTAACGTATGCGTCACTAGTATGGTGGCCCAGGACAAAACAGACGACAACACAACATGAGCTACAGAGCTTTCAAAGACAAGCTTGCCTAGCGATCACAAGCTGCATGAGTACAACCCCATCAAGGGCCCTAGAGGTGATGCTAGGAATACCACCTTTACATCTTCAGATAAAAGAAGAGGCTACCATTGCAGCACTTAGGATAAAGACCTATGGGCTATGGAAAAACATGAACGCAACACACACCCGGATATTGTCGAGTGAACACACAAAATGTCCACACTTAGAGTGGATATGCGATAAAACACAGAAAGAACACATAATTGAGAAAAGGTACAAAGTAAACATCGCAGAGAACACGACCCAAGCACCCACCATAGACACAATAGATGTGTACACAGATGGATCAAAAACCAACAAGGGAACCGGCGCAGGAGTATACTGTCCCGAACTAAACATAAACATAGCCCACGTTCTCGGTAAGAATAACTCTGTTTTTCAAGCAGAGTGCGTCGGCATCACTGTAGCAGCCATGGCTTTGATCAACAGACAGGTAACAAACTTTCATATTAACATTAACAGTGATAGTCAAGCAGTGTTGAGAGCCCTAGCAAAAAACACGACTACCTCTAGGCTCGTACTTGACTGTCACAATGCACTACAGACTCTGACCGACTCGAACCAAGTATCACTGAGCTGGATAAAAGGCCACAGTGAGAACATAGGAAACGATGCAGCTGACGAGCTAGCACGACGAGCATCAAACCTGAAGGTAGCGGGACCCGATCCGATCGTCCCAATACCCTTCAGTGAATACAAAACCTGGATAAGGAAACAAACCGTAAGTACACATGCCGAACTATGGGCAAACACTACAGACTGCAGACAAACAAAAGAGGCGATACCCAGCCCAAATAAACTACTAACTAAAAAACTTCTGCAACTCAACCGAGCCAAAGCCAGGATAGTTGTAGGTATGATAACAGGACACTGCCCTCTGAACAAACACCTATTTATTCTAGGTATCACCGACAGCCCTCTATGCAGAGCCTGCATGGAGAGCGACGAGACACCAAAACACGTGCTGCTCGAGTGCAGCGGTGTTTCCACCCAACGAGAAGCCTACATTGGCTCCCCAGCAACACTACCGGATGTCCTCGCCGACCTGGGTGGCCTGCTTGGATTCTGGAGTGAGCTCGGCTGGCTGGAGTGATCCAGAGGGGAGTCGCACCAGTGGTTTCACGCACAGCGGACGACTGCGCCCAAGTGCGGATAAAAAATCCCAGGAAAATGAAGATGAAGATGATAGCTACGGCCGAAGCCCTCCCACCAGGCCAGACCAGGGAAATTCAGAAATTATAAATTTCCAAACCCTGCCGGGGATCGAACCCGGGACCTCTGCACGTTAAGGCAACAGCGCTCAACACTGCGCCACGGAGGTCGTCAAATCGTCTGAGGTCTCTATATGTCGTTTCCAAAACGTGGTCGTCTCTTAATAATTATATTGGCTGTAATAATACCTTATAATTCACGTAATTTTGCTAATGACGAGGGCGCGGTTCACGGTTGGGTCGCGCCTTAAGCCCTGATGAGCTTTTAATCGATTCTCAGACATAATGAGCGAGACGCTTACTTTAATACAAAATTTATTGAATTAGCAAGCAGTTTTTAGAAGAGAGGGTGAAGGCGGTTGGTAGGTACTTGGTGGAGGTACTTCAGAAAATACTGTCTTTTTACCATTGAAATTGGTTATCAGATGCAAATCGCCTGAGACGTATTTTTAGCCATAACTCCAAGGATTTTGGGAGGATCGAGATGGGAATAGTACCAAGAGTTGAGGAATTTATCGAGACACGTGTGAGCGTTTGAATTTTGAAAATGGGCTGGTAACTTTTTTTGGAATTTTGAAAGATATAAAAAAGGCGGGCTTTTTGTGGGGTGTTTGTTTACTAAATTGTAAATATTTCGGAAAAAAAACTTAAGAAAAAATGAAAAAAAAAAGTCCTAGGGTATTCGTTTAGCTACAAAATGGCGAAAAAATTTTGAAAATCGGTTGATAATTGTGACCTGGGTGGTCCCTTTAGATTTCGTAAATTTTTGTATTCATTTTCAATGCTCCGATACTTGCGGGGACTGCGAAATCTGTGAATTTTTATTGTAAGGCGTAATTTTATTGTAAGGATGATGCCGCACTTTTTTCGAGAGTGAAAAGTGTTTTGCTATGAATTTTCCGAGCCCACACAACCTCAAAATAAATAATATAGATTAGATTTTTGACACGAGTGTTCCTAAGGATCTTCGAAGTGTGTTCTTCCCCGGGATACAACCAATATTATCTCTGTGCCTGTTATAATCGATTTTCTGTTCTTCATCTTCATTTCTTATGCCTTGGACAGCACGTTGAGCCGACGGTCCCGGTTATTATCACTAACATGATAATAGTCGTTAAAGCCCGCCAACCCGCATTGGAGCAGCGTGGTGGGTGTAAGCTCTACTTCCCTCTCTCCTACAAGAGTGGGGGCCTGTGCCCAGCTGTGGGACGTTAATGGGCTGTAGTGGTGGTGGACGATGCGACGTGACAATATCAAGAAGTAGCTGACCCTCGGAGAGTGTAGACAAGTTTGTCATTTTCTATGGCCTCGCAGCGCGTCGCGTCGCTTCTGTCGCTCCTAGGACGAGTTAGTAGGTACTTAGTAGTCTAACTTTATTAGGTGCGCCCTTTTTCATGAAAACCTCTCTCCTTTCACAAAATGTCTATAATTTTGTTTTACTCATCGTCGATAAAAACAGATAAGTCTAGACAGGACTATTATTAAAAGCATATTTTCGAACCACACGCGTGCAAGCAAAAATGCACTTAAACCAATGACAATAGGATTTAAATTAATTTGGTGGGAGTATTGAAAGAGTCCATTTATGAAATTCATTAATCACTTGCCATAATGGCGTATCTGCGAGGGATAACAATAACGATGCAACCTTTTGCGACTGACCCCTGCCAAGGGTACATTTCATCGGACCAAGGTACAGTGGGATGCAGAAAGGTAGGTACGTCCTCTTTCATGATAGGTAAACGCTTGTCTACGCCGAAATCGACGAAGTTTCTTAGCGTTCCTATGAAATTATTTGCGTTTTTTGACAGATTTTTATTTAAAAACTATACTTTATTTACATAATAACACATACTCATATGTTTTTTGCTAAGTACAATAATTTTTTTAGAAGTGCTTGTGAATGACGATTCTAAAAATCGTTTTCTAAAAAAAACTTATCGTTATTTCCTTGATTCTCTGATCTGTGGTTATTTTTTGACATACCTACTAATTAAAAAATACATAATATCAAAAAAGCGCCTCTGTCATCGCTTTGTTATTTTAATGATTGAAAAATCGATCCTTTTTTTTATTGCGAGATAGGCTTGCGCTTTGCGCTTGACGAAGACGACAATCATGCTTAGTGCAAAGCAATGATAAGGTCTAGGTTAGAACGCGCTTGCCTAGAAGATGCCTATTCACTCTTGCCTTGTGTGTACTTAAGTTATAATATGTGGGAGGAAACACGTGCTCTGGGATAGTGTTCCACACCTAGCGGTTCGTATCCTGGGGGTCTACTCTCTTTCTCTAAAACGAAACTTCGCAAACAAACGAACGAAATTTCGTTAACTCCTCTCCTACATAATATTATCTCTATGCTCCTCTCTATTTCGTTTTCGTCCACGCAGACGAAGTACGGATCCATAGAAAATTTTCGTGACCGATTGGATTGAACGATTTTGAGTGGGTCTAACAGACTAATTACGTTCGTTTGCGAAGTTTCGTTTGAGAGAAAGAGAGTAGAGTAGACCCCCAGTAACGTCGAGCAAAAACGCTTCGTGCCAGATTGGACGTCAAACACAAAGGATGCCAACGCAACGGTTTCTCTCTGTACTGTGGTAGAACAGAGAAGGAGGAACAAAGTTGTGAAGTTCCAGATCCCTATCATGTACCAAATTGTTTCACATATACTTATCGCTAATTCGTTACTAGCTGATGCCTGCGACTTCGTCCGCGTGGTTTTAGTTTTTTTTATACCCTCTGTAACTCCCTGATTTTCCGGGATAAAAAGTAGCCTATGTCACTCTCCAGGTCCTCAAGTATACCCATCCCAAAAATCACGTCGATCCGTTGCTCCGTTGCGGCGTGATTGAAGGACAAACCAACAAACCAACAAACCAATAAACCAACAAACCAACAAACAAACACACTTTCGCATTTATAATATTAGTATAGTATGAAGTATGTGAATGACTGTACCTTTATTAAAAATGTTATTACGCTATTATGTATGACTCGCGGCTCAATGTATTACGAATTACGATCAATACTCTTGAGTCTAGACTCCTAGAGTCTACATTCGACTAGTAACGGGGCGTACAACCATCGTTTTAAGCCGTATTGTTTTATTATTGTTGACGTTCGTGTTTTGGAATTATAATCCTTATTTTAAGGACGTCAAAGTACGTAATAAAACTGTAATTTTGAAACAATACTGTTTTAAGCGATGGTAGTAAAGTAGTAACCCCCTGACAATTTGTAATAATACATAAGTGAGCAATGACTGCCTCGTTGGTCTAGTGGTTAAATCATATTCGACTGCGGCTGCCGAGGTCCCGGGTTCGAGTCCTGGATCGGGCCATATTATTAAGTATTAGGTTTTTCTGACTAGAAATTCTCAGTTCTAGCCCGGAGTTAGGAAGTTGGCGGTGTTTCACCCCCGTGCCTCGGAGAGCACGCGTTAAGCCTTAGGTCCCGGTTATTATCACTTACATGATAATAGTCGTTTTAAAGCCCGCCAACCCGCATTGGAGCAGCGTGGTGGGTCTAAGCTCTAATTCCCTCTCTCCTATGATAGTGGAGGCCTGTGCCCGGCAGTGGGACGTAATGGGCTCTAGTGGTGGTGGTGGTGGAGCAATGATGGTCACATAAAGGGATCTATACACGAGGAAATTATCGATCCGTTGTGTCGATGTTATAGCCGTTTACACATAAGGCCATGGCCATTGGCCAGGGTGCATGGCAGCGAGGCAGAAGACTACTGCATGCTATCCATTTGACCACACGTGTTGCAACAGTAACAATTGCGTATATGACTACAAGTCAAATAAATTATACTTTTGTGATTATTAAGTAGAGGTTCTTCCAAAAGTCGTAATATCTACGCCCCCTGGTAGGTTTGTATTTAATATACAACTATCGATTAAAGTAAAAAAAATCTTTCCAAAAAACCGACTTCCAAAGCCACTGTAAAGTAAAAAATAATTTTGATTTCTACACACTATGTTGAAGTCGGGCGAGCCTGACGTGTCAACTTTGCCTATATCTTTGTTATGTACTCGCCCGACTTCAACATAGTGTGTAGAAATCAAAATTATTTTTTACTTTACAGTGGCTTTGGAAGTCGGTTTTTTGGAAAGAATTTTTATTTTTAACTTTTTAGTGTACTCTAAATCCGCACGGCTTAGGAGTGCAGTACCCTGCAGCATCAGAGTTGAGGAGATGGGACTTGGGTTTTTAGTATGAAGTCGTTGCTTGACACCTACAATATGAATTCAACATAAAAAATCCTAAATCGCTATTTTTCAGGAGTTCTGTACCAGGGTGCTGCAGGCAGCATCAGGGTTGAGGAGTTGGGACTCAGAGTTGAACCGTATACACGTGACTTGATACCTACTATATGAATTCACCATCGAAATTGCCTAACTCCCTAGTTTCGAGGATTTCATGTAGTATGGTACACCTACAGCATCAGGATTGAAGATTTGGAGTCAGAATTTTTTATGGGACCACCTCGGGAGCTTCCTCTAACCAATGAAAAGAAAACTTTTCAAATCGGTTGAGAAACCACGGAGATATGCACCGACATACATTAAAAAAAAAAAAAAAAAAAATACGCGCCGAATTGAGAACCTCCTCCTTTTTTGGAAGTCGGTTAAAAAAGTGCGTCGGATTTGATGAGGTCACAATAATTCAAAATTTCATACAAAATCAAAGTTTTAAAAAAAGTTGCTGATTTGACTACCTAGTTGTCAAATATGTACCCAACTAGCTAATGCCCACGACTTCGTTCGCGTAGATTGAGGTTTTTCGGATCCCGCGGGAATTCTTAAATTTTCCGGGATAAAAGGTAGCCTATGTGTTATTCCAGACTATATTATATATCTATCTCTGTGCCAAATTTCATCCAGATCCGTTCAGCCGTTGGGGCGTGATTGAGTAACAAACATCCATCCATACATCTATAGGTACATCCATCCAAACTTTCGCATTTATAATATTTATTTGTTAATATCGCTGTCTGATCTTCATGGAAGCAGGAAGACATTTACTGTTATGTTTGTAGTAAATAACGTTATAGCGAGAGTCGCTAACGTTTTAGATCAAATGTATTTATATGAAAAACATGACTTTATACTTTTTTTTTTGATTATAGTCTGGAATAGCACATAGGCTACTTTTTATCCCGGAAAATTAAAGAGTTCCCACGGGAACCAAAAACCTCAATCCACGCGTACGAAGTCGCGAGCATCAGCTAGTCTAAATATATAAAAGGAAAAGGTGACTGATAGCCTGACTGACTGACTGATCTACGGACAGCTCAAACCACTGGCACTGGACGGATCGGGCTGAAATTTGACATACCTACTTACATATTATATAATAGCTACTATCACGTGTATCCGCTAAGAAAGGATTTTTAAAAATTCAACCTTTAGGGGGGTAAAATAGGGCTTTGAAATTTGTATGAAAATCGAACCTAAGGTGAGCGAGGCAAACGAACGAACGAACTACATAGTTTTTATATAAATCCGTTCGATCGATAAAATTAGCGACTCTCGCTATATAACGTTATTTACTACAAACATAAAAGTAAATGTCTTCGACGAAGATCAGGCGATATAAATTATCCCAAGACCCGATGCATGCCGCGTTTCACGATGGGACGCCTCGGGTCTAATGTTCTACTCTGAATTTGTACCCGAGATCCTTCCAGCTATGCAAAAAGTTAAAGAGTTCAAGATTTACAAACTTTTTGCATAGCTCAATGGCCGCTGGTACTGACTGACTGAATGACTCTGGGCTAAAACCGTTAAAATATAGTATGAGCCAGCTTGAAATTTAGGAAAAGGTCACACTAATATTATAAAAGCGAAAGTTTTTATGTGTGTGTTTGTCACTCTTTCACGCATAAACTACTGGACGGAGTTGGCTGTGGAATGGAGATAGATTATACCGTGGATTAATACATAGGCTACTTTTATCCCGGAAAATTAAGAGTTCCCGCGAGATCTAAAAAACCTCAAACCACGCGGACGAAGTCGCGGGCATCAGGTACTACAGCTGAACTCTTTAATTTTCTAGGACAAAAGTAACCTAGGCAATCTTATTGAACCTAATGCAGATTTCCAAATTTTACTAGACAATGCCCGCGACTTCGCCCGCATGGATTGAGGTTTTTTGCTACCGCGGGAGCTCGTTGATTTTCAGGTATAAAAAGTATCCTATGTGTTATCTCTGTCTATATATAATCTACCTCTGTTACAAATTTCATCCAGATCCGTTCAGCCGTTCTGGCATGGTTGAGTAACAAACATCCATCCATCCAAACTTTCGCATTTTAATTATTAATATATATATAGCTGCTCGTGCTGATTCACTGATTGATCACCTCTCCTGTAAAATTTTGTATGAACATTTTTTTTTTCACTCATCGTTTCGTATAGAAGACAAAAATTCATTCGGAGGAAAAATACGGAGAGAGCTGATGATTGAGGATTTCGAAGACGGATGAAGAGCACCAGCCAGGGTATCGAAGATAGGTGGGGGGTGCTCGACCAAATGTCACTCGAAACTTCATCCGATTGACAGTTAGCTGAAAAAAATTTCAAAATGGCGGATTTAAGATGGCCGCCATACAAATTTCGACGGTGTCTATCTCGGAGAGTATAAAAGATGGAAGAGTGGTTTCTTGGCAAAAGATGATCAGGACATGAAGGTCTACTTGATGAGCAGGAAAAAAATTCAAGATGGCGGAATTTATTTTTCCATAGAAAATGTATGGCGAATATTGAAGAGGCTACAAGTGTAGAACTGTGCAAGACTTTGATGCGGTTCCTTTTCAAAAATTGTTTTTAAAGAAGAAATTATATGGGGAGCGATGATGATCGAGGGTTTGAAAGATGGGTGAGGAGCACGGCCAGGGTATTAAAGATAGGTGGGGGCTCCTCAAACAAAAAATACTCGAAACTTCATTCAATTGGCAGTGAGCTGAAAAAAAATCCAAAATGGCGGATTCAAGATGGCGGCTATCTCAGACAGTATTTCAAAGATGGAAGAGTGGTTTTTGGGTAGAAAATTATCAGGGCCTGAAAGTCTACTTTATGAGCAGTAAAAATTAAGATGGCAGAATCTACGAACATTGAAGAGAGTAGAAGAAGTTAGGAAATATGCATGATTTTGATATGGTTTTTTTACAAGATTTGTTCTTTATGGAAGAATTATTGTCGGTTTGCCATTAGGAAAGCCAAGTTGCCGAAGTCAGTTCAGAAAACGTAGACAGTAAACCAGCCCCCGATTATGTAAGAATTGTCGATCAAATCGTAAAAGTTCGGCGTCAAAGTAAAGTAAGACATAACAGCATTGAATTAGGCGGGGTGTGCTCGACCAAATGTCACTCGAAACTTCATCCAACTGACAGTGAGCTGAAAAAAAAATTAAAATGGCGGATTTAAGATGGCCGCCATACAAATTTCGTCGGTGTCTATCACGGAGAGTATAAAAGATGGAAGAGTGGTTTCTCGGCAAAAGATGATCGGGACATGAAGGTCTACTTGATGAACAGGAAAAAAATTCAAGATGGCGGAATTCATTTTTCCATAGAAAATGTATGGCGAATATTGAAGAGGCTACAAGTGTAGAACTATGCAAGACTACGGTTCCTTTTCAAGATGTGTTTTTATGGAAGAATTCTCATTTTGACGAATGGTTCGGAGAAAAAAATATGAAGAGAGATGATGATCGAAGGTTCAAATGATGGGTGAGGAGCACGGTCAGGGTATTAAAGATAGGTACTTAGGGGTTGCTCAAACAAAAAGGGAGGGGCGGGGGGTTGGTGGTCATTGTTTTATGTTTTTCCTTTATGAGAATTTTCTTTTACGTCGGACGCTTGGCGTGCTGGCGCTTCCACTGTGCTCACTAGCATAGCAGTGTGTTGTTCAGTTCAGAACACGTAGACAGTAAACGAGCTCCCCGATTATGTAAGAATTGTCGATCAAATCGTAAAAGTTCGGCGTCAAAGTAAAATAAACCATAACATCATTAAATTAGAGCTCAATTTCGTGTTTCGAAATTGAGCTCTAATTTAATGCTGTTATGGTTTATTTTACTTTGTCGCCGAACTTTGACGATTTGATCGGCCATTCTTACATAATCGGGGGGCAGGATAGTAGGACAGCGAGTAAGTAGAAAGTGGACAACGCGGTCCACTACGCGGTCCGCTGCAGCGGGCCGCGCACCCACGCGCCATACTAGTTATTAATATATATATAGCTGCTCGTGCTGACTGACTCATTGATCACCTCTCCTGTAAAATTTTGTATGAACATTTTTTTTTTCACTCATCGTTTCGTATAGAAGACAAAAATTCATTAAGAGGAAAAATACAGAGAGAGCTGATGATTGAGGATTTCGAAGAAGGATGAAGAGCGCCAGCCAGGGTATCGAAGATAGGTGGAGGGTGCTCGACCAAATGTCACTCGAAACTTCATCCAATTGACAGTGAGCTGAAAAAAATTTCAAAATGGCGGATTTAAGATGGCCGCCATACAAATTTCGACGGTGCCTATCTCGGAGAGTATAAAAGATGGAAGAGTGGTTTCTTGGCAAAAGATAATCAGGACATGCGGGTCTACTTGATGAACAGGAAAAAAATTCAAGATGGCGGAATTTATTTTTCCATAGAAAAGGGTATTGAAGATAGTTGGGGGGTGCTCGACCAAATGTCACTCGAAACTTCATCCAATTGACAGTGAGCTGAAAAAAAATTCAAAATGGCGGATTTAACATGGCCGCCATACAAATTTCGTCGATGTCTATCACGGAGAGTATAAAAGTTGTAAGAGTGGTTTCTTGGCAAAAGATGATCAGGACATGAGGGTCTACTTGATGAACAGGAAAAAAATTCAAGATGGCGGAGTTTATTTTCCATAGAAAATGTATGGCGAATATTGAAGAGGCTACGGTTCCTTTTCAAGATTTGTTTTTATGGAAGAAATCTCATTTTGACGAATGGTTCGGAGAAAAAAATATGGAGAGAGATGATGATCGAAGGTTCGGATGATGGGTGAGGAGCACGGTCAGGGTATTAAAGATAGGTACCTACTTAGGGGCTGCTCAAACAAAAAAGGAGGGGCGGGGGTTGGTGGTCTTTGTTTTATGTTTTTCCTTTGTGAGAATTTTCTTTTACGTCGGACGCTTGGCGTGCTGGCGCTTCCACTGTGCTCACTAGCATAGCAGTGTGTTGTTCAGATCAGAACACGTAGACAGTAAACCAGCTGCCCGATTATGTAAGAATTGTCGATCAAATCGTAAAAGTTCGGCGTCAAAGTAAAATAAACCATAACAGCATTGAATTAGAGCTCAATTTCGTGTTTCGAAATTGAGCTCTAATTTAATGCTGTTATGGTTTATTTTACTTTGACGCCGAACTTTGACGATTTGATCGGCCATTCTTACATAATCGGGGGGCAGGATAGTAGGACAGCGAGTAAGTAGACAGTGGACCACGCGGTACACTACGCGGTCCGCTGTAGCGGGCCGCGCAACCACGCGCCATACTAGTTATATATATAGCTGCTCGTGCTGATTGACTGATTGATCACCTCTCCTGTAAAATTTTGTATGAACTTTTTTTTTTTCACTCATCGTTTCGTATAGAAGACAAAAATTCATCCGGAGGAAAAATACGGAGAGAGCTGATGATTGAGGATTTCGAAGACGGATGAAGAGCACCAGCCAGGGTATCGAAGATAGGTGGGGGGTGCTCGACCAAATGTCACTCGAAACTTCATCCGATTGACAGTGAGCTGAAAAAAATTTCAAAATGGCGGATTTAAGATGGCCGCCATACAAATTTCGTCGGTGTCTATCTCGGAGAGTATAAAAGATGGAAGAGTGGTTTCCTGGCAAAAGATGATCAGAACATGAAGGTCTACTTGATGAACAGGAAAAAAATTCAAGATGGCGGAATTTATTTTCCATAGAAAATGTATGGCGAATATTGAAGAGGCTACGGTTCCTTTTCAAGATTTGTTTTTATGGAAGAAATCTCATTTTGACGAATGGTTCGGAGAAAAAAATATGGAGAGAGATGATGATCGAAGGTTCGGATGATGGATGAGGAGCACGGTCAGGGTATTAAAGATAGGTAGCTACTTAGGGGCTGCTCAAACAAAAAGGGAGGGGCGGGGGTTGGTGGTCTTTGTTTTATGTTTTTCCTTTATGAGAATTTTCTTTTACGTCGGACCCTTGGCGTGCTGGCGCTTCCACTGTGCTCACTAGCATAGCAGTGTGTTGTTCAGATCAGAACACGTAGACAGTATAGGTACCAGCTGCCCGATTATGTAAGAATTGTCGATCAATTTCGAAACACGAAATTGAGCTCTAATTCAATGCTGTTATGGTTTATTTTACTTTGACGCCGAACTTTGACGATTTGATCGGCCATTCTTACATAATCGGGGGGCAGGATAGTAGGACAGCGAGTAAGTAGACAGTGGACCACGCGCCCCTTTACGCGGTCCGCTTTAGCGGGCCGCGCAGCCACGCGCCATACTAGTAATATATATATAGCTGCTCGTGCTGACTGACTGACTGATTGATCACCTCTCCTGTAAAATTTTGTATGAAAAGTTTTTTTTTCACTCATCGTTTCGTATAGAAGACAAAAATTCATTCGGAGGAAAAATACGGAGAGAGCTGATGATTGAGGATTTCGAAGACGGATGAAGAGCACCAGCCAGGGTATCGAAGATAGGCGGGGGGTGCTCGACCAAATGTCACTCGAAACTTCATCCAATTGACAGTTAGCTGAAAAAAATTTCAAAATGGCGGATTTAAGATGGCCGCCATACAAATTTCGACGGTGTCTATCACGGAGAGTATAAAAGATGGAAGAGTGGTTTTTTGGCAAAAGATGATCAGGACATGAGGGTCTACTTGATGAACAGGAAAAAAATTCAAGATGGCGGAATTTATTTTCCATAGAAAATGTATGGCGAATATTGAAGAGGCTACGGTTCCTTTTCAAGATTTGTTTTTATGGAAGAAATCTCATTTTGACGAATGGTTCGGAGATAAAAATATGGAGAGAGATGATGATCGAAGGTTCGGATGATGGGTGAGGAGCACGGTCAGGGTATTAAAGACAGGTACCTACTTAGGGGCTGCTCAAACAAAAAGGGAGGGGCGGGGGGTTGGTGGTCTTTGTTTTATGTTTTTCCTTTATGAGAATTTTCTTTTACGTCGGACGCTTGGCGTGCTGGCGCTTCCACTGTGCTCACTAGCATAGCAGTGTGTTGTTCAGATCAGAACACGTAGACAGTAAACCAGCTGCCCGATTATGTAAGAATTGTCGATGAAATCGTAAAAGTTCGGCGTCAAAGTAAAATAAACCATAACAGCATTGAATTAGAGCTCAATTTCGTGTTTCGAAATTGAGCTCTAATTTAATGCTGTTGTGGTTTATTTTACTTTGACGCCGAACTTTGACGATTTGATCGGCCATTCTTACATAATCGGGGGGCAGGATAGTAGGACAGCGAGTAAGTAGACAGTGGACCACGCGGTCCACTACGCGGTCCGCTGCAGCGGGCCGCGCAACCACGCGCCATACTAGTTTATAATATAGATCAAAGAGCTTAGAACAAAACACCCCCAAGCAATAACAGAGCAACGCTCAGCATCTAAACAGTAAACTACTCAGATAGCGCGTATAAAATGCCACACTCTTTACTTTATCGCTTTTCTTTATGGGGCCATAAACGCGCGAAATCCCCGCTAATATATGATAACATCCGACGAGCCACTTATACCTACTAGGCCGTAAAGCATCAGTTGTGATTCGACAGGGATCATTTGCTATGGGTTCAAGATATTTAATTAAAAATGCCGATAAACCCACGACAAAAGATAGATTAAAGAAAGAGATTCAGATTAAAACCGCATGTAATTATTGGTCCAGTAGTTTTTCGGGAAAATCATATTACGAAGTTTTACACGATTTCAGTCGTTACAGAAGTCATATATCTACGTAGGTATCATAAACATGGACATGATTTCTGTCAAATTAAATTATATATTTTCTTCTACTTTGCATAAACTACAAATAGTTTTTTTATTTTTTATTTGTTTAATTTTTTATAATTAAAAAAACTTAACACGTATATAATTAAAAAAACCTAAGTTATGTATTTCCAATAGATACGTATTATTTATTGAAAATACATAACTTACTCGCTACGCTCGCAACTGTATTTTTCCTATATACGTCCGCCTCATTAACCTAGTTTTTTATACACAAAGTAATTTATGATAATGACAAAAATATTATGTCTTATATTTTCAAATAAAAAAAAGTAAGAGTTAAGGTATTTGAATGGAACTCAGCTAAGCCCTTGAAGTCGTGACCGCAACGTTCAAAGCAAAAAGAGAAAAAATATTTTAAAAAACCTCAAAGTAATTTCGCCTAATATAGCCCTCAGCTAACCAGACTGACGGCCGTATAATGAGCTTTTTTCAACGTTTTTACCTCGTTCCATGATCAAATCACACAACATTCGGCACCCTCCAAGAAATTAGATTCTAGGGAATCGATTAGGTAGGTAGAGGTACGCTCGATAATTATTAATTTGTGTTTACGTTAAACTGGCGGGCGCGATTTCAGATCATACTAATAATAAAAATGCGAAAGTGTGTTTGTTTGTTGGTATGTTGGTTTGTCCTTCAATCACGCCGCAACGGAGCAACGTATCGACGGCATTTTTGGCATGGGTATAGTTGAGGACCTGTAGAGTGACTTATGCTACTTTTTATCCCGGAAAATTAAGGAGTTCCCGTGGGAATTAAAAAAACTTACTCTACGCGGAGGAAGTCGCGGGCATCAGCTAGTTTATGAATAAATCACAGTGGGTGAATTTTCAGCCCATTCGGTGAAGCAACACCATCAACTGTCGTCATCGTGGTCAATGAATCTCTGTCTCCAGTCTTTCTCGATGTGGAAATATTTTGTAGAGATACGCCGCAGTCTTGCACCGGCTGCGTCCAGCGGGTGCCAACTTTATTATACGACTGCCTGAAAAAAGGAGTATATTGTTTTCAGGGTTCATGTAGGTATGTATGTATGTGAGTAACCGTAATTTCTATACGCCTGAACACGGATTTTGATGAATGAGGTATCGTTAGAATCCTTAGCTTATTCTGGGTGACATAGGTTAATAAAATTAAAAAAAAAATTGATAGGCTGACCATGGTCCCGCATCAATGACTAAAGTTGATTTTTTTTTTTAAATGAGATTAACTATATTGTCATCATCAAGAAAATGATGAGTAGATATTCCAAAAATATATAAGACTATATATTTCAATATCCAGTGATTCACAAAAAAATATCATATAACTATGGCAGTCGTATTTTTTAATTATTTGAGTTATATTCACTTGTGTCATCGCTACACTTTGTAGGAGGTCTGCCAACGCTGTACTTGCCAGTGTGGGGTCGCCGTGCCAGCAGCAGCAGCAGCAGGTCGGACATACCGTCAGCTGTAATAGGTATCCATACTAATATTATAAATGCGAAAGTCCGTCTGTCTTTCTGTCTGTCTTCTGCTACGCTTTAACGGCCCATACTTTCAACCAGTTTTGTTGAAATTTGGTTTAGGCATAGTTTACATCCCGGGGAAAGACAATTTTTTATTCCGGAAAATTAAGGAGTTCCTGCGGGAACAGATAAAACTTAATCCACGCGGACGAAGTCGCGGGCATCATCTAGTAATTTATATCTACAAATGTTGGCGCACCCGCGTCCTCTGTATTTACGTGAACACGCACTAAACACTAAAAAGGAAAGGGACGTACATGTTGTAGGGTGGAAGACGATCAAAGTTTGCGATAAAATTATTTGAAATTGGTATGCAAATTTAATAAATAATGGAGAATGGTATTTGTACGGCACCGATTTTAGCGATGCGTTCAGCTTATTTTGTAAACTAAATCTCAGCTCCGAAAGACTTCGATATCCCACTATCCCACAAGACCAGTAGTCTAATGCTATAGACTAGAGCGTGCTTTGAGTTAGCTCAGACTTTACTCAGAGTTAAAACGAGATGGACTTATTTAGCTATACTGTTCACTGTTGACTATTCGAAGTGTGGCACCACAGAAATATAGGATTCTGCTAAGTGCGTAGCGCCATAGCAAATACAGGTTGAGACAGTTATAAAGGTTGGAACGCTGATATTATATATTATTGTGGGAAACTGCATACTTATTTGATGTTAGAGTGACAGGAGTTTGTATTGAAAATTCTGCCAGTTTCCTCCGACCTGCTGGACCTCCGTCCTTCGACCCTGTCACCCCGCAGCTCTGTCTAGACCACTCCATCGAAAGACTGATAGGAAAGAGCGTAGTTATCTATCTCTTTAGACTGTGGTAATATCATGCACGTCCACAGAATAGGTAATAGTCGCCAGTACTAAGCAATCATCTCTAATAACGGGTCACCGCGGCGACCAAATAACAAGGTGACTCCAAGTAACGCCCAAAGCGATCCTTTTATATTTTTTACCCGACTGTTCCCTTAGGAAACTATTACATATTACAGAGCACTATACTAAATTACCCCTTTTTATGCGTCTTTAATAGAGTAACTATAAATAACGTGTTTTATAGCATTTTTAAGCACTTCATGGTCTAAACCTAGAAATAGTCCTGTTACTGAAGTAAGCTGTAGTGTAGAACACTAAACTGTATGGGGTAAGTCAATGATGGGCGTATAGTAAGACTAAGTACCTACTTCAATGGGGTAAATATGGCAAATGGCAATTATAACTTTATTAAACAAATTGATTTCTACATGGCGTCCTTACGGAACGCCAGGCGGCACTTAGGATGAACTCCGAAGCCAGTCTCCCTCAGAGTATCTATACCTCAGGGAAAATCTTTTTTTTGCGAGATATTTCACCGCGGTTGATTGCCTCATCTGGTGACAGAAGGGCTGGCTCATTCTTTGCGCAAAGGATCAGCCTGGCTGTCCAGCGCGGAAATGCAGCCAGCATTCTTGCCACCATTCCACGAGGGCATGATTTATACACAGATTTAATTTGGTCTCGCTGGCGCTGCGCAGCGGATGATAAATCTATGGATTTATATAGTAATTAGGTTATGCTAGCTAGCTTTAAGTTCTATTGTATTGTTTTAAATAAATGTTTAAAAAGTCCAGAACTATACTTACTCATTGAGTGAAAAAATAAGTCTCACTTTTCCGCTTCACTAGGGTGTCATTGTGGCACGTCTGAAAGGGCCCCTAAGGGCCAAGTAGTGTGCATAGAGCTTTAGGGCTGATCTCAGCACGATCTTAGCGACCTTGCGATTCATGTCCCGGGGTGAACGTACCCATAGGGGTGGCTGCACGCATGCGCTGTAGATTTTTTGACTTGTCCTATAAATGGTACAGAATTCCCGTTTGTTTACTTTTGTTCACTCTTCATTACGTAAATACCTGCGGGCCAATTACAAAAAGCATGTCTAATTATTACTACAACCTGCATTGTTGTGATTGGCCGAGTTTATAGTTTCCCTGCTGCGACAATGAATTTTGGCCAATAGCGAAAGAGCGTGAGCCAATCGGAGGTGATTGCAATTTGCGATTGTTACACTGTAGTTTTAATTATTTTTTTCTTCTACTTCGAAATTGTTCAATTATTATCTTTGACTGCAGTATAAATCAAACGTATATTCCCAAACAAATTCATGTCAGATTAGTCCACAACCGACCCGTTATATTTATTATTTACCTACTTGTAAATATAATCAAAAATAAATTGAGGGACCAAATATTCATTCCTCAATTCGTTTAGTTCATGTAGAACTAAGCAGGATATCTACGTCTTTTTGGTTCAAAGATTTAATTGCTTACATTTTTTTTAAATCAAATATATATAAATAAATATAATAACCAATTGCTTTAAGTTCCCATACCGAACAAATCCTTGCGAAAGAAAGAATTTGTATTATAGGTACTATGTAGGTATATTCCACGGTCCACCCCCAGCCCTACACACGACAGTTCATTGAACTTTGTGAGACGCGGGACGCAAGGTCGCCGAAATTATTTATTTCTTTCACGATTCAATGTGAATTGTGTGAAATGTGACCTCCCTGCTGACGCAGTCATTTTGGAATAAATCCTAAATCTGAGTTTCTTGCCGGCTCTTCTCAATAGAATCACCTTTCCGAACCGGTGGTAGAGTCTTAACGTATCAAGCGGCACAAGTTATCCTACATTAAATAAATAAATCATGTAATCATTTAAATACTCGCGGGCATACAAAATACAAAAAGAATGAGACGAAAAAGATAAAAGCAAGCGCGGCCCTAGTGCGGTAATGGTAGTCATTATTCATACAGCAACCTCGTTGCTCGCCTCGTTGGTCTAGTGGTTAGCATGTTCGACTGCGGTCGACGAGGTCCCGGGTTCGAGTCCCGGGTCGGGCCACAACAAATACTGGGTTTTTCTGACAAGAAATTCTCAGTAGTAGCCCGGAGTTAGGAAGTTGGCGGTGTTTCACCTCAGTGCCTCGGAGAGCACGTTAAGCCGTCGGTCCTGCGCCTGATCTCTCTCCGGTCGTGTCGGATTTTACGTCCCATCGGGCTATGAGAGTAAAGGAACAGAAAGTGCACCTGTGTTTGCGCACACACTTGTGCACTATAATATCTCCCGCGCAGATGGCTAATCTCTCTGGAGATTGACCGCCGTGGCCGAGATTCGGTCGGGATTACAGCAATGAAACATTGTGCCGGTGCTTGATAAATACAAGAAAATGTTACTAACTCAATAATGACTGTACCTACATGCGGTTTGGTTAATGGTAATGATCAGATCACAGAAACGATTCCCTCCACCGACACCACCACTACAGCCCATTAACGTCCCACTGCTGGGCACTGCCTTCACTCTCATAGGAGAGAGGGAATTGGAGCTTAGACCCATCATGCTGCATCATTATTATTATTATTACTCTTTATTTGTACACCACAACACAATAATACAAAAAACACAACAGAAAAGACTAAGAAAGAAGTAGAATACAAAAAGGCGGCCTTATCGCTTAATAGCGATCTCTGCCAGGCAACCTTCATCATCATCATCTTCTATTCATCTTCTATTCATCTTCTATCATGTTAATGATAATAACCGGGACCGATGGCTTAACGTGCGCTCCCAGGTATGGGGGCGACACACCGCCAACTTCCTAAGTCCGGGCTAGTACTGAGAATTTCTAGTCAGAAAAACCCAATAATTAATTGTGTTTGTTTGTTGGTTTGTCCTTCAATCACGCCGCAAGTCGATCAAGCGGAACGACGTGATTTTTTGCATGGGTATAGTTGAGGACCTGGAGAGTCATATAGGTTTTAATCTCGGAAAATTAAGGATACCCGCGGAAATTAAAAAACTTAAACCACGCGGACGCAGTAGCGGGCATAAGCTTGTGATTTAATAATATTTGTTTTTGTATGCGTACCTGAATACCTACCTACTAGTAAAATTTAACTGCAAAGCTCAGAAAATCTAGGTTAAGGATCTAGAATTTTTAACACAATTTTTACCTTATTTTTTTGTGCCTGAATTTAAATTTTAACCACGAAAAGGATAAACGATTTCTCATTGTTTCCCACCAAAGTGCATAATTTCGTGTTTGGACAAAAACAAGGCCCAAATTATGGCAAAAATAACAGGGCTAGGATTTTTAGGACGCGAAATTTTTAGCACGCGAAATTTTACACCGCAATCCTTTACCAACTTCCGTGGCTAAACAATGAGAGTAGAAAAAACCTTTGAATGGATTTTTCAACAACAATAACTTTGAAAAGCGTTGAGTATGCCGAGCTTCTGAGGGCCAACTTCCTCTCTCTGCAGCAAAAGATGTAGGTTTTGTACTATCGGGTTAGTGTGAGAATTATATGTCGCTGATGTTTATAGAAATCGAGCTTCGAAACGCTTTAAAATCAAAGTAAAACAGAGCTTAACTGCATTGTATTAATGATCAAGTTAGACGTCTATGCGGAAACCTTGTGTTAAAAATCGGTTGTTTCTGAATACGTGACAATCAATTTAACTCCGACGTTAATATGTTTTTCATCCCACCATCTCGGAAAGAGTATTTTTACTCTTCGATATCTGAAGGTAAAAGCCGTTATTATCCTCTAGAGGATAAAGTAAATTGAATTTAGAACATCGTGTGCACGTTAGTAAATATCACTCGTCTATGAAGTTTGTGAATTCAAAACATCATTAAAACCTATTTACTTCTACCTCTATGGTGCCGAATTTCCATACAATCGTTTTTAATTTGTTAAAAACTCACACTCGTAACCTTCTTGGTGTACTTTTTTAATTTGCTTTGCGCGCACCATTTTCTTTCACGTCATATTGTTTAAAATTAAAACTGATTAAAAACAAGAAAATTGAAAATAAGTGAAAAACCTAAAATGAGTGATTCTAGTGACGAAGAAATTAACAGAATTGAATTTAATCTTGTGATTTTTTTTGCATTTAGTCATTTCCTCGCTGAGGTGGGATGAAAAGTTACGTGTTGCACTCGAGTGAAAAGATTTTTCACCTCGTGCTCTTTTGATTCCCTCGCTGGCGCTCAGGATTCTAATTTTTGAATCACTCGCTCCGCTCGTGATTCAATTTTAGAATCCTTCGCTTGCTCGGTCATCAAAGTTGAGCACGCGGTTAAAAAACAACTTTTCACTCTTGTATAACAAACTAGCTGACGCCCGCGACTTCGTCCGCGTGGTATAAGATTTTCCCGCTTTTCTGTTGAAATTTTTCCTGAATTTTCTTTGCTACAAACCTCACGGAGCCCGAGACCTTTCCAACGAATGCAAAACCGTGGAAATCGGTTCGTGCGTTCTGGAGTTATAGCGTCAGGAAGGAAAACCCGACTTATTTTTATATAGTAGATAACTATTAACGCCCAAATCTTATCGACGTTCGTGAGACTTAAATCTCATACTAACTACTACTCTTGTATATTCTGCGATTCTGCATTGTTATAATTATTGTTATTGTCGCATTACAAAGCTGATGAAATGAAAACATCATTTGGAGTGGAATAAAGATACATTGTTGAAAGAGGTCCACATTAAACAGTTTAGCTTACAAAAACTATTATTTAATCTGTGGCCCTAGGACGAATAGAGTAAGCAGTGCTTTTATGCCTATATGTATTGCACGCCATTGACACCTATGACCTATCTTTAGCAAGTATACTCACCTTTGCTCAAGTGGAATATCTGAAAATTGGGTCTACGGAATCTATGTGCAAAGTATTTCGACCCTGAAGAGTTTGCTTTACGTTGAATTTGTCAGTCAGTTTGTATATATATATACAAACTGACTGACAAATTCAACGTTATGTTAATTATTATGAAAAAATAAAAAACTACTATAGTAGTTTTTTATTTTTTCATAATATAATCACATGACATAATAAAATTCATACCACTGCTGGGTCGAATTTTCTTGAATAAATCACCGCAAATTCTGATGTCTTAAGCTATATAGATACTTAAGGAATATATTTTTTTAAATCTTTGAATGCAGGTTTTATTTTGTTCGAAATCGACGACTAATTTCTGTACTCAAATTTATTTTATCTGTAAGTTTTACTCCCAACATACTCCTCTCAATTCCACGTTAAATAGGTACGAGGCGCGAGGTAATAGGTATAGTAAGAGAAATATAAAGTCAACAAATTGAAAACTCAAGCTGAATAGATAGATGACTTATCCCGCTATAAAACAGTTATCTTACTGCTTGATTGCTTAACAGATTTAATGAACGCCTGGTAAACGGAAACCTAAGCAGTATTCATTTAACTGAATCTAACACCTCGAGTTTACAAACAGCAATTATGCAATTACTGATCTACAGTACAGATAACTAAGGGTCAATCGCACCATCGATGGTTATGAATAGCATTTAATCTGGGAGTCGTTATCTTTACCCCGCATGTCCTTCGCTAATATCGTCACGAAAATCCAATATGGTGGACATAACAAACAAAAATATGCAAATAATTTTTTAGATGTCAGTACAGTTTAACACTGTCGAGTTTGGTTTCATAAATATTGTGCAAATCCTGAAAATCTACAGCTTATCTTATATTATCTATGACTTAGTCTGGCATTCCTCTAATGACGTCACGTGAAATCCAACATGGTGGACATGAAAAACAAAAATGCAGAAAATCTTTAGTATTTTCTTAATTTTAAAAACGCCGCAATCGTTCCGTAGATCAAATAACACTATTTTATACCTCCCAATAGTTTCATTTTCCCCCACTGATCGCTGCCAGCTTTTCAGCAATCGCATTTAGACCGTCTGGTCCAAAATTTTTTTAAATGTTCTTCAACTGATTTTAATTTAATGATGCTGTCACTTTTTGACATGTTTACTCCGTGTTTAACATGAAAAGGACAAATACCTATAGTTTTTTTCAATTTCATTTGACAGCTCTGTGCAAATGGACCTTGGTTCTTGAACTCTACATTTGATGTACAAGTTACATTAACTAAATAGTTAAATATACCTAGTATTATACCGTACCAGACATCGCAACCCTTAGCTGCTATTTACATACAGAACCTTACTCACCCTCTACGTTTAGTCCCAGCGTTTATCACTCAAATATCACCACAGATAACCAAAGAACACTACACGCATGTTACATAACACTTGAACTTCGGAAACTTCGGTGCATCAGTATAGGGGATGTTTTGTTTTTCGAATCCCGATAGTTTTTGATAGGCGCGACCGTCCGCACGAGCCACAGACGACTGCCCGGTATCGAGCGAGAAGCTGCCTCCCCCGCGCCTCTCTAAACCAATTTATAATACATACGACGACGCAGCATCCCTACCAGATCATCCCATGCTAAAAACAACCCTGTAACCACAGAAATACAGTCCAAAACGGGTTGGTCGTGGATTGCCGCAGAGGCTAAAACGTCGGTAGTTTTTACTGATTCGCGAAGGGTGTGAATTGTATGTATTCGATTTCCGACATTCATAATTGAAATAAACAATGCAAAAGAGCTTCCTCCCTTTTAAGAACAAAACGTTAGTTCAATTAGCTAAGAGACTTTATCTCGTTTGCACTGAACTGAGACGAAAAATATTTATCGACACTTTCACACGAATAAAATTATTGTTTATGGCTAATAAAATGTGCCTGTAACTTTATATTACCAACTAGCTGATGCCCGCGACTTCGTTCGTGTGGAATACGTTTTTTAATTCCCACGGTAATTAAAAAACGTAATCCTTACGTTCCTAAACGTTCCTTAATTTTCCGGTATAAGTAGCGTATGTCCGTAGGTCCTCAACTACCAAGCAAAAAATTACGTCGATCTGTTGCTCTGTTGCGGCGTGATTGAAAGACAAACCAACAAAAAAAACACTTTCGTATTTATAGTATTCGTATGACTAGTAACAAAATGCCATTGTAAGGTTTAATCTGAGATATATCTGACTACGAAAATTGATACTTTGTCAGGATGGAAATACAATGCAATCAAATTGTAATTTGTATTGTATTTTGTATTGTAAAACTAAATTGATAGAAAAGCTGGTGATTTTGTCCATATCCAAACACCCTCGTCTTCGTTCGCTTTACCGATATTCCGGGATTAAGTCGTTCTCTCAAGACGCGATAAAGCTAGAGACAGAAACACTTGCGCGTTAATTCAAGTAATGGATGACGTATAAAGTAAAAAATACATAAATTGGACGAGGCTAATAATGTTGACTAGTCTAATCATATTTTTAACATAAAATACAAGATTCAGTTCTGAGAAGATACCTAGTTCGAAATACATCCATAAAAGCTCATACATTTCAGGAGTTTAAGCGAATTTTTGCTCAGTTGGAGAAGCCATTTGGCAAGCTTTCAAAATCCCCCACTGCATATTGTGGCCCATTTAAAGTACATTGCTGACTTGCACTCGAATGACGTCTGCCAAATTCATTGGTCCGCGCACGAGCTCCGAGGAATCCTATGGAATGTTAAAGTAATGACCTAGAGTTGTTTAAAGTACAAAACAATACTGTAGCCTAAGCACGAATATTTTCAACTTTCGAATAGTAAAGGTAAAGTTAACGCCGACATGAAATTTTGTATGAAAACGACTGCAGCGCTCCTGGTGAGCGTTTTTGGTGTTAAATTCGGCAGCACGAATCAACTGCAACTACGTTACGTTAAACGTGACGCTGCTATGACGTCACTGTTCGGTTTCGCCGCGTTTTTCCCGAACAAATTCAAAAAATCGGCAGCACGAATATTTTTTTGACGTTCGGTATCGAGAGTTTTCGAAAGCTGGCTATCGAGAATTACCTAACCTAGCTCACTGAACTTTTTGAAGTGAGAACATTGACGTGACCATCATACTATTTGCTGTCTATGTGTATAAAATAAATTAAATTAGTATTTTTAATGAATACTATAACATTTTTTTAATGTATAAGAGATAGAGAGCCTAGAAATCGCTCGGCGGCTTTTTATTATTTCGCTTGGCGCATGCAAGTTGCAAGAAGTTAACTAGTTTAGAACTAAAAGTAAGTGGGTTTGCTAGAAACATAATTTTTTTTTATTAATAATATAACTCCTAACAATAATAATAATAACATAAAACAATCTTAGTATGTACCTACCTATAACATTCAATAATTCAAATAAATTCAAAAATGCCGCGGTGACGATCCCTTTAACTTGTAACTCGACCACCGACCAATAACGAATTGACGATGCGCGACGTCATTTAATATTTATGTATTGTGACAAATAATAAATAATAGAATTAATGACTTTAAATGTAATGTTATGTGATTAAACTCAAAGTAAAATTGTCTACCGAGTGCATTGACAGCAAGTATAAAAAGTGACCGAGTGTGATTTTGTACGTAGTAGCTAGTACATAATCTGTGTTGTACGATGTCGATATGTCTTCTAAGTAGGTACTTAACTAGAAAAGGAAGTGTTCCAAAAAATGCCAAAAGGTACCATAAAATTGCTAAATTTTGTGCTAAATAAAAGCTATAGTGGACGTACGTCAAGTGTTTTTCCCTTTAGGGATCCTTTTGATGCAGGTTACTAAGTTCACAAGTTGATTTATCACTTCACTAGCCAATTATTTTGAGTTAAGTAGGTACAGTACAAATAATGTGCGTTTGTTGATTGATGTATATTATCCACTACCAATACCTACTAATTTATAACTATTTTAGTAAAAAGTATTCCAGCCTGGTTCTATAAGATCAATATGGATAATATATGTTGTTTAGGTATGATTAAGAGTGGGATAAACATACTTTATCAGTACCTACCTACCTATTTAAATTTTAAATGATTTAAATGATTTATTTCTCAAACATAATACATACTATTCAATAGCATTGGGGCTGGAACCTCCTTTTAAGTATAATTAAATACCTGTGTCAGGAGGTTCCGCTCTTCCATAACATACAATTACTTACAAGATTATTAAATTGACATTTTTTAATTTAAATTTTAAATCCTTAATATTATGAAAAATTTACAATAATAAAAATACAAAAATGGACAGTGTGTGTGTGTGTGTGTCTGTGTGTGTGTGTTAGTGTGTGTGTGTGTGTGTGTGTGTGTGTGTGTGTGTGTGTGTGTGTGCGTGAGTGTGTGTTTATGTGTGGTTTGTTGCCTTTAAATTAATTTAGATAAGTTTTCCAAAAGTGCCTCTGTTTCTTCATATGTTTTAGATTTTAACCATTCGGTCAAAGTTTTCTTTACGTCATACTGTTTAGTGGGGTAGATATTAAGTAATTTGTTAATCTTATTGTAAAGGTGTACAGATCTTTTTGTGTACTGATTGCGAGAAAATGATGTTTTTGATGCGGATACCTTTAAGACATTAAGCTTCCTTCTTCTGCGTAAGATGGTGGCTTCAAATTTTATGGATTTATGGACTTTTAGAATCGTTTGCAGGATATACAACTGTCTCACGGTTAAAAGTTGACAAGCTGAGTACAGCTTTTGAGTAGGGAATCTATAAGGTTTATAAAACATGACCTTTAGCAAAGATCGCTGTGCTCTTTCTATATCAATAAACCTTGTTTTTGCTGCACCACCCCAGACAGTGATGCAATAGCCTAGTACTGATTGAGCCAAAGCAATGTAAATTTTATTTAATAGGTCCTTAGAGGCTATGTGTCTTAGCATCTTAAATATCCAAATTAATTTTCTTATTCTGCTGCTGATAACTTCAATTTGTCCCTGCCAAGATAACCTATGATCTATTATAATACCTAGATACCTAATTGAGTTTACCCTACTGATGCCGGAACATTTATTACAATCAATATTACAATTAGGGGCGTGCAATATTATGCTATAATCGCTATTTGGCTGCGTCCTGTTGCTGATTGAGAAACATATATAATTCGTTTTTTCCTTATTGAGAGTGAGTAAATTAATTCTCAGCCAATTAGCGACATTAGCAAGTCCCAGTTCAGCTACAGCTTTAACTTTTTCCCATGAAGTGTCAGTAAATACAATTGCAGTATCATCTGCATATGAAAAGATTTTAGCATTATTTAATTTTAGATTACAAAGTTCATTGATATAGATTAGGAACAGCGTAGGTCCTAAGACACTACCCTGTGGCACACCATAAGAGATATCGAGATCTTGACTTACATACTGCCCAATTTTGACTCTCTGGGTACGTCCAGTGAGGTAGTTTTTAAAAAGAGCCAGAGGGACACCTCTTATACCTATATTTTCTAACTTTTTCACAAGAATGGGGACAGAGACAGTATCGAAAGCTTTTTTTAGATCGAGAAACACTCCGATACATTTTTTACCGCCATCCAGTTGTTGATCTATAAACGAAGTAAGGGCTATGATGGCATCTTCTGTGGATTTCCCATGTCTGAACCCATATTGAGTGTCAGAGAGAAGCTGGTATTTGTTCAAGTAATTCAGTAATCGTACATTCATAATCTTTTCTATTATTTTGGAAATTGAGGGTAAAACAGAAATTGGCCGGTAATTATTTACATCGTCTCTATCTCCACTCTTGTGAACAGGAGTTATGTTGGATCGTTTTAGTGGTGTGGGAAATATACCCTTATTAAAACAAAGATTAATTAAATGGCAGATAATGGGAGCTACCTGCTCCTTAGCAAGCTTAAGGAACTTAGAAGGGATGTTATCCCAGCCAGGGGCGCTATTTGTTTTAAGATTCATAAGTTCATTATTCACTTCCGCAATATCAGTATCCAACAACCCAAAAGAATTTAGCTGTACCACATAAGTCTCATTAGTCTCCACAGTATGTCCACATGCTTTAATATCCTCGGCTAATTGTTTCCCTATGTTGGCAAAATATTTGTTAATATGATCCGCTGACTCAATAGGAGAAGACTTTATATTTAATAATTGAGTATTATCGGTTTTCCTATTATTCATGTTAGTTACTGATTTTATATTAGACCATAAGATTTTTGAATTTTTGAGCGATGCTTCCAACTGTTTTCTGTCATAAGAACGTTTTAACTTTTTAATTAAATTGTTACAGAAATTTCGATATCTACTATAGCTTATTTTTAAAATTTCGTTGTAAGGATCTAAACGGACTTTTTTTTGCATTTTATTTCTGTTTCTTATGCATCTCAAAATACCAAGAGTAATCCATGGTTTGATCACCCTTTTACATCTAGGGACCTTTACTGTACTGGTGTTTTCAGTCAGTGATTCAATTAAGCTGTTTATTAATTTATCAGCTACGAGGCGTGGGTCATAACAAAACAATAACTCTGGTAAGTTTTTCTGAGCTAGGCTTAAGAGTGCTGCGTTAAAGTCTGTTACCGTTTTAATTTTATGATTTGATTTATGTTTCGTTGTTGCTACAGTCAGGCAAAGGAATATCATAGAGTGGTCGGTGATTGTTGTGTTTAAAACAGCTATTTGTGCAGTTACTGTATTTTTGTCAAGTTTGATCATAAAATGGTCTAGACAATTACTTTCCCTAGTTGGTAGAATATGACCTGGCATCAGACTGTGTAAGGATAACATATTGAGATAGTTAAGTCTATTATTACGCTCGTAAGCTTGTTCCATTTCCTTAGGTATTATGTTTATGTTAATATCTCCTGTTAATATAATAGTTTTATGGGAATCTAATGTTTCTAGGTGTAAGTTCAGAGAATTTATAAATTGGTCAGCATTAGTATTGGAAGGGGAACGATATATACCTAGAATTACATTGTTACAGGTGGTTAATTGTATACAAGATGCGTGTTGTAGTTTAATTTCCTTAGCGGATGTAACAAAGATATCTTTCTTTACATAAACCACAACTCCGTCATTCTGATTAATGTGTTTTGTTGTAATGTGCGAAGTATAATTGTCAATATCAGGAAGGGCTTTATTAGAGTTAAGTCTACATTCAGTAAGAATGATAATATCTGGGTCAAAGTTTAATGCTTTAATATTTAAATATAAATCTTGAATGTTACTATATACACTTCTAATATTTTGAGATACAATTGTCAAGTCGTTCTTTTTTACAGGTATGTATTTTGTTAGATCCTCAATGTCGCATTGAATTGCTCGTCCAATTTCTATATCGTCTATTTCATTCTGAGTAGTAAGAGAGCTATCCATACTGAGACATAGTGAAAGAATTTCGAGTGTATCTAAAATTGTGGTTATGTAGATAGATAAAGCTGTTTATTAGTTGGAATTTTTTTATAATAATGTAAATAAAGGTTTTAACAATAGCTTTAATAGTTTTAAGGTTGTCTTTAAGTATTTTGTTGTAGGTCGTGTGTGTGTTTATATATTGTGTATGCGCAAGTGTTAATTTGGTATATTTTTGATAAATAAATAAGTTACGTGTGTGAAAGTGTGTGTTAAGTGTATAACAATATGAAAAACATACAGACAATACTAGCAGATAATTACTGACAAGGTACCTTAGCAGCCAGCTTACACTTTTAGGTTCCATCTGGCGTAGTCATGTCCCTTGTAATAGTTGCTGTACCTGAGCTTCAGATCTTATTAGAACAATGGGTGAATTCTCATCCCTCCTCACATATACCTTGCCATATGCGGTCCAGCAAAATCTATATTTCTTGGACTTAGTCAAGTCTCGAGCCAGAAAGTATAGGCGGGAGCTTTTGGCTGTGAGCTGTTCTGACACATATATTGGTGTATCCTCGCCTGTCTTCAACCCCAAGTGCGAAGCGCAAAGTTTTGTCGTGTGCCTGATATTAAAACTCTTGCTCGATTTTAAGATGTCAGTCTTTATCAAAGTAGAAGACATTTCCACAACAATTGGAGTATTCTTGGTGCCATCTTTTTTTGCTTTTACTCGATAAATATCCTTGATATCAGTTTTATTAATACTGCTTCCTATAGTCTTCGTTAAGCACAAGGTCATTTCTATTAAGTCCTCTTTGGTTTCCGACTGTTTCCTAGGCACGTTTTTTAGTTCAATATTAGCTTTCCGCGTAGCAATCTGCATGTCTTCTATCTTGTTCTCAAGTTCGGTTATGTATTTCCTGTCTTCGGCTCGCTGCTGTTCTAAGCAAATGATTTTTTTCTTGAAGTCTTCATTTTGTTCTAATAGATGTTCAACTGAGGTTTGAATACTACTATTAGACTGCTGGATCTCCTGAAGTATTTTCTTAATATCCTTTTCTTGATCTTGTAGCAGGCATTTTATTTCATCCTTGAAATTACATAACTCGGAATAATCTTCTTCCCTTTTCCTTTTGTATCGTGGAAAAACACGTGCAGAGGGTGTAGTTTCGACTTCAATTTGGTTTGACTCTGAATCAGAGGCCGATCTGTATGATGCACTTTCCATTTTATTTAAATCCACTGTAAACTTGGACCAGCGACAAAATTCTGCCCGCTACCGCTAACGCTTATGAGTTGCGGCAAGCGCTTGCGATGACGTGCACGACGACGCGATAACGATGTACACGCGCACACAGACTCGTCACTCGGAACCGGTTTGTATTAAAACACGGGTAACGCGGAGCAGTGCACGATGCGCACGTCCATTCGCCGCAGCGGTCCGGGGGGAAGAGGACCTACCTAAGTATAATATTTAATAATTAGGTATATAAATGTTACAGATAGAGGAAGATTTTGTTTACTTCAAGTACATACTTACACTTTACTATAATTTAGACATGATGCCCAAGATTTATTCATCACTAGAGAAGCAGTTTTGCCATCAAAGTTTGCATGATGATGATAGCAGGAAAAAATTGTAATGCTGGTACTTCTCAAGCTGTTTACATAGAAAGGCAAACCTTATTCAAGAATGTGATGAACCAAACTCAGTTAATCGATTAGATTGGCCAGATTTTTGAAAAACACCACTGTAGCCAATAACCAACTTGACTGCAATATACCTAGAGGAGGCTGTTATATCAAAGTGTGTAATTATAAAATTCCTGAAGCATTGAAATGATAGGTACTTATATTATTATATTTAATTAATTATAATTGATTGAAATGAATTATAAGTTAGCCCTGTAATGTGATCTCACCCAGTGGTACCGTGATAATACAGTATATGATCGAAGCAGGCTAACTTGAAAGCAGTATAGCAGTTAAAATCAAAACCATATAAGCACTTAATCAGATTCTACATTCCATTATGCAGGAAATGAAACTTGGTGGCATAACACTGCCGGTAGGAAGGTAACTAGCTACAACTGATGCTTCCATCAGATTAAGATAAAATTGTAAATTCCCAAATTCAGGGAATCTCTGCCAGGAATCAAACCCAGTACAACATACCAGGGCAGTTGTCACCAAATTACAATTTATATCCCCACAATATGTATATTTATTCAAGTTTATTTGATATACATTTGATATTTCAGAACTACCACAAAACATCATCATGATGGAGTTAAACTTTTAAGCCCACACAGGTTCTGCATTAATACTTTCCAAGACTGATGTGAAGACAATCGTTAATCTAAAAATTTATATTGAAAGGGTAATAAGGGGTTTAAGAGTGTTCCGTTCCATATGTTAAGCTGCATTCTGTTATTAATTTAAATATTATTTTGGTGTGTGTCAAATTAAATGATTGGAAAAGCATTTCACAAGCTATATAACATATTATGTATACTCGCTTATGAAAATATGTTAAATAAAACGACAAAATTGAAATAATGGTTTTTATTTAGCTATCCACAGGTGGTGTGGTCTCTACATTTCTTTTTAAATTCTATAAGTAGGTACCTATTATTGACAAGTCAGTAAAGTTACTGATAAGATGATGATAATTAAGTCCAAAAATTATTAATTATTATTATTATGAATAAATATTGCTATGAAATAAATTTTATCATGTTTAAAGTAATCTTTTAGGATTACAGCAGTGCAAATGATATTTTTAATGCAGTCAAATATCCTATTCAGAAATAATTATAATGATTCAATCTTAAATATGAGTATTAATAAGAAGTATGTAGTAACATAAACACAAAATAGATATAGGTATACCATCTTATCATACAGGTATTGTGTGCCTTTTACAGATTTATTGATCTTTGTCCATTTTTTCTTTGTATTATTCTTCAGATCACTCCAAACCTTAAACAAAGCAAAGAAAATTATCGAAATGCGGAGAAAATATGCTAGGTAAAGTTAATTTCATAAAGATAATGTTAGTAGGTCACCTTTCAACACCTGTCCTCAGTGCAAGACTCCCTGGCTCCGCCAATTCCCTCCATTTTAGATTGCACCACTGGCGGCCGGCCTCTAGGTCCACCTGTGGGCTTAGATAAGTCACCGTTTCTGCAAAATAAACCGAAGATAAGTTAATAAGTTATGTTAAAAAGGTGTTAACTGTATTTATAATTATATGCTACCTACTTACTATCATCTTGATACATAATACCTACCTACTAATAATAATCTTGAAACTAATAAAGTAGTACAAAGGTTTATTTATCAATAATACATATATAATTACTCGTACCTACTTACTTCTCCATAATATCCACCAAGGTAACGTATTGCGCATAACTTAATGCCATATTTCCAATAGTTATAAATTTATACTATCAAAATATAAGGAAATTTAAAAATTATTATTACTTTTATCAAATAACATTTTACTAACTAGAAGGCGCGCGTGAACTTATGACCGCAGACAACAAGTAACAAACAACTGACGAGTATACGTCGAAAAACAAATTTAAATTTTGTTTCGATTCATTGGTAATTTTATTGAAAACTATAGAAAAAATATCAAAATGCACATTATTTTGAATAAAAATGAATTATGTGAATTACCTAGTTACTTTTTTGCATAATTTTGTATTTTTTTCCTAAATCTGCAAAAAGTTAAAAACCGGTAAAAGTGAATTTTTGAACGTGCAGCAAATGGTAGTGAAGTAATCGTATCGAGTAACGTGAGTGAATTTTTTAGGCTCGTGCTGAGGAAGGTCCGCGTTAAAGTATCGAGTAAGTATCGCTATCGTCACTCGATACGATTACTTCACTTGACATTCAAAATATTCGTGCTTAGGCTACTGCTATCGCAAAATTACACGCGTCAAGCTCGAAACTATAGTGCTGGGAGCGAGCTGGATATGGAGCGACGATCGGGGGATACAGTCGTCGCTTCTTCAGACCCCGATTCCTCGGAGCTTAAACTGTCCCACAAACTTATCCTGATCCGGTGACAGCGTCGCTAGTATAAATGAAAAATAACAAAAACAAAAACTAAAGAGGCATAAAAATTAGTTCCAATTTTGCCGGGCCAGATTAAGTTTGATAAGTTATACTGTGAAGTTGACTTTTTTTGGCTCCAAAAATGAAAAAAATCCATGCTAATATTATACCTAAATGCGAAATTGTATCTGTCTTTCTGCTACGCTTGAACGGCAAATCTTTTCTACCAATTTAGATGAAATTTGGTACGGTAGATTACATCCCAGGGTAGGACATAGTCTTCTTTTAATCCCGGAAAATTAAAGACATCTCCCGTGAATTAAAAAAAACTTAATCCACGCCGACGAAGTCGCGGGTATCATCTAGTGAGTTATTAATTTAGAATTAAGTCGGGTCAATTTATAAAAATGCGTGGAAGCTTTGCTTTTAGCAGACAAAATAGTGTTCCAAACCTAAAAATTCCAGAGTATTTTTCTGAAAACAGAAAGATGGGTACACCTAATTAACAGCCTGTGTTCTACAGTCTATAGAAGTCTCAGTCCTTTTGCTTAGTTAAAAAACGCAATTCGATTTGTACGTACATACGTTTTATGGTGCAGAAATGGAGCCGATTTAAACAAAAGGGGCAAAAGGCCAACCTCTTATCTACCTTGCTCATAGAATATGGAGAGAATAAACAGAAGGGGCACTAGATTGCAAAATACTAGATTATATTAGCGACTTCGTCCGCATGGACTAAGATGGTTAGCCTATGTCCTTCACCGGAATACAACCTATCTCTGTACAAAATTTCATCAAAATCGGTGGAAAAGATGGGCCGTGAAAGCGTAGCATACAGACAGACACTTTCGCGTTTATAATGTTAGTATGAATATGGATTAAGTACCCCATTACTACTCGTCATATCTGCGATCTCATAATCTATGTCCTTATCTGACTTCAGTCATCAGTGAGGCTTCAACGCATGAATAATTGAGAGTGCATCCCTGCATAGTGCAACCCGCGTACATATCGTGCTACAATGCCAGCTAGGTATTTGATTACAGAACAAACCTGTGCGAAAACACAACAAAATTGGTATAATAGGGAGGATGCCTATGTCAAAAATATTTTTTTCCTACTGATACCTAAATAAATAGAGGATCTTCCAAAAGACCTAAAATTCACATCCCCGGTTAGTTTTAAGTATGATCTAACTATTTTAAAATATAGATTAAAAGAAACAAAATGCGTTGTAACGACACAACTATGTATTTTATACCGGGGCAAATGACACTTGATCTGTGTGAAAAAGTTTCATCTGCCCCGTTAAGCTACTACGCCGAGGCTAGCGGGGCCGATGGCACTTTTTTCCCAACTGCCCCGTTAGCGGGGCAGAGCCAGCGGGGCAGATGGGACCAAGTTTGTAAGTCTGATAAACAGTTGCTGATTTGACTGAGTTATCATTATCCCTATTGTCGCTTTTAGCATCTATGTGACGCGAGTGACTCCTTGTGCACATCTGATATCTATAATCGCACCATCGCGCGCTCTTCTAGGCGCGAACACATGAATAATTGATATCGCAACCGCACTGCATCGCGAAGAGAATATCGAGCAACAGTTCTAGCTCTACATTCTCGTCGAGGCATGGCGAGGCAACCACGAGAATGTTGTTTGTCGTGCCACCTTGCCGTGCCTCGCCTCGCCTTGACCACTAGTGGATGATAGTGGATTGAGGGATTGCGCTTGGGCTGAAGTCAGTTTTTGGGCTCGACTGATTATACCAGACAGCTGGAGCTTTCCTGACAGAAATTAAAGTTCTCCGCCACGGAATCAAGAAAAATTGGAATTTATCAGGAGTTAATGAAAGTAAAATATAATATGAAAAATTCAAATCGTACATTCGTAAATCATTATATTTAATTAGATTGTATTTTACGTATGTATTTCATTTGCTTAAGATTCATATTATAGGTACATAAGTAATTTTTGTTTCAAAAATATTGACTAATTAAATATGATGATGTACGAAATACGAATGTACCTATGATTTGAATTTTTTATTTTCTTCGCCTATAGCAAATATCGGGCGTAAAGATCCTCTAGTTCCTACCGATATGAAGTGTTTAAATAAAATTAAAAAAATTGGCAGTCATAGCGACTGCCGATAGAAGTTAAAACGAATATTTAAATATTTTTTTTAATTAAATTTTTAAGAAAAAAATTTAAAAAATATATTTAAACCTTAACACTAACTAAGGCGTTAAAGTTTTTATTTCGAATGTAGTATATTTATATTTAAGACCTTTTGTCTTCGTCACAACGCGAGCATTCGATGACGCGGCGAATCCACAATTTTATCCTCAACCAAAAAGTGCTCAACGCGGCTAAAGAAGTTTTCACTTCAAAAATAAAATCTACGCGGCTACTGGTAATCTTTGGTCTCGCTTTACCTCGTCAAAGCTCGCCTCGCCCGACGAGAATGTAGAGCCAGCATAATAGCAGCTCTACGTGCAACGTGCGTGAAGATTCTACTGATATGGACGCTTTGATAACTACGCAGCTACTGTTTATCCGGTTACAGAGATTATAAGAGTAATAGTTTTACGTCGCATTCGAGTAGCAGAAAGATTAAAGGCTTGAGGTATGGTATTCATTTTCTCTAGATCACTATTCACTACACATATTATTATTATTGGAAAAGTGTGTTTCCACTACAGCCCATTAACGTCCCACTGCTGGGCACAGGCCTCCACTCTTATAGGAGAGAGGGAATTAGAGCTTAGACCCACCACGCTGCTCCAATGCGGGTTGGCGGGCTTTGACGACTATTAGCATGTTAGTGATAATAACCGGGACCGACATCTTAACGTGCTCTCCGAGGCACGGGGGTGAAACACCGCCAACTTCCTAACTCCAGGCTAGTACTAAGAATTTCTAGTCAGAAAAACCCAATAGGTACTTAATTATGGCCCGACCCCACGCACAACGGGCACTTATGCTTAAGTGCGGAAAAGCCCAGAGAGAGAGAAGAGATGGCCCGACCCGGGACCTCGTTGGCCGCAGTCTAACATGCTATTAGCATGATGCTAACCACTAGACCAACGAGGCAGTCACAGTAATACATAATATAAAATGAATACAATACAAAGATAGATAGGAAAATATAATATAGTTATTCAGTGAATCCCCAACGCCGAAGGAAGATCCTATCAGCGGCATTGGCTTATATTTATTCGCGGGTGATCTCGGCGCGAGAGATAGGCGGTTTATTCAAATATACAACGCCTATAGCGCCGCATTTGAATATTTCACCACAGAATTCAAAACATGAGTTGATACTCGTAGTAAGACTCGTGCTAGGTAAGTATATCACATATAGAAAATAAAAAAGTCTGTTTACGTAGGCACCAAGCCTGGGAATATTGCAGAATTTAACTTAACTACTAGGTGATGTCCGCAACTACGTTCCAAGATTTTTTAAAAAAGATTTTAGCTTTTGTAAGAACCCCATTTTGACCACTTTCACAGGGAGGGAACTTTTTAATTTTCCTGTATAAAATTAGCCGATGTCACTCTTCATCTGGTCCTTCAATCGGTATTGTTTCCGCCTTTTCAACGCTACTGTTATACAACTCTTTAATTTTCCGGGATAAAAAGTAGCCTATGTATGATCCGCTCAGGCATTATTGAGTAACAAACATCCATCCATCCAAACTTTCGCATTTATAATATTAGTATAGAAAGTGTAATAACACTGCTGTTTTAGGTTTTAAAGAAAACATTTCGCAGGAAAATCTAAGAGTTATTTTTTTAAACTCAGTTGAGATTTTTTACCTTTTTTTTGTTTCAGGCTTCAACATGTTTCAAAATCCACATACCGCGAGAAAGAAATACATGTACATTACAAATCATATCATACTTCATATCGTATCATACTAATATTATAAATGCGAAAGTGTGTTGGTTTGTTGGTTTGTTGGTTTGTCCTTCAATCACGCCGCAACGGAGCAACGGATCGACGTGATTTTTGGCATGGGTATAGTTGAGAACCTGGAGAGTAACATAGGCTACTTTTTATCCCGGAAAATTAAGGAGTTCCCTCGGGAATCAAAAAAACTTAAACCACGCGGATGAAGTCACGGGCATCGGCTAGTACAATATATGGCTGTATAAATAAAAAGATATATGACAGAATATTATTTTGTGCTCGAAGCCGGGCCCGGGAGGGTCCCCAATGGAGCGGAAACTAACAAGATGACGGCTGATGAAGTCCCCGGGCTAGGAACACTCTGAACGTGAAGAGTATACAACCTGATTATAAATTGCTTTGGATTATATTATTGACTTTAACATCCCATTCGTTTATTCCCAGAACAGCCGCCCGATTGTTTAAGGAAATCGTAATCGTAATCGTTTTGTCAAACAGTTAATTCGACCTGGTTATGGAGTTGAGTGGACATTTTAACGATCACTAACATGATAATAGTCGTTAAAGACCGCCAACCCGCATTGGAGCAGCGTGGTGGGTCTAAGCTCTAATACCCTCTCTCTTATGAGAGTGTCCTCCTGTGTACAGCAGCGGGACGTTAATGGGCTGTAGTGGTGGACTGGTGGTGGTGGTGGGTGACTATAAAGCACACGTTTGGACAGAATTCGGAGACCGCCTGCTACTTTGTCCGCGTCGATTAGGTTTTTTTTAAATTACTGCGGGAACTCTTTAAATTTCTGGAATAAAAAGTAGCCCATATCCTTCCCCGCGATACAAACTATCCACATACCAAACATCAAAATAAGTTGAACAGATGGGCCGTGAAAGCGTAGCAGACAGACACACTCGCAATTTATAATATTAGTATGAATGTTGGTCATGAAAACTTCTTGTGATGACTCCTTAATTTCCCGGGATAAAAAGTAGCCTATGTCAATCTCCAGATCCTCAACTATACCCATTCCAAAAATCACGTCGTGATTGAAGGACAAACCAACAAACCAATGAACAAACACACTTCCGCATTTATAATATTAGTATGATAATATTAGTATTGATTTTATTTATTTATTATGAAGTGAATACAAAGTTATTTATGCTCTGTAGGGGGAGCGCACGAAACGAGCGACGGCCGAGCGACGGCCACAGCGGGGCGATGGAAACCGAGAGCTGGTGACCAATTTCGGGAAGGTCCTTTAGGCGAGCTGAAATTGTGGAAAAATATAATTTCGTTCATTGGCGAATCCAGTTCTGCCAGTCTGGTAGAGCGTTTGCGGTTATTTCGCTACTGCACAGCATATAACATTTGCAAAAAAAAACGGAGAAAACATTTGTGGCAACTTGATTTTTTTATATTTAAATTTTATACTTAAGGAATTCGAAAAAATAAATCCCAGACGTTTTTGTCGGTTAAAAAGTATTACGAGACCTCTTTCAAATTGTTCCCGAAACTCGTCGCCAGCTCTCCGACTAGTCGCATCGCCCCGCTACCGCCGTCGCCCCGCTACCGCTAGTTTCGTGCGCGTACACTAAGTCCATTGTACCTACTCACAGCTGATACGGGGTCAACGAGTCAGGTCACATCGAAGCCCCGTCAGATAATGCGGATTGTAGCGGTCGCGCGACATTGCTCGCCTGAGCCACTTAATCATATTGATCGGTCACGTGACTCGATAAGATGATAGAGCCTTGCTATTAGCTTATTAATATCAAATGGGGTGCACTGAGGGGTTTCTACCATCGCTTAAAGCAGTATTACCACAGAATAAGTAATAGTACGTATAGTACGTAAGTTTTTGACGACCTCCGTGGCGCAGTGTTGAGAGCTGTTGCCTTAACGTGCGGAGGTCCCGGGTTCGATTCCCGGCAGGGGTTGGAAATTTATAACTTCAGATTTTTCCCTGGTTTGGCCTGGTGGGAGGCTTCGGCCGTGGCTGGTTACCACCCTACCGGCAAAGAAGTGCCGCCGAGCGATTTAGCGTTCCGGTACGATGCCGTGTAGAAACCGAATAGGGGTATGGGTTTAATATAACTGCCATGCCCTTAACGGGTTAGCCCGCTGCCATCATAGACTACATCATCACTTACCATCAGGTGAGATCGCAGTCACGGGCTAACTTGTAGCGGATAAAAAAAAAGTACAGTATTACTTCGAAATGCTAGTTTTATGCCACGTACCTTGACGTCCCTAAAATAAGGATTATAATTCTAAAACACGAACAATATTTAAAAAATACGGCTATGTCCCCTGGAATGCACAGAATTAGGAATATTTAAATTTTATAACTACTATATAAGTTGCCCGCAACTCCGTTCGGATGTTTGTTATTCAATCACGCCAGAACAGCTGAACTGATCTGTATGAAATTTTGCACAGAGATATATTATAGTCTGGAATAACACATAGGCTACTTTTTATCCCGGAAAATTAAAGAGGTCCCGCGGGAACCAAAAACCTCTATCCACACGGACTAAGCGGCGGGCATCAGCTGGTAGGAAAATATGTATAGCTTCTCTTAGGTATTTGGATTAACTGTTGACAAAGCCATGTAATCTGGTTAGCGGTGGTTAATTGCGCGTGCTGTTGTGCTAATATGTCTTCGGGTCACCAGTAAAGAGATTACGATCGGTTTGAGGTCAACCTTCATGTAATCTTCGTCAATGACAATGCAAAGCTACCACTACCACTACCACTACAGCCCATTAACGTCCCACCGCTGGGCACAGGCCTCCACTCTCATAGTAGAGCGGGAATTAGAACTTAGACCCACCACGCTACTCCAATGCGGGTTAGTGCTTTAACGACTATTATCATGTTATTGATAATAACCGGGACTGACGGCTTAACGTGCTCTCCGATGCACGGGGGTGACTCACCGCCAACTTCCAACTCCGGGCTGGCACTGACAATTTCTTAACTGAAAAACCCAATACCTAAAAATTGTATGCCCGACTGGGAATCGAACCCAGGACCTCGTGATCCGCAGTCGACCATGCTAACCGCTAGACCAACGAGGCAGTTACACCACTTATATTTACTTGATGACCTTGCTGAATGTAGGTCACTACGTGAAAACAGCCAAGATGTTTTCTCATTCAATAAAGTGGGAGGTATGTATTGAGTATTCAGTCAGTTCATCATTGAATTTCAATCAAATATTATCAGTGAAGCAATAGCGACTGGAAACGCACTGAATATTAATAAAGCCGAGGAAATCGCCTTTCCTTTGTGAAGATACGCTGTGAATAACATTTCTTTCCTATCTGAATACAATTGAGATTGCTTCTTGCATAACTTTTTAATACAAGAATACAAGCAAGAAATGCCATGTCCCATTCCACTAATATCGACCGTTGACACTCAACCGGGTCTCCTTTCAGAATGAGAGGAACTAAGGGTAATAATTATAGAAAAATGGCGATGAAAAATACAAAATGTGTTCGCCATTTTTCTCTATCAAATACTACTGATATAACAATAAAACTATCTCATTAAACGGTGATATCGCATTAAACGGTGGCTTATATCAGAAAATACGGGTGACGCAACGGAAAAGCGCGTTTCATTTTTCTTTTTTGAGAACTGATATCAAAAGCAAATGCTATCCAAATTAGAACTAAATTAACATCCATCGCGAATTCCCGCGATTACTGATTTTTACAAAATAACCACCGGAAATGCAGATTGTACTCGTAGTTGTTTAGTCTATCTACTGCCCCCCTAGCATGGGCCGAGAAAATTTTCTCCCCGAGGAAAGGATAAAATTTTTATTCCTAAATAAATAAATAAAAACGATAAATAACGGTGGATAAATAGTCCCTCGAGTCCCCGTGAAATGTCAAACGGGGATAAACTTCTCCTCTCCCCTGTTGCCGTGCTCTGAGAAGTGGATAAGTTAATTTTATCTCTTGTGAGTGGATAAAATCGGGGGATAAAATTTTTAACTCCGGCCTATGCTAGCCCAGCTGGCTTGCAAAATAAACGCAATTTTATTGTTACTTGTTCGGGCCACATTTGTCAAAAGTTCAGTTTTTCACAATCATCAAAAATGTTAGAATGTACGAGAAAGAAGGAAACTTAGTTACGTTAATGACGAATGACGATAGACAAAAATGAAAAGGGTCGGTAGAAGAGGATTCATTTCATATGGTCAGCCTGCAAGAAAGCACGTAAAGATCTGAGGATTATGGATGGGTTGGGACTATACAAATTTCAAACCTCTATTTTACCCCCTTAGGGGAATTTCAAAAATCCTTTCTTAGCTGATGCCTACGTATCTATCTATAATAGCTATCTGTATGCCAAATTTCAGCCCAATCCGTCCAATGGTTTGAGCTGTGTCAACTAGATGGCGCTAATTGTATCTACATCACGGGATAGATTATCGACTGAAAACTTATAAGACATACAAGCCTGAATCGCGATATTGAAGTTTTCTGAGACCATCGGTCGGACCAGAACGGTCCCCGGGCACAACACCAGTCCGGAGGAAGATCTTCCTATTGGCTGGTTTGAGCTGTGCGTTGATAGATCAGTCAGTCAGGCGTCACCTTTTCCTTTCATATATATTTAGATTTTATATCTAAAACTGCCCCCCGATTGTGTAAGCAAATCGTAATCGTAATCGTTTGTCAAACGTATAATTCTACCTGTATAAGGAGTTCATAGACGCTGGCACGTCAAAAAGCATGTATGAACTCCTTAAACTGTTCGAGTAACACGTTTTAAGCGATTTGCTTAGACAATTGGGCCACTGCTCTAAAATACTGGGGGCACAGATTAATAATATAATTATTGACGATAGTTATCCTTTGCCGGGGGGGTCTTACTTTGCGAGTCTGGGATGTGGGGCTTTTACCTAATGCGGTAAAACTCACATAGATATTTGTTTTGTTAATCCTGATAAATGAAAACCCCAGGCAATATATTTAATTGAAAAGGATTAGCACAAAGCAATTTCAGTATAATTGGATATTATATTATGTACGTAGGTATACCTAATGAATATTATGTTACGCTTACTTTTGATCACAACGAAACACATTAATGAATTAAATTTTACGCTTGTCTTCACATTTTCATTTTGCAACGTAGGTACTTAGGTGTTTTTTACTTGCAAGGTATTCGTGATTAAATACAAACCTCAGAATTTATAATAGGTATACCTACTTAGTAAAACAAGGCCTTATTGATGTAACTTAAAACATTAAGAATTCAGTTCATAGATTAGAGAAACATTACGACAAGTTGAATTCCGCTTAAAATATGTTCATCTATTGGTCCAGGTACCCTACCTAAACCTATAGTAAGATAGTTTCCACTTTTCACTTGCACTTTAGCGGGGCTCCATCTTGGAACGCATTTGTCGACAATTTCCGTCGGAGTTAACTCGTTAAACGTCCGGGAAATGATTGCCATTTCCCTATCCTATTCCGAATGTAGTGGAGAAAATCGTATCTTATTGCTGATAGTTTGGCGCCTGTCGCTGATTAGATTACTCCTGTCTCGAAACAATTTGTTCACTCGAATTAGATGGGTGATATGGCAATAACTTAGTTTTAACTGTTCAGACAAATAGTTAAAATTAACTAGAGATTAGATTAGATTAGAGATAAACAGCTTATCTTTACATATCGTCGAGCGGTCGTACGACGTCACATGTCGTTGGTCCAGTATATTGATTAGTTATGTTATAGGGAACAATCGTCATAATTACTTATTTTGCATTTATCGGAATAGTTATCAATATAAAATAAATAAATAAATAAATAAAAGTTTATTGACCAACACTACAAATAGTACAGTTACATTTAGTGTACACCAAATAAACATAAACTAGGTACCTACGTGTGATCAATGGGCCACCTCCTCAGCCCGTGCCACAGCATGAGAGATAGGTACATAGGTACCTACTTAACATACTGCAACGCTGATTTTCAGGAGGAGCCCAAGGGTCAAAACGTCACGGACACGGACCATCACTTACACCTAATACAATTTAAAATTAAAACAAAAATAAAAATTACTTAATATAAATACTTAATATCAACAAATACCACACTATTAAAAATAAAAAAACTGATTTTATAGAGCTAATGGCAAAATTAATTTAAGTTCGTGTAATGCTCTCTAACCGTGCCTCTTATTACGTCCTATTCTGTGGTAAAGCTGTGTTTGAAACTTGAAAAATGTTTCTAGCTTTCCTAGCTGTCTAGAGCTTTAAAATAAACACAAAAACCAAGCTGTTTCCTCGAAACATTGCTTCTGCAGTTCGGATTTACGGCCGGGCTCAATATTGGATTCAATTTATTTTATTTGCACCGCAAATGGAACTAAAATTGTCCAAGCCTTAAGCCAGACGCCCATCGCTTTAGTGTCTAGTCCAAACTCAAAGTCAAATATCGTAGGCGGAAACGAAGGGCGGGTACTGGACTGGACTCACATTTAACAATTATTATTATCATAATAAGTAACAATATGACGTCCTGATGACGTCAAAAAGGTGTTAAAGCGTAGACAAAGCCGATTGCCTATTCGATGCAAATGATTGAATTAATCGAGTTTCACGGCTTGTGGGCGGACACATTTCCCATTTGGGTATTAAAGTATGGCTCTAGACTCGCATGAGTCAAGTGACGCAATTTTATTGTGACGTAATGACTTACGATACGACACGATTGTCGATGGGTACGCTTTAACTACCTCTCAGGCGCAGTGTTGAGCGCTATTGTCTTTGTCCGGGATTCGATCCCCGACTGAGACAATTTGGGAATTCATAATTTCTGAATTTCCTCCGGCCTGGTGGTGCTGGAAGCTTCGGCCGTACTTAGTTACCATACCGGCAAGGACGTGCCGCCTAGCGATTTAGCGTTCCTGTACGATGCCGTGTAGAAACCGATTATGTGTATGGGTTTAATATAACTGTCGTACCCCTAACAGATTAGCCCGCTATCATCATAGACTGCATCAACACTTACCATCAGGTGAGATCGCAGTCAAGGGCTAAATGTAGTAGATAAAAAAAACCTAATTTTACTACTACATGATGCGCTCGGTTTCGTCCGCGTGGATTTACTAGGTGGTTTTAAAAATCTTCCGGGGTAAAAAGTAACCTATGGAACTCTCAAGGCCAAACTATATTTATGTGTAAAATCGAAGTCCCCAGTTAGGTTACCGGCTGGGATAATTCCATATTTTGGGGTTATTTTTCTTCATAATTTGATGTAATTATCCAAATTTTATCTGCTGGTTAGATACGGTGAGAGGCTCCGGCCGTCAGGGGAAGGGCCACAGTCCACCAAGTGCGGATTGACAGACTTAACACTCATTTGACAACATTATGAAGAGCTCTCAGTACCTAGTGCAAATTTGCACACGATGTTTCCGAAAACTTGGAGGTGCCTACGATTCAAACACCAGACCCCAAATATATAGGTCGAAGTCTTGCTAGGCTATCACCGCTCGATACTTTTGCTCAAAGCGTAAATAGCAAAAGTCACGACATCGTATCGTATCCGTCTCATATTATCAAATGCAAGCATAACAATTGACTCCGCTTATGCTCCACTACACATTAGATCGATTTGAATATGTTTCATCATTAATGTTTCCGACACTTACGGTTTTTGCTACTACTTTTGGAAGAAACTATTTTATGTAATTTGTGGTTTATTTAATAGGTGTACCTACTTTTAACCTCTTTAGCAATAACTAAATGATATACGACTTTGATTTTCCGTACTAAAGTGTAGCCAGTCCTTTCCCGGAATGCAACCACGGCCAAAAATTGCACAAAAGGCGTATAATTCAGAAAAGCTCTCTGACATAATATCCGCGAGCCCAAACATCGAACCCAAACCATGTCCTGAGTCCTTACCCTTTTTAGAATTAAAATAATTATCATTTCATAATTAATCAAATTCCTCTTGAAAATATTACGTCAAGTCACAACTTATATCATATCACCTAAGTCCTACACGTGGTAAGAAGAAAGCCATAGATAATACATATATAAGTAAGCTTCGATGAAAGGTGACAAGTGAGAAAGTGAAGCGTTATTGATTGATGCAGCGTCGCCTAGCAACGGCGGAGGCGTTGTGACGCTAACCAACTGGATGCACCCTATTGACTTTCCTACACCCCGACAATAAAGGTGTGTCGAAACATAGAGCGGCAAGCACGTCCTACCTTAGGCCGCATCATCACTTCCCATCAGGTGTGATTGTGGTCAAGCGTAAGCCTTCAAAATTCAGAATAAAAGTAAAAAAAGTAAGTGGCAGCAACATGCGGCGTTTGCAGGACACAAATCTGCCGCGCGAGACTATACCGAGGAATATTATATCGGGAGACATCCAATAACAGCGCGGCATTCAGTGCGCGGCAGCAGCGCAAGATTGCCGCTCTATGTTTCGTATGTTTAGACACACCTTACTTAACACTGAGGGACCACACTGGATGCACAATGTAGACTTTCCTGCATCCCCGGTTCTGGCGGGCGTGTACCCAAGAGCGAAAAAACACAAACATGCCACGTTGCGACTTCGGATCGTGTGTGTGTTTTGGTCCTTAGTCCGCATGTTATTGTAATGTATGATATTTGGCTCGTAGTTAGCAGTTCTATTCTCTTGACATGTATCATTCTATTCTCTGAGGCCATACTCATTAAAGTTTGATGTCACGTACCTTGACTTTCATAAAATAAGGAATATAATTCTAAAACACGAAAGTCAACAATAATGAAACAATAGTATCCATCAGAATGGCGGGTGTAGGTTTTCCGATTACATTCAAACTTTACTGAATAAATGTTCGATAAATGTACGTAATTGTACTAAATTATGGATAAATGTACTTTATTGTATATTGAAAAAACATTAAAACAAAGTGAGCAGCCATCCTGACGTCAGAATGGCGGGTGTACTCTTACATCTTCTGCATAAATTAACTTTTTTAAAATTAGACATTACCAAATAAATGTACGTTAAATGTACTTATGGAAACATGATATCAAAATTACTAAAATTTAATGCGAGCTCTGATATTGTGAAACACATGTGAGCAGCCATCCTGACGTCAGAATGGCGGGTGTATTCACGGTATATTCTGCATAAATTTACTTTTTTTCAATTAGACATTACCAAATAAATGTACGTTAAATGTACTTATGGAAACATGATACCAAAATTACTAAAACTTTATGCGAGATCTAATATTGTGAAACACATGTGAGCAGTCATCCTGACGTCAGGACGGCGGGTGTAGGTTTTCCAATTACATCCAAACTATACTGAATCAATGTACGATAAATGTACGTAATTGTACTAAGTTATGGATAAACTAGCTGATACCCGCGACTTCGTCCACGTGGATTGAGATTTTTTGGTTCCCGCAGGAATTCTTTAATTATCCGGGGTATAAAGTAGCCTATGTGCTATTCCAGACTATAATCTATCCCTGTGCCAAATTTCATGCAGATCCGTTAAGCCGTTCTGGCGTGATTGAGTAACAAACATCCATCCATCCATCCAAACTTTCGCATTTTTAATATTATACTAGCTGATGCCCGCGACTTCGTCCGCGTGGATTGAGGTTTTTCGGTTCCCGCGGGAACTCTTTAATTTTCCGGGATAAAAAGTAGCTTATGTGCTATTCCAGACTATAATCTATCTCTGTGCCAAATTTCATGCAGATCCGTTCATCCGTTGGAGCGTGATTGAGTAACAAACATACATCCATACATCCATCCATCCAAACTTTCGCATTTATAATATTTATAAGTATAAGTATAGATTATTTTCAACTAGCTGATGCCCGCGACTTCGTCCGCGTGGATCGAGGTTTTTCGTTTCCCGCGGGAACTCCTTAATTTTCCGGGATAAAAAGTAGCCTATGTGTTATTCCAGACTATAATCTATCTCTGTGCCAAATTTCATCCAGATCCGTTCTGCCGTTGGGGCGTGATTGAGTAACAAACATCCATCCATACATCCATACATCCATCCAAACTTTCGCATTTATAATATTTATTTGATAATTCTACCCCCAAAGGTTACATTGGGGGTGAAAGTTTGTACGATAATCCCTAATTTTTCAAGTGATACCTATCGCTGAAACTTCGTATTTGGGCCTTCAGTTAAAAATAAAGAAATATTCATAGATTTTGAAAATACCACCCGTGAGTGGTTAAATAGGGGATGAAAGTTTGTATAGAATTTCTAAGAACCTAATTTCACGACGACGAAGTCGCGTGCAAAAGCTACTTATTACCTAAAATATAATTAAACTTAAATAATTATGAAAACTATTATCTTCTGACACAAGCGGAGCCTCTGTATGCTCATTCTCCTTTGCTACAAACAGGTAATCTCGGGGAAAGCTACTTTTATCCCGGAAAATTAAACAATCAAAAACCTTAATCCACGTGGTCGAAGTTGCAGACAAAATAAAGTATCAAACTATAATTTTACGATATTATGTTCTTCATATTCATACTTACGTATAATTGATGCAAAATTGTGTTTGTCTGTCTGTCTGTCTACTTCGCTTTTACCGACTTTATCTTTCAACCGAATTTTATGAAATTCGGTACAAAAGTAGGTTAGGTACATCTCCTCTTAAAGAACTCCTGCGGGAACCAAAAAATCTCAATCCACGTGGACGAAGTCGCGGGTATCAGCTAGTTTATCCATAACTTAGTACAATTACGTACATTTATCGTACATTGATTCAGTATAGTTTGGATGTAATTGGAAAACCTACACCCGCCGTCCTGACGTCAGGATGACTGCTCACATGTGTTTCACAATATTAGATCTCGCATAAAGTTTTAGTAATTTTGGTATCATGTTTCCATAAGTACATTTAACGTACATTTATTTGGTAATGTCTAATTTTAAAAAAGTTAATTTATGCAGAAGATGTAAGAGTACACCCGCCATTCTGACGTCAGGATGGCTGCTCACTTTGTTTTCATGTTTTCTCAATATACAATAAAGTACATTTATCCATAATTTAGTACAATTACGTACATTTATCGTACATTTATTCAGTAAAGTTTGAATGTAATCGGAAAACCTACACCCGCCATTCTGATGGATACAAACAATATGACTTTAAACGGTGGCAGTATGGCCCCTGTACATTTGTTTTCCATGGTGTCGTCCCGTTCCGGCAAAATCTCCGATGCACGCCTGGTTCTACAGTTTAATCTCGATAGGGCTGGTTCATACGCGACACGCTTTGATTTGATTAGGAATTCACTTTTCAACGTAGAGTAATAGATATGTAGAGGTCTGGTTAAGAAACTAGAATCTATGTACTACGAAAAAATAAATACCACCCACACTAACCACAATGATAATCTTCTTCATCATCCATCTTCGGTATGCTCCAGCGTGGCAAAGTCCTTTCGGATAGTCTATGAGTCGAACTGCTTGCTTTCGTTTCAAATGAAAGAAGCTGGTATGTTAGGTAAGTAAAATATAATAAACTGGCTAATGCCAGCGACTTCGTTCGCTTGGATTGAGGATTCTTGGTTCTCTACGGAACGCGGGAACTCTCTAATTTTCCGGGATAAAAAGTAGCTTAAGTGTTATTCCAGACTATAATCTATCTCTGGGCCAAATTTTATCCAGATCCGTTCGACCGTGATTGAGTAACAAACATCCATCCATCCATCCAAACTTTCGCATTTATAATATTATTAGCATAGAAGAAAGAAGAAGATCCTCATCAATGAGGAATGACGTAGAGATCGGGAGAGAAAGTTATACTTGTAAAACAGGTTGATAGCTAATAGTTAGATAGGTACCTATATGATTCGTGTAAAAGCACCCTCGAGGGTACAATCACTGGGGGCAGGTAGGTTAGGGGTGAATTTAAGCGAGCGCTGTTTCTATTATCAATTCATGGAAATTGCCAGAGCGGATTATCAAATTGTTCATCTTGATTGTGTACCTACTGATTCATCATCATCATCTTAAATCTAAACACATCGCCTTCCGAATTTTAAGGTTTGGTCTCCTATCAGATTGAGATGTAGGCATAGTCCACCACGTTGGCTGAATGCGGATTGACAGACTTCACAAAACTTTGCAAACACGATGTTTTACGTCGCCGGATTTTTAGCAAGTGACATTAAATTTTAAACTAAACTTAGGGGAGTCAAGGTCTAGGCCCACTACAGAAGCTTGGCGCTGCGCGGCACGTAGCGGCAAGTAGGTATTCTTTATACAATCTTTCTTGTATCAATCTTTGGCCTCTTCTCAGACCAGGGCGCGTTTGGAACCCTCGTAGCTTTAGTTTTAAGATACCGTAACTGATTATTACCATCATATTAATTTTATGTAACTGTACGTCAATAAGTGTAGTAGTTATACCTACCTAAATTGAATAAATATTTATGACTTATGACTTATGACTCAATCATGTCGCAGTACATCTCCGTGCCGCGTCGCTTAAGTGGGCCCAGCTCAATACAAACTCATACAAAGAATATTTGTCGCTACGTGCCGCGCCGCGGCGTGCATATATAGTGGGGCTAGACCTTTAGTGCGTGCCCGAGGGTCAGCCGTTCTGGCGTGATTGAGTAACAAATATCCATCCATCCATCCATACATCCATCCAAACTTTCGCATTTATAATATTGGTATAGATTAGACGTGAAAAAGTGTATTAATCAATTATTGAATAATTTGAACATTGAATTGAATTGAATATTTCAATCATTCGACCCAGTGCTAAACGACATACCTACTTGTTAGTCTACATAACTAACTGCAGCTATTCAGAAGGTATCGCTTTACAGTTTCCGATGTTGCTACATTGTCCGCGAATTATTGGCGCTGCGAAATTCTACACCCCCGCTGCAGTCACGTTATGCTAAGACCCTGTTCACACGGAATTGGGTATTTGACTACTAGTGGAATAAAGTAAGTAAGTAAAAGTAAAGTAAAAACACTTTATTACACACAAAAACTCGACAAACTGCCTCGTTGGTCTAGTGGTTAGCATGTTTGACTGCGGCTGGCGAGGTCCCGGGTTCGAGTCCCGGGTCGGGCCATAATAAGTGTTGGGTTTTTCTGACTAGAAATTCTCAGTACTAGCCCGGAGTTAGGAAGTTGGCGGTGTTTCGCCCCCGTGCCTCGGAGAGCACGTTATAAGCCGTCGGTCCCGGTTATTATCACTAGCATGATAATAGTCGTTAAAGCCCGCCAACCCGCATTGGAGCAGCGTGGTGGGTCTAAGCTCTAATTCCCGCTCTCCTATGAGAGTGGAGGCCTATGCTCAGCAGTGGGACGTTAATGGGCTGTAGTGGACACAAACAATTAGTAACAAAACAGAGGTAAAACTAATCGTGACAGAATTTACAACTTGTTACGGTGTAAAGGCGGCCTTATCACTATGAGTGATCTCTTCCAGGCAAAAGGCAACAAAAAGGAATAAATTATTTTTAGTGATTATTAAATAGAGGATCTCCCTAAAGTCGTAATATCCATATCCCCTGTTATAGTTTTATGTTGAATAAAACAGCCCCATGCCATGCCCCTAACAGGTTAGCCCGCTGCCATCTTAGACTGCATCATCACTTACCATCAGGTGAGATCGCAGTCAAGGGCTAACTTTTAGTTGATGAAAAAAAAAAGAATAAATATTTTAAACTATCGATTAAAGTAAAAAAGTGCGTTGAACTTTGATGACGTCACCACGCAATATTTCATACAAAATCCCATAGTAGACCCGTTTTGACGTTTGAAAAAAAGTTGTTGATTTGACTAGTTGTCACCCGCATGGTTTACGTTAACTCTGAGGCACGTTGGACGACCTCCCTGGCGCAGTGTTGAGCGATGTTGTCTAAACGTCCCGGGTTCGATTCCCGGCAGGGTCAATTTGGCAATTTATAATTTCTGAATCTTGTCTGGTCTTGTCTGGTGGGAGGTTTCGCTCGTGGCTGTCTTAACGTGGGAGGTACCGGGTTCGATTCAATCCGGAAGGGTCAATTTGGGAATTTATAATTTCTGAATCTTGTCTGGTCTTGTCTGGTGGGAGGTTTCGGTCGTGGCTAGTTACCACCCTACCGGCAAAGACGTGCCGTAAAGCGATTTAGCGTTCCGATACGATGCCGTGTAGAAACCGATTACGGGTATGGGTATAAAAGAATGTAATAGAATAATTCATTTGCAAGAATGTGGTACAATCAGGACATTGGCAGCAATACCCAGCGCGGGGGCCATACTGCCAACGCTTAAAGCAATACTTAAGCAATATTACTCAAAATGACAGTTATCGCGATAATATCACGTACCTTGATGTTCTTAAAAATATAAAGATTATAATTCTAAAGCACGAAAACAACAATGAAACAATATGGCTTTAAGCGTTGGCAGTATGGTCCCTGATTTTCAGTTAGTTCCAGACTTGGTATTTTAAGCTTAATGCGCCGACCACCACGCGTGATACCCTGGGACCAAATAGATGGAGATAATATAATATCTACTGAATAGGTAAAGAAAACGCGTCCCGTCCCTTGACCTTCGACCTCTTCGCGCGAAATACCATGTCTCTGAGCTACCAAACGGCGCGAATATACAAGTAGGGTCTATCCCAGCCCCAAGTCGGACCCGCATAATGTGACATACATATTTAAGAACTAGATATGATGCCCGAGAACTCCTTACTTTTCCGGGTTAAAAAGTAGCCTATGTCCGTTCCCGGGACACCTACCTCCATAGTCCATACCTACCTCCATACCAAATTTCATCAAAATTGGTTGAAAAGATAAATCGTTAAAGCGTAGCAGACAGACAGACAACAAAAGTTGCAATTAATTGGCAATTATATAAAAAACCCATACCCCCAATCGGTGTCTACACGGCATCGTACCGGAACGCTAAACCGCTTTACGGCACGTCTTTGCCGGTAGGGTGGTAACTAGCCAGTAGCCACGAAGCCTTCCGCTGACAGACTTCCTCGCTGACCTAAGTGACCTGCTTGGATTCTGGATAGTTCTAATTTGATAGCTCGAAGAACCGACAGGCGTTGAGACGTTGAGAAGACGTGACGACGCGACAACTTCGACATCTGTGCAATCGATTTCGACGAAATTTGGTACGGAGATAATTATTATGTACTAGCTGATGCCCGCGACTTCGTCCGCGTGGTTTAAGTTTTTGTTATTCCCGATGGAACTTAATTAAAATAACTTAATAATGGGAATTAATTTAATTAAATTTCCGGGATACAAACTTTCCCTGTACCAAATTTCATCAAAATCGGTTGAACAGGTGGACCGTGAAAGCGTAGCAGACAGACAGACAGACAGACGGACGGACAGACAGACAGACACACTTTCGCATTTATAATATTAGTATGGACGTATGGATATGGATCCCGTGGAACGACAAGGCTAAAGCTAAAAAGTAGCCCCAAGATGCAACGTAGGTAACTCTACCAAATTTCTTCAAATTCAGTTACGCAAATCAGCTTTGCTCAAGTTTTCATAATATTAGTATGAATTTGGATTTTATGGAAAAACAGTTTAAAACATAGGTACCTACCTACCTCTGTAACTGAAGATGGCACGATGAGGTAACCTAGAGCCTATAGACACGAGATTTTAAACATTCATACAACACACACATTTATAAAAAGTGTATAGTACAATTTCTACTAAGTATTAAGAGTCATACAAATTCAATAGGTACTCGTAGGTACAATACAAAGTTAATATTTACGAGTAGATTAGTCCGAAACTTTGTTTAGTCTTCGAGCTTCCCCTCTAGCAGGCAGGTAATATAATACCTATGTTTAGTTTATCAAAAAGGCCCACCATGGTGTAGTACTAGCACAGAATAATAGTTCGTGTACTACTAAGTAACTAACTATACCATCACATAGCACCATACTATCGGCGAACCCAGAAATATATTTGTACCAAAGAAATAATTACTCAGGCCTAAGATATGTACTAAAATTCTACATCAATGAATGGGCTTGTCTTCGAAAACTTTGAATTTTGGAATCAAGGTTTTGGAAAACCACCACCCCTGATTTGGAAAAACTTCATCATACGATCACGATTTTATATGGTCATACGATTTTAATTCCTACCTAATAATATTAGAATAAATACGAAAATGCAATAGTGGGTCTGTCTGTCGGTCTATTTGTCTGCTGTCTAGGTACACACGGCCCATGTTTGGCACAGAGATAAATTACATCTCGTGGACTGAAAAATACATCATTTACCTTTATAATTGGAGCGCTCACATAAGGCTACCGGACAAAATTTTTGACAAACTAGCTGATGCCCGCGACTTCGTCCGCGACGAACCAACGGGAACTCCTTAATTTTCCAGGATTAAAAGTAGCCCATGTCACTCTCCAAGTCCTCAATTAAACCCATGCAAAAATCACGTCAGTCTGTTGCTCTGTTGCGGCGTGATTGAACGACAAACCAACAAACAAACACAGTTTCGCAATAATAATATTAGTATGATGACAAATACCATGGAACTAGGAATCTGCTAATTAGACTTCATTCGATAAATACAACCTAATGAAAAAATTAGAACCATGATTATAAAGCTAGAAAGTAAAACAAAATTAGTTAAATACAATTAAACTGATTCAATGTTCCTTGCTTCTTGTTCTTCTGTCTTATTCTTCTTGCTTATTCTTAATTTGGCCTTCTTCTCTAGTGGTGGCAAATCGCAGATGTTCCAGGTCGAGACTTCCACTACGTCACATCACACGTTGTGCTACAAGACCACGTGACTGTGAGGTAATGGCCATTTCAACCCTGAACTGCTTCTTTCTTCACGCTCTTCTGTTTTTTATATTCTTCCTAAACTTCTTTGTTCGTTTAAACAATTTCTCAGTGTAGAGCACGATTATTATTTTAGAGAGCATTATTATAATTTAATTAGGCATTCGAATTAGTGCACACTGCACGCCTTACTCCTAAATCAGTGTAGTACATATAATTATTAAAAAAAAAAAAAAACAAGAAGGATCTAAAACATACATGAAAAAATAAATATCCTATACTCACAGAACCTAGTTTTTATATAAAATATCATTGCCTATAGTCCCATCGACATAGGTGACCCTGTGACAGCGACGCGAATATCACATTAATAAATAAAAATTAATTAAATAAAAACTAAACAGTCATAAAAATTAGTTCCAATTTTGGCCACCAGGTCAGGTAAATTTGTGGTACTGTAAAAATTACAGTACCACAAATTTACGACAAACGAGGAAGCGTTTTGCTTCCTCGTTTCTAATTCGAACCGCTAGGATATGGAATGCCCTTCCGGCTTCCGTTTTTCCCTCCTCTTTTAATATAGGTACCTTCAAATCAAGAGTGAATAGGCATCTTCTAGGCAAGCGCGCTCCACCTTAGGCTGCATCACCACTTGCTAGCAAGTCTGATTGCAGCCAAGCGCTAGCCTATATATTTAAAAAAAAAAAAAAAATTAAAACTAATGAGTAATGATTAGTATAAAAGGGACTCACATATTAGGTACGGGAGGCCTCGTGGACGGGCTGCGCAGGAGTGGCCGAGTAACTCAAGTCGATGGCTCGGGAACTGACTAAGCTTTACAGAATTACGCTGCTGCTGCACTATGCGCCGCTGCCAGGGATTGTGACACTCTCGCTATTCAATATTATTAATTACTTTTTTTTTTTCATAGGACTGCCTGAAAAAAGGAGTATATTGTTTTCAGGGTTCATGTATGTATGTATGTGAGTTTGTATATTCCACCATAACTTCTATACGCCTGAACGGATTTTGATGAATAAGGTATCGTTAGAATCCTTAGCTTATTCCGGGTGACATAGGCTAGTAAATTTAAAAAAAAAATTGATAGGGTGACCATGGTCCCGCATCAAAGACTAAAGTTGTTTTTTTTTCCAAAATGAGATTAACTATATTGTCATCATCAAGAAAACGATGAGTAGATTCCAAAAATATTTAAGACTATATTTCAATATCCAGTGATTCACAAAAAAAATATCATTTAACTATGGCAGTCGTATTTTTTGATTCTCTGAGTTATATTCACTTGTTTTATCCACTACAAGTTAGCCCTTAACTGCTATCTCACCTGATGGCCCATACCCTTATTCGGTTTCTACACGGCATCGTACCGGAACCCTAAATCGCTTGGCGGCACGTCTTTGCCGGTTGGGTGGTAACTAGCCACGGCCGAAGCCTCCCACCGGGCCAGACCAGGGAATATTCAGAAATTATAAATTCCCAATTTGACCCTGCCGGGGATCGAACCCGGGACCTCCGCACGTAAAGACAACAGAGCTTAACACTGCGCCACGGAGGTCGTCAAAACTGTTCGATATACAAATATGTAATCCATATACTATAATATTATTATAAATGTAAAAGTGTGATCTGTCTATTTGTCTGTCTGTCTGTCTGCTACGGTTTAACGAAAACATTTTCAATCGATTTTTGATGAAACTTAGTATATGTAAAGGTTGCATCCCAGGGAAGTACATAGGCTACTTTTTATAACGGAAAGTTAAAGATTCCCGCGGGAATTAAAAAACTTAAATCATCTAGTAAGTATAAAGTAGGTACTCTAGTAGTTCTTTAATACTTTTCTCCCATAACAGTAGACCCAAGCCAGATACTGGACGGGTGACCGAATGGTGAATTTGGAACTCCGAAATCGGCCTTTTCCTTTTTGCCTCGGATATTTAGCCGTAGGTCACTAACATCCAATAATAATTATCACACGGAGTCTCCACTCAATCGATAGAAAACCTATGAGTAAAGAATAACTAGTACAGTCCCACAAACTATTCTGACCCGGTGGCCACTAATGCCTGTTTAGTTTCTGTTTTATTTTTCATTAGCTGATGCCCGCGACTTCGTCTGCGTGGAATAAGTTTTTTTCATTCCCACGGGAACTCCATATTCGAAATAAAAAGTAGAATATGTCACTCTCCAGGTCCTCAACTATACCTATCCATGCAAAAAATCACGTCGATCCGTTACTCCGTTGCGACGTGATTGAAGGACAAACGAACAAACCAACAAACAAACACACTTTCGCATTTATAATATTAGTAAGTATGTAGCGCTGTCACTGGGTCCTGAGATAAGTTTGACGAACTATCTAAGTTACTTTCTTAGTAGAGGCGTGCGGAATGACCTGGAAACCCACCGCATTCTTATACCAAGAAAATCTAATCCAAAGAAATCACTATGTTTCGTGGAAAGGGGTCACGACCTTCAACAGTCAGGTATCCGAAGCATAGTCGTACGATGTACGATGAATGGAGTCCATTAAGAACCTTAAGTATTAAATTTTTTAATAACCCTTTTTTTTTAATTTATCATTTCTTCATTGTTAAATGTACATAATATCTTATCCTGAAATAAATTATATAAGTATTAAATAATCCAATTTCATTTGATATTTCCTCTCAAAAGAAAAGGCTCTGTGCGCTCAAATTGCGCACTCATTCATTTTAAACTCAGTGAACCCACGTCAGAGAGATAATTTGTAAGGTTACCTTTGTAATGTTTCTTTGAAGGAGGCTTTACTTTATTATACTTGATCAAAGATTTCGGAAGATACTTTTTTACATCTTCCAAAGAGCTGAAATGGCTTTTAGATTTTTATTACACAAAATTTATCTACCAATTATAATTAATTTGGGACGAGGACATGACAAAGACAGGAACAAGAAGTGGGACAAGGAAAGAAAGAAGAAGATTAAATATTTATTTAACTAAAAATCTTTATCAATAGCCTAATTAGGTAAAAATTCAAGTTTTTATGAAAGTGACACCGAAGGAACTTTTTTTTTATTTAAGGTTATTTTTTCTCTCCTGCAAATCAATCAACGCGCCGCTAGTTTGAAGCTGTGTTCTGGTTCCAGTTTTCAGGTTCAGGTTTTGTTTCATACAATGTTTATGTCTGCAACATCAACTAGTAGAGTTACTATATAGGAGCCCGCTAACCTGAGAGGGTAGGCCATTTTCAATTCATTTATTAAAATAGTATAGTTTGACAACATAGATAAAGATCTTAAAATAGTAATATTACAATTTTACATAGTAGTAGTCTACCTCCAGCAGGCATACGATATAGGAAGCCGGAAGGAAGGAAGACCGAGCGAAGCGAAGGTCTCTGAGTCTACTTGAGTAAATTGGTACCTGTCCGTCCGTCCGTCCGTCCGTCCGTCCGTCTGTCAGAGCCTTATAACTTCTGAATTCCTGAACCTAATTACTTCAAATTTAAATATAATATGTAAACCGATGGCCTCCCGCCGAATATGGCTTAAAAAGTTATAAAAATCTTTATTTCAGGGGAGCTCTCATAGAAGCGAATGCGAAGTAAAATATTTTTATAGCGTTACATAAGGTTGAGGTTTATCATTTTAAAGATAATTAGGAATCCAAAAATTTTTTTTTTTAATTTTTCCCTTAAATTGACGAAATGGGGGGCTTTCAAAGTGGAGATTTTCTAAGTCCAAAGTTGGCCTCAGAACTCTCAATTTTCTGAAAGGCTGAGCCTGAAACTTGATCAATTACTTTGAGGAATTATTATATGTACTTAATATTAGGTAGGTACTAGTGGTTCGCCCCGAATTGAGACCTCGCGGTATCACAGAGCGTCATCTATTCACATCATTGTGAGGTTCTGTTAAAAGTACTGAAGCTCATTAAAAGTTAAATAATTTCGTTTCTTTATTATATTTATCTAATTTTAGTATTTGTTTTTCGAACGTGTAGTACCTACCTAAATCATTTCATTTACATTTTCACTAGGTCATCACCGCTGAGTAAAACCATCAATATACTGTCGTACTCTTGGTAGTGAAAGGAAGTACCTTCAATTTAAAAGTGGGTACTGAAACATTAGACACTTAGCTACAGTACAGAAGCTATACCTACGTACTTCCTACGTAGGTACCACCACATATAGATATAAGTAATATGTACCTCCCCTTTACTTTAAATCTCTTGTATCACAAACTAGTACCGCCAAAAGATCAATCCATCGCGCAGTTCAGAGGACTTTTTAAACACTTGAAAACCTTTCTGGCCCAGTTCTGCCTTGGAAATAGGAGATTTCAAGTTCGAGAGGATGCATTTGACGTCATAAAATGGGGTTCGAAGCTAAGGTAAAGTCACAAAGATTCGAATTTCAAATAAATAGACCGTTGACTGGCTTCGGCTGCGGCTGGTTACTACCCTACCGGCAACTCTGCTCTTTGCACATCTGGAGTTACTGCGTGGAATATGTACCTAAGAATTTTGATCGATTTAATTCTAATAAAATTGTGTCTTTCACTATAAGATCAATCAATCTCATGTACCTACTTAATGAAGCTCCGACTTCGTCCGCGTTGATTAAGGTTTTGTTAATTCCCTCGGTAACTCTTTATTTTTCCGGGATAAGAGTTAGACTAAGTTCATTCCTGAGGTGCAACCTATCGCAGTACCAAATTTCGACAAAATCTGTTGACCTGCGACTTAGCATGCCTGCCTGCGACCTGCATATTATTAAGTAGTATCCCACCACCACCACTACAGCCCATTAACGTCCCACTGCTGGGCACAGGCCTTCACTCTCATAGGGGAAACGGAATTAGAGCTTAGACCCACCACGCTGCGCCAATGTCAATTATCATGTTAGTGATAATAACCGGGACCGACGGCTCAACGTGCTCTCTGAGGCACAGGGGTCAAACCCCGCCAACTTCCTAACTCCGGGCTTGTAATGAGCATTTCTAATCAGAAAAAACCAATAGTTAATTATGGCCTGACCCGGGACTCGAACCCGGGACCTCGTCGGCCGCAGTCGAATACACTAACCACTAGACCAACGATGGTCTAGTGGTATTGATTGGTACTAATTATTAGTATTAAAATATGGATTATACCATCACGTATGATTGCGGGTCGCGCTTGGTGACACCTGCCGGGTGCAGTGTCGTATTTCCTGTGAATCGTCAGTGGCTTGCATTCCCGCTGCACTCAATAATATTCATTTTCGCCACCTAGCTCGTTTTGCCACATGCGGCGAACATAACGCTATCATGTACTTACTTAGTTCAAAGAAATGGTAACAGACCAGATTTCTGATTTCCTATGTACCTACTTCGACTATGACATGAAAAGGAGGGATTCGTAACCACCACAAAGAGTTCCGTACCACCACACAACATATTCTTGTACTTAAATAACAAGTAAAATCTCATAACAACGTCATAATCAGCTGTGAAATAACTGGCTTAGGTACCTACCTATTAGGTACATGTTAAAGGAACAAGAAAATTCGACAGCCTATGAGTACGGAACCCTAATTAACGATTTCCGGATTTTTTTTTCTATACTTGTGCTGTGAGACCTTGCTTCTTGCCAAATTTCATGATTCTAGGTCAACGGGAAGTACCTACCCTTAGATAGATTTTGATTTATTGGCGAGTGTCAAAATATGCAAAATATGCGGCATTTATACGGCCGTATCTTTTGATTGCGTTGACTTCAGACTCCAAGAGACCCTAGTCCTAAGTACTTATTTGATATTAATTTCAACTCGATACCCTGCACGCGTTCCCGAGAAAAAGGAAGTCAACAGACAGACGGACAACGAAGTGATCCTATAAGCCTATAAGGGTTCCTTTTTCCCTTGAGGTCGGAACCCTAAAAATATTCTTTTTTAAAGTAGATGTACTTAGCATTATCATCCTTTCAGGTATACCTAGATTTACGGATTTTCATTGTATGTATGGTATGTAAGTAGGTACCTATTCGTTCATCGCAATAAAAATTGCTGGGCAGATTATTATGCTACTTATGCACAAAGTTTCGAATGTCAAAGGTATTGCGCATCAAACGACCTCGCACCAAATAAAACATGCAATAAGTAGGTGCATATTATTTTCATAACATGGTAGAAATAAGTAGATAATTGATACTATTATACTATAATAATATTAATATTTTAATGCGAAAATGTGTGTCTGTCTGATAAGCTTTAATGTCTCATTTTTTCATAGAGATAGATTGGTACGTACCTATAGAGATAGGTTGCATCCCAAGGAACGACATAGGCTACTTTTACTAGGAAAACTAAAGAGTTCCCGCGGGACTGAGTAAAGAAAAGCGGACGAAGTCGCGGGCATCGTCTAGTTTATTATATTATGATACCCGTGACTTTACCCACGTGGATTGAAATTTTTTGATTCCTGCGGCAACTCTTTAATTTTACTCTTTAAAAGTAGCCTATAATGTTTTATTTCCTCCACAAAATTTTGGTGGAATCGCACCTTCAGTTTCCATCTCTCAGTTGTAAGGTAAGTTATGGTAAAACCATGGAAATAATAAGGTACTAACTACTACGTATAGCCTACGAATAGAAGTAGGATTTGTTTTACTAAACGGTAGATATTGTCATATTCAAGTACTAACAGGCATGGATTGATACCTCTATAATGTTGTTAAGATAGCAAAATACTGCGAATGAATGAAGTCAGCAGAAGGCGTAAAACCACACCCGTTACCATTTAAACAGTGTACCTATATATAATAATACACCACTGAGATTGTCATGCAGAATAAAACACATTATAATCAATCATACAATATGTATTTAATATAAGATACAGTACTTGTGACATGTGGACAAATTATTGTATTCAAAAAAAAATCTTATAATCACTACATTGAACAAATTACAAGGTTCGATATTAACGTAACATTCGCTATTATTATGCCCAAATGTGTGATAAATTAATTGAGGTAGATAGCCCGCGCGCGGGTCCAAATTATAATTACAACTTTCGGATTCCACCGTCGAGGGTCCAAGCAAAAAATTAGAATTTTAACATTATGCTATATATATTTAAATATCTACAAATTGAATATAATAAGTAGTGCACACTATTCGGGATACAGGCTCCACATAGTATAACTATCGGATCTCAAACATTTACAATAAAGGAGAACATTCATATAATAAACGCAACGCATATAGGAAACATGTTGAAAGACAACTCGCGAACACTACTCTAACCGAGCCCGGGCCGCGCCGGTCCGGTGTCGTTCCGGTGCCGGGTCGGGCCGGGCCCGGTGCCTCACTCCCCCAGGCGCGAAGCAAATTACCTCTGCTAGAATACTTAGCAATAAATACTTAACTATTTACAATCGCGAAGCCTGGCCGCAGTTGCGGCTATTTGTCTACCATTTTTCTACAATCTCAAGACTAACGTTGCCTAGCGGCGCCGCCTGTCAGCCAGTTCTCGCCGCTCTCTGTACACGCGTGGCTCCGCAGCCGTAATGTGATTCACGCCTCCTCACGCCCGTCCCCACACAGGAAATAACGAAATGCGTATCAGACACAGTCGGTTGAGGAAAGCATCAAGTGCTCCCCGAGAACACTTCGTGAAACTGAGCGATCCTTCCGCCGGAAACAATTACATCATAACTTATAGATTACAACTTATTTTGCTGAGCAAGTCTAGGTGAAGGCACGCGCCTTCCTGCGCGACGAAAACAACTCGCGCTGGACACAATTCTATATGACTATTGCGGCAGTGTTAAAATATATTAATTCGCGTACAAATGTATGCCCGCCGGCAAAGTTCACGATCACAAAATATTACTCTGCCTAACGAACAGCTTATCTAATTCTAAATGTATCCGGTAATTAAAAGTTTCCAAAGTCGATGCTTAAAATTATAGCAAAGAATTAAATTTGTACTCAAGCGTTACACAGGCCTTAGTTCACGTTCAAATTATGACTTTTGAATCGAGCATACGCGTCCAAGTGCAAGAGAATGGCGTCAACTTGATAGTTTTAAATATATTTATTGCTTTTATACGTAAAGGCAACGCTCACACGGCTACATGTGACGTGAACACGGTTCAGTTTATAAGTAGTCCGATACGCTTTGATCAATAAAGTACAAGATATGGTCCGTAAGAAAATAGTACTCGTTAGCTTTTTAGTTAATAATCAATGGGGCTGATTCTGTAGTGCACAATCTCTAAACTAAACTAAAATTAGAGCATTACAAATATTGCTAACCCTTTCATAATACTCCCTACGGAAAGGGACAGAACTAGATTTGTAGCTGCCATTTTAGTTTACTTTAGAGATTGTGTTATGCAGAATTGGCCACAATATGGCTTTAAGCGTTGGCTGTATGGCCCCAGTAGTGAGCCGGTATGGGTTGAAGTAATGATGGTTAGATTTTCTATGAAACTGCATATCTTGTACTAAAGCCGAAGCCGATAACCTATAGACGTATCCCGTCGTCCATTTGAGGCCGTTCATATCAAGGAATACTACAGTTCTACGCCACTCCCCGCGCATCGACGCTTCACAAACAAACACGAAATCCCGTTTCACTGCCGATTACTCGCACATTGAGATCAAAACAAGTCCACAAAATTATATGGATATAGCCACCGGCAAACATCTTGAGCAAAAGTGTGTGCAATTCACATAGTACGGCAGAAGTGAAACTTCAGAAAAGTAGCCTATTAGCTTGTACTCTATCTCATTCTCTCGCAGGCTAAATCTTATTTATTTATGAATATAACGTAGCGAAAAAGTGACAACAAAAAGAGACAAACCACTTTTTGTTGTCGCTTTTTCGTTTCATCGAATTTTCAAATCACAACGATTCTAAGAAAGTTTCACTTCAAAAACTACACATTGGGAGAAATTTGATGCAACGCTTGAAGGGCCGATCCCAAGCCAAAGAATCAACCAGCTGAGGTTCAAATACCCTAGAATACCCTTCGGTCCAAAGAGCATTCGTTAGCCCCAAAAATAGACTATGACAAAAAATTTAAGATGTTTGCCGGTCACGATCGAAAATCTATAATTTCGTCTTTCCGAATTTGGTGTCGAATTTGACTATTAAATTAAATTTAAATACAAAAGTGAGCCAATAAAATATTATGGCACTACCATCAGTGCTGACGAAAAATTATAATTAGTCTAGTTGAATTTTAATTAATTTAAACAAATAGTCAGTACTTTTGGAAGCTTTCCAAAAAAAAAAAAAAAGAATCTATACGTATAACCTGTTTCAATCTAATTCGATACAAAAGTAAACAAATACTATATTTATTACATTACAATTATTGCTTGTGAATCTTTAGTTATTTATTTGCACTTTTACCGCGTATTTGACGTATCAAAATCTTTACATGACTCTAATGTAGATTACTTATATTAATCGCTACCTTTTTAAATATATTATTTCGATAAATTCAAAACTCACTATCGAAAAGCTAGTTTTTACTTTTTTAATTATTATTTCCTTACAAATTACATCGAAACAGACCATAAGTAAACACCATACATTTGCCATCAATCCAATCGACACTCAGGCACCAACTACTGAAATTTTCCTAACGCTTCTTTGAACCTACATAGAGTATGTTCAAGACTGCATATTGCCGTCCCTTTTCAACGCCTCGTAAGCGACAAGGATAATCATACAGCCCTGAACGTACTCGAGTTACATTTTCTAATAAATTAGCGACTTTACAAATTCACATACAAGCCAGCATTGATAGGGAAATTGACTATTTTGGTACATTGGTGCAACATAAGGGTGCGTCTTTACTGAAACGTTCAAAAGACCAATCAGGTTATTGATTGGTGATAAAATGATTCACGATATCTATCTTCTGTATCAATATGAGCTATAGTCGAAGCTACGTTCGCCTGCACTCTGCTCCGCTACAGTAGAAACGCACCCTAACAAATGTACAGTTGCAAGTGCATAAGTCATTTGACTAAGATCCTTAATAACAACCATATTTTTCTAAATCGTTCAATTACAATCAACTTACAGCCAACAATTATGCCACTATAGAAACGTATCGAAACGAAACTGCGCTTATCATTATATCTCACTCGCACACGATACCCAGGTACAACGTGTAAGTGAGAGGGAATGATTACCATCGCCACTTTCGATTCGCTTCTTTATTGTCTAAGTTGACTGAGTTTTTATGTACATTATACACATAGCTTAGTAATTATAGTCAATAACCCTAAGGCCGTGTCTAGACTGACACACAACAATATGCCTAGTCATCTAAACGCGCCCATATCAGCTCATTGCACATGTGTCATCTAAAATCGTACGCGCCCATTTATCTGCCTTACTTACTTCATTTTAAATATAAATGACGTAATCTGTACGCACCGAACATTTTGAGAAAATGTGGCGAAGTGGTGTACGAATGCAGTTACTACGCGTACAAACTAAGGATATGACTGAATTTCCGCCATATTGTGACGTCATAGCTGAAAATGTTTTTTTTCATTCAATATATTTCCTATACTTAGACTGGGTAGTTCTAAGACTTCATCATGTAACACTGAGAAAAATTGTTACTTAAGCAATGTATTATCCGTGAAAATCGAAATTTTCAAGTGATAGTCGACAGATATAAGCCCATCTTTTCTTAGTAGATGTGCAATAAGCTGTATTAATAGCCTAGCTGGAAACCTTTCCTAAATACTTTGCTTGCTTTTCAACTCCGTGTCCGTTTACATTTAACGCTAGAGGGCGCTTTACACTAACAAATGAACCTACAACAATATACCTTTCTCTTTCCTACCCATTCCAGAAGCGGACACCAATTAGCCATTAGACAAAACGCGCGCCGGGAACCGCCCAAGCACGATCAATGCGACATATCTCTCTCGCGGCTTGGCAAGACATTGTCGATGCAAAACCCGCGAAAGAAAGCGTCGCACTGATCATTTTTGGACTACAGAACGTCACAATGAGGCATTGAAGTCACTGATAATACCCTCTTAACTTATCTACATAAATAAAAGCCAAAAAACAAACTATGAAGAATAAGAACTTCTCTATATATATACTGAACAATTTTGTTCTATAACTTTATATAGTAAAATCACTAAATTTTATTCAGTAATTAAACTTTTTATTTAAATTCAGTTATTTTACTGTACACTTTGCAACTTTGTTTTTACAGTCGAGCGGCAAACGGTTCGCCGCGCGCAAACCACGTGTCGCGTGGAGTAATCAGCTGTCTTAGATCAGCATATTTCTAATATTTCTATTTTTGTATGATAATTTTCATTTCAATCTTAATTTTTTTAAGTTTTTCAGTATTGCGTACAGAAGCTTTAGCCTTAAGGCGATATCATTATTTTAAAATTATCCCAGTATAGTTGTGTCGTGACGCATTCATTGTGACGTCCTGCTGTAATGTGTTGCATGGTTTGTGTCGCGCGCTGTGTCCGTGCAAGCTATAGAGATGGCTCAACGCTCCGACATCGCAATTCGTCCTAACTTAATACTAGAGGCACTAACTAAAACAATACTAGCGAGATCGCGTGAGCACAGAACACAATATTGTATACCATGGACGCTTATAAGAGCTCCCAAAGATAAAACTTACTTTATATGGAAGTCCTTTGATAAACTTAAAGCTTATATTTTATAATATATCCGAATTGTATTGAAATATCTATTTGCGGCAAATCGTCGATTTTAGGTGTATATTGAAAGCTGGTATAAGCGTCCATTAACATTTAACATGCACTTGTATATTATACCTTAGAGCTAAAAAGGCATTGACGTCTGTATATGGGCCATCCAAAATGTTTAACATCTAAACTGTCTAGTATGGATGCAGTCCGGGAAGTCCATTGTCATATTTAAGGACAAACCAATTTATCTAATCGATCACCATGAATGATTTATTTAAACAGCCTTAAATTAATTAATACCTCACTGCTGCAATCGAGTTGCTTAATCATTACTGGAACTCCTTAGTATAGATTTCAATGCAAAATATGTACTAAGGAGTTCCTTAAGTAATGATTAAGCGATTCTGAATGCGGCAGTGGCAAAAACTGAATTTCAACGCGTCAAGAATAACGCTCTCATATCTCATGTCCCGCTCACTCATACAGGCAATCAGCTTGTACAAGTGAGCGAGACAAAACAAAACGCGCCTTCAACTTGCGTGAACATGCACTTAAATTCGCTTTGTACATAAATGTGATCATAATAAATAAAACAAATTGGTTTGTCCTTACTATAAACCTTTCCAAATTCCATTATAAACAATAATAATAAAAAGTTATGCCGAATTTCTTAATGTTATTCCTTTGTATATTGAAAAATAGGTCAAATTATTGAATTGGTTTATAATATACGCCCCCGAGTATAACGCCCTACCACGATCACGACGACAAAAACGCTTGCGAGTAAGTTTTGTCGTACTGGTTATGCTAGGGCTGCATGGTATGACTCAGGCGCATTGTAGTCAAACATATCTACTCATTAGTACATTTTGTTTGTGAATCTGTTGTACAGCACGGTAATGTTTATTTCATCAAAATTGCCTCATATTTTTATTTCATCAAAATTGTCTCAAATCTAGATGTAGCACTAGATTTAGAATCAATCGCAATCAACTGGCGGACGTTGATCAAACATCAAAACACTGTGTCAGAAAAATAGACCTAAAGTTCATAGCTTTAATGTCGTTATTTCAGTACTACCGATTTTTGTTTCAAAATCTTTCCGCTTGGTTCATTGACGGTTGAATTTAAACATTAAAACAATAGTGTTTAGGTCAATTTTGCTTTGAAGTTATCATGTTTCGATATTCGAAATATGTATATCAACGGTGTCAAGCTACTGAGCTCAGTTTAGGGTTCTGTTGTCAAATAATAATTAAGTAGGTATTAAAAGTTTGACAAATTGGTCTTTCATTGGTCAGCTAAGATCGTTGAATTCAGAACTTCCAGAATTCTACATGCGGTGACTGAAACAGATTTATAAACTCCCTTACACTATAAAACAGCTAAACTTGTATGTTTTACAAAAAAAAAAAAAACAACACGGCTAAAAACATCTTGTGCGTGGAAATTATTGAATATATCGGTCGTTATCACCTTTTTAACTATTCAAGTATCTTATCACAAATTGTTTATTGCTAACTGTTAAGTTGTCGATGCAAAGTCGAATATAATATGTTACCACCGAATACAACACAGATGGCAGTGATCGTACGTGCCGCATCACTCTATGGCCAATGGTTGATACTAAAAAAAAAACATTATTTCGATAAACAGTTACTCATTTCAAAATTTATATCCTAAATCCCTAAACAGTGTTTTCTGGAAAATAGATGGGATTAGCTCAAAAAATCTAATCCCAAATAAATAAATCTTTTAAATAGATGTATTTAAAAGTTTAGAGCTGGCCTAGTGTATTCTTTTGTATTTCTTTAAAGATTTTAAGATCAATAAAAACATCTACAGTAAAACTATACATAAAGCGGTGATGTTTCCAACCTATGTACCAACAAGAGTGATGCGCCAATAAAACATCGACTATCGATGTCAGACAGCTGTTGATTCCGTCAAACACATACTTCGATAAACACGGAACGTGATAATAAAAAAGGATCATTAAAACGGGACTCTAAAACTATCTGCGCTGATATGACTACGCGGTAAACCTGATATAAAGTGAACACTGCTATGGTATGGGGCTGTCCATAAAATACGAATCAACACGCCTGGCATGATAGTTTCGATAACTATAACAACCATAATATATCCGATTGAGACTGTCTCGCTATGGGCTAAAATGCACAATAGCAAGAAGACCATAAATTCCGCCAATAACAACAATTATTGTGTAGCGACTTAACAGTCACATAAACGACCACAACATTTAAATGCTATTGCATAACTTAACTGCTGAACTGTACACTTCTAACTCGTGACAATACCGAAAAATTTAATTGAGTCGTCGGTAATCATTCCGTCTCACTCACACACTATTAATGTAAACTGTGCAAGTGAGAGGAAATGATTATCGCTGCCATTTTTTACGTTATGAGTTATAGTGTGTCATTAGGCGCATAGTCTATGGGCAGCCCGGTGTGCTATATAGAGGCACTTGGTGATACTCGATCACGCTTAACCAACGACATATAAACCTCTCCGTCCCCGCAGGCCCTCGGAAGCTAAAGCGAAAAAGCCCGCACGAGGCGAAAACCTAATCCCCTAAGTAAAATCGCGCTCAACTATTAAGACTATACTATTTACAATTGGCAGTGATACTAAATCGCTGGTCGTCATCTTACAAGTTAACTTACGGCTACTCAGACTAATCCGTCCGCTACCCTCCGGTGATCCCGAAGTCGATAATTAAACTAAATCGCCTAATGTACACGTCCCTTTTTACATTCCCGCCTAAACTATATACAATTTTGTTCGCCCGATACCGAATCCGAGGCTCGAGATCGCGGTTCCGATATCGATAATAAAAAGTAAGTATCAGTCTTGTTAACAATGTCTATTCCGCTGCGGCCGCGACGCCGGAGAATCAACATCTGTCTCGGACTGTACTACATTACCCGTCGTGATATCGCGTCCCAAACGTCCGTCCATTACAGACTTCGTCAAATTCCTATAATCCGAAATACTCCCGTCGAATAGAGACGGTCGGTTCCCGAAATTAAAATTAATAAAATCAAACACGACGATAGTGTAGCACGGTCCCGGGAACCTCCTAATTTATCGTCCACACGGCCAGAAGGAGTTACCGCCGTACCGTCTTCCCATTTTTCTCTTCTTCGCTCCGCTCACTTCTACCTTCTCACTTCGGTCTTCCTCTTTGTATTCCATTGGCATGTTCGTAGCGTTGCAGTCGTAAGCTTCCTTCTTCTGCTTCGCTATTAGATTGTTCAAGAGTCTCGATGACGTGCACTGTCGGGCCGGCATCAGGCGGACGGGCTGTGACGTCACGACGGGGGCTTTCCTCGTGGGAGGGGGGGAGGGGGTCTTGCGGTACGAGCTGCAAAACTGCTCGTACAGTAGCACCTTGGTGTGAGCGGGAAGGTTGCATATCTCCACCCTCTTCACTCTCTTCACCTCGTCCTCCGGAACCCACTCGTCTTCGATCCTGGAATGCAAATTTCCCATTTTAATATGTTAAACAGAAATCGCCACACAGAAAGTGACTGCAAAAACACAGAAGTACACAACTCCACGCCAATCTGGAATAATTTGGTTTAAAACAGCACGTATCGATATCTTTTTATTAACTTCGATTTATATTTGGGAGTGTGTTTGCAGTTCAATAGGTTGCAACGCCCATAATGCAACTATTATCATCTAAAATGGAAGGAGAAGTGATGAAATCATGCCAGCTAATGCTTACTAAAAATAATATGAAAATGTAATCTAAAAGCACGATACAAGTGACACGATGGTAGTGGTTAGATGTTAATGTCTAAGCTCATGTGATAGGACATAGAAAGGACGAAAACAAACTGGGCAGGCAACCCTTAGAATTGCTAGCAAGAACTTTGTAAATTCTAAGTCTTATTATTAAATTCAACTTATCACAAAGAGTTTTAAAGTATAACTATATAGCTATAAACTTGCAGCAATTATGTTCTAATGATATAAGCAAACAAAAATACCAATAACTTAACTATGGTCTCCTTGTGGAAAATACTCTTTGCTATAAGATGGATTTTAAACCAATTCATGGATTGATATTGAACAAAAAAATTGTAACCGGTATAAATGGATTTAATGCATATCCGTGTATAAAACTTAAAATTGCAAACGTATAAATGCTAGCAACTCATCCGATTTGATTGCTTCTGTGTGGCACATTGAATGTGAAAGGTAAACACATGTCAAGCATTATGTTTTACTAGGATTTACATATAATATTAATGTTAAATTATTTACAACTTTTGAATAAAAAGCTCTTTGTGCATTATTTGGCAACCAAGCCATGTATTTGATCTATTATAATCATCTACATAGCCAGCCCTCACGAAGCAACAAAAAACCTGAATTTCTCTTACACTGATGTCCGTCGCGTATGTCGCTCGCACAACTATTATTCAGTTGTCAGTGTTTAATTATGGTCAATGGTGATCAATAACACCTTACAATAGTATTATGTTTTCAAATGTGCAACTGACCTATGCTACTGACATCTGTGTAGGAGGAATTCAGTCCTAAGGATCAGTTGCATAACATTTATATATTGCATTGAAACTGTACAATTCATTGTAAGTGTTTATTCTGAATGAATAAAGATATGCCAATTCTAAGAAAACATTTAAAATGCATTGACCAAAATTTATCAAAAAAGATGCATGTGATCCCTAGTTACAAGTTAGGCAAAATAAGTACATATAAGTTAATGGTGATGGAAATTATATAGGATCTGTTGCACAGATAAAAGAACTAATTTTAAAAGTATCATTACTTAATAAAAAGTAGATTTATCCAAAATAACTGTTTATTTGCGTGTGTTTCGAGATCTCATATTATATTTTTCTACACAGGAAGAAAAAGATTTTATAAATGACCCCTTGCACTAAATTCGAACTAGTAGATTTGTCCATACAATATGATTCTAGTCTTTATTATAAACATGATTTTAAAAATTTTGTACGTACATTTTTTGGGCAATACCGCATCTCTATCGGTGCAACAAATCCTACAAGTTGAGAAATGATGAACTTACGATGACAGTACGACGATAAGGGACTAAATAGGAAACGTTAGTTATTGAAACCAAAATAGTAACCGACTTTAATAATATATAAATCTCGGTACCAAATTATATTTTTCTATAGTTTTTATTTAGTTGCTTTTACAATCTTAGTCTAACCTAATTATTTTAGTTTACTTATATGAGTCAGTCACTCATTTTTTGCCTGAACAATAAATAAAACCGTAATACAATTGGAAATTCATGAAAAAATTGTATTTTGTTTATTATTTATTTATTTATTAAATCTTTATTGCACACAAGAACACGAAAATAAACAAGACATTAAAACAACGAACTAGGACTACACAGTATGCAAAGGCGGTCTTATCTCTCCAGACAACCTTTGGTGACAGGATAAGAGAATACAAACGGGATGGTGCGCAAACTTTAAGTATAAAGGTACATATTAACTACAAACAATATTACCTACATATATACATTCATAAACCTATATCAGTCTCAATTTATAAAAAAAATACTTGGATGGAATTTCAAATGTCCTAACCAATTACAGAAGGTACAAATCGATTGCTTTCAACTGATTTAGCTGCTTGATTGTCTCTAAGAAATTTTGTAAGATTTCTCAATATAATTGGCATTGTATCGAGATCCATCTACTTGTTTGAAGTCGGTTAATAAATTGAATAAACATTTACACTAACAGCGAGATGAGTTAGACCATTTCTCAACGGAATATAAAATATAATAATCGCTAACAAAAGTTTCCCATGTTCAAGCTAAAAGTCGTACAAAAACCAGCCCCCCGATTATGTAAGAATTGTCCATCAAATGGTAAAGGAGCAGCGTCAAAATAATATAAACCATAACTGCATTGAATTAGAGCTCAATTTCGCGTATCCATTCTTATACGTTTGAGTATCGTACATACCTAAACGTATAAGAATGGGTACACGAAATTGAGCTCTAATTTAATGCTGTTATGGTTTATTTACTTTGCCGCAGATTTTTAACGATTTCATCGGTCATTCTTACATGATTAGGGGGCAGAAATGCCCGCTAAAACAGTGTCTGACCCACCTTGCCAGTTACCTGTTTTAATCAAACATCCTACAAACAATATACCCTGACTCTCGAGCTGAAAATCGCATATGTTAATAAGTTTTAATTTGTGAACAAAAATAACCTTTGTCAACAAGATAATCAAAGTAGAGTAATGAACAATAAATAACTTTGTAACAAATATTAATTTTTTTTGTATCAAAAAGTTATAAAATACGTTTAAAAACAGAAACACAGTGGACAAGGAAGCACTTAACAGAGATCTCAACCAGTGACCTTTGGCAGCAGGAAAGGTTGTGAAGGAAGAATAGGTACTTACAACAAAAAATGTGATGAAACGAAATGAGACATTATATCATAAACTTACACAAATATAATGACACAAATATACATACATACTAATGACATAAATTTATACATACAGCTACATACATAATTTATGACATATTACATGATACTTAAAATTTTAGTAGTACTTTTATTATGAAATCTTGAGAACTATCTTTCAAAAGATCTTTTAAGCGTCGATTCTTCCTTAGATTCTTGCTGGTGCCACCAACGTATCTATGTAGGGACGAAAATAGGAACTAAAGCCTGCAGCCATCTTTCAATCATTCGACTGCAGTATTGCTTCTGCCTTTAGGTTACTGCCATTACTCGAAATTACTGGGGCAGGTTTTGATGCCTTGGTGATAACATGGTACTCTTTAGTCGACAATTATTGTGATAGGAACTTTTTGTATGTAAGTTTGTCCAGGTTCCATTCTTGCAATATGAAATTGCAAATAATTAAAAGTAATTGATCTATGGATAGCCACATCTATGTGGGAAAGCCTTAATTTATAAAAAAGACGGTTAATATTTTGTTTGGACCTCAAAACTTATTGAGATATGTTTGTGAAAGTGTATTTATTATCAAATGAACCACACTCCCATAGTTAAAGTAGTTAACTTGTAAAAATGCTTGGCTCTACGTTACTCCACACTCAAGGGTAATTGCTAACCTGAAATAACGAATATATTTGAGTAAGGCCGGCCATACACGGACTGCTCGAGCAGTTAGCCAGTGATCAACATACACGGACCTCAAGCAGTATTCAACAGCTTGAAGCTACCATTGATAACTGCTGCCAACCGCCCGAAGCAGTCGCAAGTGCTCGAGCGTGTGTACATAGAAGACTGTAGTTCACTATGCAGTCGCAGTTTGAAACAGTCCATTCTGACTGCTTCAAGCTGTCCGTGTATGACCGGCCTTACAATATTAAAATTCGGAACTATTTATTATAAATTAAAAAAAGCTTTTGAATTCTGAAGCACCAGTGTAGCTTTTCAAGCGAACTTAATAAAATAAAAGTTAACGATAACTGTGCGTTAATCCGTCATAGTATGCAGACATCAATAATTTATATTATTCCAAACGACCGTTTTGATTTCCACCGTTCATTTATATGAAAAGTTACACATTAGCTTCTTAACTCCTTAAGTTCTAATTCTTTTAGTTCTAAAATTGGGAGTTAAGTCAATCCACAATATTTGTATGGAGTATTAAAATTTTAGCCATCCATATAAAATAACAGATTCACCTAAACGCCAGACTCTTTTGTATCGTTGAAAACATACAATTTTCGTACAGTAAAGCTTTCATTGATTTGGTTGGTTTGCTAGGTAGTGGCTAAGGATCCTGGGTTCGGGTATTGCGTTGTTGGGGTTTATTTGGCTTTTAAGTAGCAGCCCGGAGTAAGGCAGGCAACGGTGTTATACAGTCTAGGAGTAATTTTGGGCCGATGCCAAGTATCGGATCAAACCAGAAGCAGGTAATAACGGAACTAGTTCCGCAAAGTAATGCCTGCTTCTATCTAATATCAGAAGTAGGTAGTTATCGGGAATAGAAGCAGCGACATGGTGACACCTCTTCTTCAATCCCCCTCGACACGGGCACAAACGTCTGGCTGCACGCAGTCAGAGAGTGGCCGCCGGCTTGCAAAAATAGGCTCATGAATAACCCCGGATGGGTTCGAAAGTAAACGGGGTAGTTATTTTCCGTCAAAAAACGCGAGTTAACAACCGAGTACATCATAATTGTTTAGAATAATGTCCTTCTAACCGAATTTCAGCCACGGCGACCAATATACAGAGATCAGCCATCTGCGCGGGACATTTTATAGTTCACAAGTGTGCAAACACAGGTGAATTATCTATATAGTCTATTCCCTTACTTTCAAAATCTGATACGACCGAAGAGACATCAGGACCTACGGATTTACATGTTCTCCGTCTCCGAGCCACAGGGGTAAAGCACCGTCAACTTCCTAACTCCGGGGTATTACAAAGAATTTCCAGAAAACCCCAGTACTGAGTGTATGTAATATAAGGGTGCACTCACACATGCGGCGGGTAGTACGTGAGCAGCGCCTCGCGGCGCGCCTCGGCCGCGTTGTAGCGCGTGGCGCCCACCGCCGCGTGCAGCGTGAGCGTGTGCCGGCCGGGCGGCTCGCGCAGCGGGCAGCCGCCGCCGAGCCGCCAGCGCGTGCAGCGCGACAGCCGCCACGCCAGGCCCTCCATCATGCCCTGGTCGAAGAAGTCGAACATGCGCGCTGCACACACAAAACCAACAAACATAAGGCTACGTTCATTTTTCTTTACAATTTGAAACCTTCATATTAAACGTCAATATCTGTCTTCTTCTTATTTTGTGCTAAGCTTTTATTAGTGCCACACCAGCACAATGCAATGTCAATATATTTTATTCATTCAAATAAGGTACACTGTATTCTGTATCTTAAAACTTAAGCTACTAGGATTCCAAACGCGCCCTGTATGGCTAGCATGCGCACTACGAGTAAAATTATGTCTACCCGTTATCTCTCTCTGTCTACCGAAGCTAACATGGTTACTTGTCTCGTTACGTCCAAAGCAGAGATAAAAGTAATATTTCTTATATCTGTGGTATTTTTCTCTACGAACCTTTACCACATGAACCTTTACATGTCGACTATTATATATACCGCATTTTGTGCATGTTAGGGTAAATGAAAAATTTGCCGGTAACGACAACATCTCTCTCTCTCGTCGCGAGATAATCTCGTTGCGCGCATACCAAGCACACTGGTCTGACAAGAACCCACATCAGCTAGTTATTTATAACTTCAGTATTTTCTCTGGTCTAGCCTGGTGGGCGGTTCCGGCCGTACCGGCAAAGACGTGCCGCCAAGCGATTTAGCGTTCCGATACGATGCCGTGTAGAAACCGATTAGGGGTATGGGTTTAATATAACTCTAACAGGTTAGCCTGCAAGCAACTTAGACTGTTGTTACATGTTACAGTTCACAAGTTTCTTAAAATTTAACGAACGTAATATACGATAACAAAAGTTGTTTGAAGCATCTGGGCCTGAGTAATAATGCTACTGACCCGACCAAGGTTGTCTTCTATACCGCAGCTTCTTGCCATTCCGCCGGATCGACTTGGAGCTACTGTCTGTGGACTTCTTCCCGCTGCCCGCACTAGGTGACACCCCGTTGAAGTGCTGGTTCACGTGCCTTTCTAGCAAGATCTGGAATTCATACGTCGAAATTGAGACCTTGCCGAATTGTGGACAAATTGTCTAAAAATTATGGAGCCCCATGGTATGGATATGTGACAGTCGATCATTAGTGAATTAGTGATGGTTGATTGATGAAATTGAAAATTCATGTCGATGACAGATATGAAGTGATGGTTGAAGTATCCATACTTTAAATGCGAAAGGGTCTGTCTGTCTGTCTGTCTGCTACGCTTTCACGGCCCACAGCCCTGTTCAACTGATTTTGATGAAATTTGGTATGAGGATAGTTGGTATCCCGGGGAAGGACATAGGCTACTTTTTATTCCGGAAAATTAAAAGGGAATTAAAAAACTTTAATTCACGCGGACGAAGTCGCAGGCATCAATTAGTTTGTTAATAATTAATAACAGTGACTGTTGTAAAGCTGACAACAAAACGTTTAATCTGATTTATAAAATATATGTGTCGCATAAAATACAACAAAACAAATTGAAAGAAAAACGTTAAACACACAAAAACCGTTGAATAAGATCTGAGAAATCAGAGAGGATGTAAAGAGATCCTTTCTTGAGAAGTTCTTGAATCTAAAATATTATTCAGTTTTCACACAGATTGCATTACACAAATTGAATAGGTACTCTTAAAAATCTTATAAACGAAAACCCGTCGAAATGTGACGAAAATTTTTCAGTCGTCGTTACATTTGTAAGGTTTACCACTATACTTGATTCAGATCCAAAGATCCTTCATCGCGGTCCAATACCGTACTGCATCCGAGACATCTTTGAGCATTAAGTTGATCGAAGTAAACAAAACGAAAACAAAAAAGAACAGCATTTTTTAACGCAATGCTATATATAGTATTCGAGGCGCGAAATCTATTCTCTCCATAATTAGTTGAACCAAATTGTTCTAACATCAATACGATTTTTAATAAACAGAAGAATCTCTCCTTTTTACTAAAACAATTGACTTAGGTATATAAGTTCGAGTAGAAGAAATAGTATAACGAAGGAAATAAATTGAAGCGGAGCTTTGAGGTGGTACTTCATGTAGTGGCAGTCATCGCCCTTAGAACAGAAAACACAACACAACTTTATCGTCTCTTTTATTAACGCAGCAACGAATTTCCCAAATCAAAATCCCTTGTGGCCAAATCACTGTTTTATTTACCAAAAAAAAAAAAGAATTTAAGATCACTAGTTACGAATACTAAGCTTTTAATGCCATATTTTCAGATATACATCTGTCTTATATCAGAAAATAAGTAATTTTCAATGATGATAAAAGCAATGTCGCGAATTAAAATGGAAAGTTTAGTGACATGCCACGTGATCAACCAGTCATTGGATCACATCATAAAACTGTTCAATTCAATCCGAAGTCAAAGAGTTTTTATCAATAAAGAAATTGTAGAGATGAGAAGAAATTGTCTAGATTGCAAAATTAGTCGAACGATAATCATGATCCAATCACCATTGATTGGATTTGATTTGAAGAGGAAGCGACGATTAAACTACTGACGAATGTCTACGTTCAGATTCGTGTTTAACTGATGATAAATTTTAGCTGTTGAAAAATATAGAGACGGTGACTAAAAAGCCACATTAAAGACGAAACAATATCGATAACTCCGAAATTGTAAATACGGATTTCACGTTTACATTTCGAAGTTATGAATATGACTTAAAACGAGAGTAAAATTGGAAAAACCTAAAGAGCAAACCGTCAAAACGATTTAGACAATAAAACCTCCCCCCGCAGCCCTCTGGATTGAGTGCGTCATTGTGGAATCGTTTTGGCGATCTGCATCTTGGTTCCTACAAATTAAACAACAAACAAGGAACGTAATTGTACCTGAGTGGAAAACCTTCTGTCGCAGCCGTCGACGATGCATTTGAAGGGTTTGTTCCCGCCGTGCGATAAAGTGTGCCTTTCCAGCCATAATCTCGAACATGATGGTTTGCCGCGCACTTTGCAATGCTCCCACAAGCAGACGTAGTTTTCCTGGCCTGCTTGAGATTCCACGTGGACAGACTGAAAAGAAACCAGATTTTTTAAAATAACGAGTACTTTTGAATGTACTAACAACATTGGTAGAGCATGAAAAGTAAAACAAAGTTTAATATTTTCGCTGTGAATGATAGTTACCTGTAAATGCTCCAAAAGGTCTGTATCGCTGTCGAGCTCCCGTTTACAATTCTCCCAAAAACAGATTGTGACACTGTTGGTATCTGTACTTGACTTCCTCCGATCACTTTCAGGCTTAGTAAGGCTTCTAGGCGGAAACCGCAATATTTTAGGTTGCTTTAGAATTGGGCTTTTCTGGCTACTCTGCGTGTCTACCGAACTCACGCTTATACTAAGAGAGGATAACGTGGAGTCCTCGTCACATTCCTTGCTAGCTTGCGAGTCACTCGGCGAATCGATAGATTTATCCGTTCCGATGCCAGACTCGGTAGACTCTGTGGTAGCATTACAAAAATTAGCTTCTATCACAGCATTTTGAACGTTTGACGAAACATCTTTTAAAACAGTAATTTGTGTAAAGATTGTCTCCTCCCTTCTTGCAACTTCTTCGATCTTCCTCAAATCGTCACACGTACTGTCCGCTTTAAGGTCATCACTTATTTGCTCACTCTCTATGTTTTCCTTCTCCGCTTTTCCCTTCGCCAACTCTTCAAGTTTATCTGAACAACTACTAACATATGCAAAAGGCCTCGATGGGAATTTTTTAGAATCTAATGGAACAATATTATTATTAACATTTTTAGACAGCCATGGAATATCACACTTAAAGTTTCTCACTTCACTTATTTCAGATTCCTTAACAGTACTACTAGGCGGTTCCGTTCCCTGGATCGGGTTGTCCGGTGGTTTCACTGGGGCCATGGGTATACTGCTCGCGCGTAGCATTTGATTAAAGTTCGCAACTATTGGAGGTTGGTGATGGACGATAGGGCTTGAGCACGTTATTTGCGAAGACGGCGTGGAGCCAGTGCTCGTGTAGCTCCAGGTCTCTTTAACATTCATATTTGGCACTGAAGTCACGATAAATCCGGGTTGCGGTACTAAAACAGGATGACTAAAGTTCACAGTGTAATTATTGGGCTTTGGCTGTACTGTCATCCCGACAGCTTGCAGTCCTGGGATATTTTTGTTCATCACCGGTATTGACTGGCTAGTGACAGGGCCGGCTTTGTTGGCCGTTGGATACGTAGGTTGTACTGTATTCGCTAGTTTTAACAAGGTTCCGTTAATAAGAAACTGTGCCTGTTGGTTCTGTAGATGGTCTTGCCTCTGTGCACCGATCTGCGGCGATTGAGGCAGTACGAAATTCGGCATTTTCGCCATTAAATTCGGTATTTGCAGTACAGTTCCATTGATATTTTGCATCAATGGAAATACAAATTGACCATTCAACTTGGTTGGACTTGACACGTTGACATTTGATCGATTAAAAGCGGCAATATTACCTTGTTGGTTTAAACTTTGCGCGGGCAATCCATTTTGAGGTATTCGCAATGTAGTGAGCATTACATTAGGAGGAACGACGAATGAAGCTAAATTATTAGGATTTACCGTGCCGTTGCAAGGCTGTGAAATATTGATCTGGTGGCAATTTTGTAAATTTGCTACAGGTACATTCATATTTCCAAGGTTACCATTAACAGTCATGGAGACTTGCCGAACACCATTAGGAATGTTCATCTTTGGTGCAGGACTCGCTTCGCCAGGAGTACACATCGGTGTATTTTGTGTTAGGTTTGCACAATTTTGTTTCTGGAGCTGAACCTGTTTCAGATTATTAGCTTTAGACCAAGTTAAGTTTTTACTATTAGCAATGCAAGCTGAAGATTTACGGTTTGTCCTTTTAGTTGGCTGTGTGTTCTTTTTAACAGGCTCCTTTTTGGTCGATGTTGGTTTATTAATTAGATTTAAATTATTGGAACCACACGTGACGCCATTCATTCTGCTATCTAACTTAGTGGTCGAGCTGACGATGCCATTAAATTTGGTCGAGTCTGGTTTCACAGGAGATTGTTTTTTTGGCGTCAGGCTGATGGACACTGCAGGTGCTAAACGCATTCCGATTGATTCGCTTGACGCCGGTATTGGGACCTTAGATTTATTCAAGTTTGCCGCTGCGGTGGCGGATGGGGCCTGAGCCATTTTTGAGTTTCGTTTTCTATTGTCGTTGAAACCATTGAAGTATCCCATGTTCTTCTCTTTTTCTTTATTAAACGGTTCAACCCTGTGCCGGATCTCCATAAAACCGTTCATTGTATGCGTCCCCTTTCTACGCTTAACTTTACTGCTTTCTTTTATTCCATTGATGGGAGTTATCGATAATGCTGTTTTAGTTAACTCCGATTTAGAGGTGTTCGTTGGAACTGGTGTCGATTGGGTTATCGTGTTTTTCATCGTATCGGCTTGTTTCCCGACATCGAGCAGAACTTTCGGGTTGAGAGTTTGCGATAAGTACGAGATATACTTTTCGAGGTCGTGCGTGACGCCATTCTTAGGTAGGCACTTTTTCTTGGTGTCATCGTTGCCGGCGAGACCGTTGGAGTCGCGCTTGAGCCCGTTCTGCGGCTTCATCTTGTGGTTAAAGTACTCGGTAATGCGGCGGTGAATTGGCGGGTTGGGGCGGCGCAACGGCGCGGGTTGGGCCGCAAGGCGCGGTCGCGGGCCCGGCGGCGCCGGCTCGCTCGCCCACGGCGGCATGCGCGCGCCCGCGCCCTCCTCGCTCGTGCTGCAGCCCGACTCGGGGCTCTGCGGCGAGCGCGGCTCGGTGATGTCGCTACCGCTGCAACCGCTGCTTTCTGTCGGACTCAGCACCGCCACTCCACTGGAAGATAAGAGAAAAACCACTATTAGTAACAATTACATTACAATTTACATCTTAAAAGCTACTACTAGGCTTACTGACATAGTCCAAACCATCAGTAAGCAGACTTGGCATAAGGTAAGTTATGAGTAATTATTATTGCAATGGGTGATGCTATTGGCCGCTGAAATCGCGTAGTCATAGACTAGAGACCGAGTATTAGTAAGCCTAGCGTTAAGGATGGTGGAAAGTGGTCTGACGAAGAATGGGGCATGCTGATATTATGTTGATAACGATTATGAGCTAACTACACTTTATCGATTACTAAAATACGTGTTTACATGATTACGTTAGAATAATGCGCGTGGTGAGTATTGAGTAACGTTTCTAGACTAGTTTTATGCCGATCAGCTGTTGATTGCTTGTAATCGATCACACACGATAGAGCAAGTGGGCGAGGGAGCGAGACGGCGAGTGTGGTATTCGGGCAGGCACGACGCAAGGTGCATTGCCCTGCCCCAGCCGAGTGCATGCCGGTCCGGTGCAGTGACGCAACGAGACGCGACTCTGACACTCTCTCACTGACCTCTATCACAAGTACGTCTTTGCCATACAAAATGACAGTTCTTTTTAGTACTATTCTAAGCGCCCCCACAGAGCATACCGGGAATTAAAATTGGCACTCTATTCCAATGGCCCACATTATATATTATGCATTTTGAAGTACATATTTCTGATAAATCTAAATTTACATAAGGAAAAGGTGACTGACTGAATGACTGAGTGACTGACCGATTAACGCACTGCTCAAACTACTGGACGGATCGGGATGAAAGGCATACAGATTGCCTTTATGACGTAGGCATACGCTAAGAAAGGTTTTAGTGAAAATGCAACCCCTAGGAGGGGTTATAGGGGTTTGAAATATTGTACGAAAATCGTAAAGTATGCGAAGCTCCGAGCTTATGCTAATTCATTATATACAAATTGTGGTTTTAGGTTTTATTTTTAACCGACTTCAAAAAAAGGAGGAGGTTCTCAATTCGTCGGAATCTTTTTTATTTTTTTTATGTTTCGTCACTTTCGTGTGTTTGGATAGTGTTTTTAATTTTTAAATGCTATTTAAGTGAGTTTCAAACATAACCTAGGTTAGGTATTATCCATGTCACATCAATTTGCCTTTTAGTTCTGACTTGTTGCTAATTGCTGATAATGGCTATCAGTATCAGAAACAAAATCAGCACCAAAATGGCGATGATCAACTTGATTCACTATCATTTATCCAAGAGCTGTTCTAGCGCACTTCAAGTAGTAGGTACATAGAGGTCAGTGGACTCGCACTGACCGACACACGACCAACCCAACTCCGATGCACATTTAACTATTTCGGATGTTACATTCACCGCACGTAGCCCTATCTATTTCTATAATAATGTTCTGTGACAAATAGAGAAATTTCTACATTAATTTAGGGTCATTGAATTCAAGAATATCGTAGTTACCTACTCTCAGTAAAATCCATACTAATATAATAAATTTTGACGAATTCCGTGGCGCAGTGTGCAGCGCTGTTGTCTTAACGTGCGGAGGTCCCGGGTTCGCGGCAATCCCCCCCGGTCAATTTGGGAATTTATAATTTCTGAATTGTGGTCGGTCGGTTGGACGGTCTGGCCTGGTGGGAGGCTTCGGCCGTGGCTAGTTACCACTCTAGTACTAGTAGTTACTACCGGCAAAGACGTGCCGCCAAGCGATTTAGCGTTCCGGTACGATGCCGTGTAGAAACCGAATAGGAGTATGGGTTAAACATAACTGCCATGCCCCTAACAGGTTAGCCCGCTACCATCTTAGACTGCATCATCACTTACCATCACGTGAGATCGCAGTAAGGGTGTGAGGCTTGTAGTGGATATTGGGAAAAAAAATTCGTAAGTGTCGCCTGCCTGCTAAGCTTTCACGGCCCATAGATGCAACCCGTTTGGAAGAAATTTGGTACAGACACAGGCTACATCCCGGTGAAGGACATAGGTGATAGGTTATCTAGCAAGCATAAAGTCTGAGCCAAGTCGAGTAACGCTCTTGGCGACAAAACAAAACGAAATGAAGAAGGGACAGAAGAATATATACCTCGTTTTAATAAGCAGCATACCTAATTGGCTTTGACTTTCAATATTAGTCATGGTAGGCAGAAGTATTAAGTTAGTTACTTACTATGTAGTTATTTTGAATAGCATGCCTAAAGAAGATGGCAAGTGATGTGACTATCTCTCAACATGGTGGGCTGAAGGTTTAGAATTTAGATGCTTCTACATATTTATACAGGTGAGAGCTGATCGCACAAGAAATATTTATTTTGGGAGAATTCATTTGGTTAACTCGTTTTGGGACCTTGTGTTGTGTTGACTAAATAATCCAGGTAAAATATTTTGTAATACCGAATTGCGATGCATTTGTGCATTGCAATTTGCATCTTACTGTTTCTGTAATAGGGTTTGTTTTTGGTGGAAGGATGGTTAAATAGTGTCTCTATGTGTGGGTGGGGTGTTGGCGGGCTTTCAAGGGTGCACCCTCGTCTCTCTCGCCCTTTGCTTATCGCTAAGCTACGCACACATGCTATGCGTTTCAAAGAAGAAGAGCACCGCCCTATTTGAAATTTCAAGTCTAACTTGTCCTCATAGTTGGGGTTCTTTAATTGTAAGTACTTTTCGTTATTATTATTTTATTGTTGCTTTTGTTAACAAATAAAAACAGCAATTTAAATAAACTTGACGCTACCATGGTACAGGTTTGATAGGAATCGCGGTACGAACCTGCCGATGACCTTCTCAATTTAAATGCACAGTATCTATAAGATAAACTCCCCTTCCAACACTTCTTAAGACAAGCTTTGTCTCTAATTGACCCAATTTTGTAAGTCTCATTTTTCTAAGGCACGTACGAAATTTTAAACGGCGATCTTAATTAAATGTCAAGATTGTTAATCCTATTTAAGTTCACAATTCAGAAGCTAAGCTTTATTAAAAAAAAATGGCATTGATTCCATTTTAATTATTTCGTAACTAATAAAGAGGGAGTTAGAGAGAGTCAGGCCGCAATAGGCAGAGTTATGGAAATCAATAGGTAGAGGCAGCTTTAACAATCTGACTTCTGACTCGAAAAGGAAATTAAAACCGCAATCGAAGCAAAATTTTTGAATTTACTGTTAATAATATTTTGCTAAACATTGCCTAACTACTTTTTTGGTTGTTAATACGTGCTAAGGATTTAATTTTAATTGTTTTTGATACGTTTACCATAAGTCCGATATTTCCGTTTAAGTCCCGATAGAAAACGTGATAAATTCTTATTTTATCTACAGGCATTGTCTGTACTTAAAAGTAATTTGTAGTAGGTATTACATAAGTAATAAAAAAACACGTACACAACAACAAAGTAGTTACCCATAGTTAATTAAATACACAATTAATGTTTGTGAATACAGTAGTTTGAGTAACACAGGGGTGAACCGTGAAACCCTGACCTGGGAACGAACTATACGATTAAATCAGGCACAAGCGTTTTGAATGGACGCTTATCGGCATCTGTAGATACAGTAGGTACTCGCATTGGAAGCTGTACGTATCGCTCACTAGGTTTCTGTCGTATTTTTTGCGACCGGAAAGCAAAAGTGACCGTATGTAGGTGAGACGCGCAAGGTCGCGCGGCCGCCGATTTCGGCCAATGACCCCGCCGCCAATGTTACATTGTGATCTTGGCAGACTCGATACATCGGGCTGTCTTCGCATTTACATTCAACGAAAGTATTTATTGTGAACAAGTATTTACTTTTCTCGATATAAATAACTTTCGTTTTTTCTTATTCATGGTAAAGGTTAAGAGGAATTTTCAGATGACTTAATAGGTAAGTAGTAAGTACCTATCTAGTTGCCAATAAATAACACTTCATATCCTCGCTGGACGTTTCTAACACTACTAACTTTAAAACTATGATACACTTCAATTACTTTATTGAAGTAAAACGTCACTTTTTACAGCTTCTTTGAGTTATATATCAACTTCTTTGAATAATTTTCGTGCAATTGTGGTCGAGAATCGGAACTTGCGGGAAGATTTCTGACACATTACTCTTAACGTGCACACACAACACACATTTGGCAAATGGCAAGGCACACAGGTCACCTTGCAATCTGCCAAGCATGCAGGGCATTAGCTAGTAGAAAATAAAGAACCTACGTAGGTAACAGTACGCAGAGCGAACCCGTCACGTTACGTAAACCGGTAACAATGAGGAGGGCGCGCCACACGGCGAGATCTTATCAGATGACAAATTAACACTCGCAGACCACACAACCTGCCCGCCTGTCGCGACCGCGAACTAGAGAAATAGGGCCTACAAGTCATTACTGTAACAATTAGGTTGCATGGAAATCGCAAATGGAAATTCACCATATTACTTACTTATACGAAAATTGATGGCTTGTCATTTCAGATAATCCTCGTCCACAGCTGAACGTGGGTTTCAGGCAAGGATTTCCACAAAACATGGTTTTAAGCCGCTTTCAGGACATAAGAGAACACCCATCCATATTTCCATTTTATCGTAATAAATTCGAAATTGTACGACAACATTTATTATGATTGTCTTTATATAAAGTCCTGGTAAGTATATACGATCACAGACCACAAAAAAAAAAACTTTCATGGCATTTACATCAAACCTCTTCATAGTAACAGGCATAATAAGCTAGTTAAATAATATAAATAAGCGAACATTTCATTCATAGAAACGCAGTAGGTACCTAGTAGGTACACAACGTAGCAAATAAACGTGATAACAACGTCAGCGCGATGACGTAATTAAACACTCCATTACTATTGGAAACTCCGTAATAGAATGGCGAGCGTCACGCCAATTATCGGAAAATCTATGCAGTTTTACTCGGAATATCAACACAATTGAATTAATTAGTCAGTCGCACGATTTGTCTACCGTTTTATGCTATAGGATTTCCCAATACAACTAATTAACTCGTACTGGGTATTTAAAGACTAGGTGCTCCATATCACTAGGTTCATAGAGACATATAAGTACCGTAGTTGAGTTAGTTTATTCCTACGATTTCGCATACTTAACCTAATCCAACAAGAGCTTTTGTAACCTATAAAAGTTGTATGTACCAATATAGTCTATACGCCAAATTTTGAGTTCTCAAATTTTTTGCAATGTATTTGTTGTTACAAACATGGTCTATTTCCAATTTTACATCGATTTTCTTTGCCAAATATCTCATCTTAGCGCGTCACAAACTGCAGCACACTTATAATATTGATACTTTTACAAGGATCTCCTAAGCAAAGCACATCAGATGCATCAATCGCCCCTCGGTTACGGCTTGCTGCTCGCCGCCCGCCCGCCGATATAATGAGTGGGCGTACAAAAGCGCAAATGATACGTCACGCGCACATGTCCTGTACTGATGGCGTCCTTTGATTATTTATTCCGCCTAGGCCAAGGGTGCAGATATAAATCACAATAAAAAGGCCCCTTTTTGTACCTACTACTTTTCTGTCTCTACATACTAACAGCGGATCTATATCGCTGTGAACTGAAAGTCAGAAAGAAGGATCTTTATTTGAAGATACTTCTGCAGAATTATTACTAAAACACAACGTGGGCATTGAAAAGCCTCACATATTATGTAATACTCTGTTTGTGTTGGGACTCCTGGCATATAGGGCGTACATATTCTGAGGTATCAGGTTCACAGACGCAGATTTTCTTTTTTTTTTTTTAAACGTACCTATCGTTAAACACGTATATTAAAGCGATATATATTCGCAGCGAAAACACAAATCTTAAACAAAAAATATGAAAAGGCATCCAATTAAAACAAAGCCACAACTGTTGGGGTCGCAGAATGGAATATTATTTCGTTTCGAGCTTGGAAATTGATCATCGTGTCGGAGCGCCCAGGGGAATACAATCCCTGTCAAATTTCGCTTGGGGTTTTGTCGAAACGGGCACCCCATATGCGATTTGAGACTTTGAGTAATTGTATTATTTTTTTAATAGAGTTACTGTTATTTCAGTTAGATTTTCTAATAGTCGTTAATTTAATTGTGATAGGTTTCTGAACAATAATAATGTGGCTTCCGTTTGGAAAAACATACTGCTGATAAATTCGCATTGATGTAATTAATTATCGTCTGTTTTAATATTTAATCCATCTCAATGTGTACTAAATGTCGTTTAAATCATAATAAATTATGGTATATTTTGGCAAATAACAAGTCTAACTGCTAAGCAACTTTTCGCCAAATTATATAGTAGGCTCACTGTACGATTTACTAGCGCGTCTCCATGTAAATATCTATTGTGATTAAATATCTAACACAGATGTTTCATTTAAAATTGAAAACGAACGTATTTTATCTTTTGTGTGAAAAATATCATATCATGTATTAATTTTTATTCCTTTCTTAACCCGGAAATAAAAATAATAATTAATGTAGAATGAAGATGAGCCTAGTAAAGTGAATTTTAACGCAAATATAAAATAAAGAAACAGGAAAATCCTGAAAAAAACTGAATTAATGTCCCTCTACACGGGCAGCCAGAAGTCCCGCGGCGCGACCCGCGTCCCACTGTGCGGAGTTGTGGACTGCTGGGGGCTTACTAGTTACCACCATCGCTCAAAACGGTATTATTTCAAAATGACAGTTTTAAGTCACATACCTTAACGTCCCTAAAATAAGGATTATAATTCTAGAACACGAACGTCAACGATATTAAAACAATACTGCTTTATGCGATGGCAGTATGCCCCCAGACCGTGGGACGGCCGCTACTCGCTAGTCGCTATAACTCTATATTGATACTATTACAGATTTGCAACGCAGTTTTAAAAATCATTTTCGAATGTGTATTTTTATGCCTACGAAGTTACATTTGCTGTATGTGGCCTTACTGTTTTAGGCGTTCGCACGTCTATACAAATATGTAATTGTAATTTACTTTACATACTTGGTAGACCGTACCTACATATATTTTACGTAATGGCAAAAGTAATGTAAATTCTAAGAGGGTCAAAATTTATCCGCCATTAGGCTCCCTAACGCGAGATAACAACCCCAAACAGTCATCATAAATGATAGGGATTTGTAGAGTAAGATTTTTAGAACACACTGACAAAAATATTTATAGACATTCCGTGAATAAACTTATAGATTGTAGACTACCTACTATTTTAACACCTAATTATGTCAAAAAGTTTACAAATAAAAATAGCATAGGAGGAATGTGTCAGTAATCTTTGCAGCAAGGAAAAGTATCTTATCATAATAATTGTTGCAGCAATTGCAATCAAAATATAAAGAGCTAAAAATTAAAACATCGTGGAAAATAACGAAACAAAATATGTAATCTAAAAGTTAAAGTAATCACCCTCAAGGTTCCAAAGTCACAAGAAAGAACTGGAATTTATTCGTTGATACGTAATCAAAACAATAACAAGGTCCTAACATCCAATACACGACGGAATCGTAACGTTATGTCACCGGCGTAACATTTACGTCGGTGCCCATTCATTAGCCTGAAAGGAAGTCGCGTCGCGTGAGAATCGTGTCAGAGCGAGGGAGGCGGCCTCCCCCTGCTCACTGTTCGAGCCACCCCCAGACCACCCCGCGATTATTATGCTAAGTGTCTGACGGTTATCGGCGGGGTGAGTTTTTCGCGCATCTGCTATTTATTTATACGCGTTTATATTCATGGGATTGAGTAACGCAACTCGCCCGTAGCAAGGCGACTGCCTTACACTTCATTACGCCGAGTTGCAAGATTCTTTGTGCTGGCAACCTTGTCAATCCCGCTCTTATGCCATCGGGATTCGGTTGCGATTGGAGGGTGGAAAAAATAGGTTAGTAGGCGCACCCTGCGTGACGTTCTGCCAAACGCCCGTTCGATTGAATTTTATGAGAATTTTCTTTCAAAATTGCTCTTAGCTAACATCATAAAGGGATTTTTGGCGAAATAAAATGATGTCTTTTTGGGAAGAGGGGAAAAGTAAATACAAAACTAGTACCTACATTGATAAGCGTTTGCCTCATGCAAGAAAAACAGCAGGAACAGGTGTTCAACATGTAATCATAGATGTAATCTAGCTAGATGCAGAGCCTTGCAGAAACTGAATTTCCTTCTCAAAGGACAGTGTGGCCGTTAAACCGATAGTTTAAACTTTAGCCGGTGTAAGCAAGGATCGCAAACATGTCCTCGGCGGAAATTTCAAAATGGCACTTCCTCGCTGCGAGCTACGGACGCTCCGGTGCAAAATTCAACTCCAATCCAATCAGCGCCGGCAAAATGTAAATTTGAAACGTTCATTGCAATTTCTGCGCATGAAAATTTTCCGTCTACTGAATTGGTAGGTAGGTAGAACTGCCTTATCCTCTTTAATTTTAATAGGTACACACAAGTACATATCTATTAAAACGGACAATATGAACAAACTAGAAAGCGAAGACTTTGGATCACAATAACTGGAAAATTAAGAAAAATTACTCAAAAGTTTTTCTTTATACACCAGCGTTTTGTTGTTATCGGTTTGTTTGCTGGTAAACGATTATGCAGCCTAACGTGGAGCGCGCTTGTACTTTTGATTTGAAACTGAAAGTAGTATCATGAATGTCATAATTCAATATTATGACAGTGCACAACCAATATATATTTGAAAATTTAGTATACGTGCATAAACACATTGATAAATTCAAGAAGAAAAGTGATTGTCATAATGTCAATACTAGAAATAAAAATAAACTTGTAATGCCTGCTTCTAGGCTTAGTAAAACTAGCAATTCATTTGTTGGAAAGAGTGTCCGCTTCTACAATAAGCTCCCAGAAGACATGTTGAAGATGTCTCTGAATAAGTTCAAAGTTAATGTAAAACGTAAACTCATTGGAAAATCCTATTACCATGTGAAGGATTACTTAAATGACAAGGAAGCTTGGCAATAATTTGCTCTAATGGCTCTGATAGTTCCTTAGTTAAGATGATTTGTGAGATGGTGATAATGAAAAAAAAAAAAAACCCCCAGCTGAGTTTGTTGTGGGCTCTTCTCAGACCTGGGCGCGTTTGGAACCCTCGTAGCTTTAGTTTTAAGATACCGTAACAGATTATCACCATCATATTTTTATGTAACTGGACGTCAATAAGTGTAGGGCATCTACCTAAATTGAATAAATATTTATGACTTATGACTTATGACTTAATGTCATTCCGAACCAGTGGTAGATTCACTCGACGATTCAAAAGCACTTGTGAAAGTCTACTTGAATAAAAACGATTTGAATTTTGAATTTTGGAGGGGAAAACGGATTCCATTTCCTAGGAGCTCGAATAAGAAACGAGGGAATATAATTTCATGTAAAAAGAATAAGAGCGCCGATTGGCAAACTGAAACTTGTAATGTGGAAAGCGCTTGCCTATTTACTGTTGATATGAAGATTATATTAAAAGTCGAGGGGAAAACAGAAGCCGGACGGGCATTCCATATCCTAGCATATCGCTGTATTGTCATAAAGGCACAAATGTTTATATAAAATCCGGTAACTCAAATAGAGAATAATATAATTCTATGAAGTAAAAACAATGAAAGCGCAGATTGGCAAACCGAAGACGTTGTAACTTGTAACAGTAGGAGCGGCACTTCCGTTCGCGTCTGGCCAGGAAATAGACGAATCCGCAGGAGCCGCTTTGTTCCCAGCCGCCGATATCCGACGGGGAGTGTTTTTGAAACTACGTTAGCCTAACTGGATTTCGCTTCGCCGTCACTCGATAAGCGAATTTGACTTCGGATCGTTAAGGAGTTTCTGCATTGTTAGACTTTGATGAGAAGTATGAACAGCTTGGCATATATAGAATATTCTTATGTTAAGTTTCTCCTTATGACTTTAATTATTATTTTATATTACTAGATGATGCCTGCGACTCCCTTCGCGTGGGTTTAGATTTTTTTATTCCCACGGGAACTCTTTAATTTTCCGGAATAAAAAGTAGCCTATGTGCTTCTCCGGTATACAACCTATTACATGTTAAATTAAAATCGTTTGAAAAGATGGACCGTTAAATATTAGCAGACAGACACACTTTCGCATTTATAATATTAGTACGGATGGGAAACAGATTTTTGAATCGAGTATGGATTTTAATTTGGATTTCTGAGTTAATGTTAAATATGATTATTTGAAATATTTACATCGACAGATTTCGACGTTACAAGGAAATATTATAATTGGATGGGAGAAACCCATTACATACAACAAATTATAATAATTTTCCTATTGCCTCAAAAATTTACTACCAACATTTAACACGGGTATCAATCATCTCAGGTAGCCGCTATAAAATTGCCTGCTGCGCATTACACCCACTGTATTTCTAACCAAAGCACCTTCGTCATTGGGAGTTCATTCACACATGACCTGCCGCGCGTTGAGGACGTGTGTTTTATAATGGCGTCCCTTGCGATTAGAATACAATGCAATGACACGTTCGCATCCTCGTCGCCGGAGGAGGAGCTGCGGAATTGGGAATGCGACATGCGTGGTGGCTGCGTGAGTTCCTGCCCGAGAACCGGCGCCGACCTGCACTGCTGAATGCACACAGCTATTGTTTGTAATATCAGGCTTTTATCACATGATGATGAACCTTCTATCCCATGATGAAGTGTGAAATGTTTATTGTAGGACAGTGATGCATAAGCGTTAAAGCTAAAATGCAGTCATGACATGGGGTTAGTTGTTAGATGGATTGGTACAGTAGGTATAAGTTGGAAATGATTGATTAAGTTTAAAGTAAAATCCAATCAATCTATAGTAAAAATCAAAACCGGAAAGCGAATAGACTTTGGATTGCTTCGCAGTCTACAATGGAACAAGGCAAATGATATAAAACGATTTAGACGTAATTGAAGCAATTTATCCGCTATTTATCAGAGACTCTTCACTAATTGCTGGAACATTGCCATTTGGTGAAACTTTTGGTGAAATTGGTGTCAAAATGCGACGAAATTAGCTGGGGATATTTTCAATTAAGCGAACCATTACCAGTGTCGTCTGGGTCGACTGCCGGTCTGGGCGGAGGCGTCAGCAGAGTTGACTGCGTCGCAGTGCACCGAGCGCATTTAACGCAATTTAAAACCAATCCCGCCCGCGCACGCTCTATTTCCGAGGCTGGAATGAGCGACACTAAAATTCATTAGATTTTCTTGACGATTGATCTAAGCTCAACTTCAACGTATAGAGCTCTACTCGATTAAGATCGCAAGTTTTCGAAGACACAACATATGTGATTGTGAAGGAAATAATAAATCTTCCCGCCGAGTTTTATGGATCTTTACAAAGTCTTCAGGCTATTTCGGCTTAAGCCCGTTCAAGAAAGAAGAAATGTCTGTATTTGTCAGTTATATCTTTAACATTTGTATAGCTAATATGACAAATTCATCATTTGCCACCTGATGATACCATAGAGACCACAAATAACATCAAATATTAGAAATAGATAGATTTGACTTTCTTTCTTCAGCTGATTTTGAAACTTTCAGTAGAATCTACTATTACGATTTGGAATACCCTCGAAGAAACAGTAAGAAAATGCGGTTACTCCATAAATGAAACTAATAACCAGAAAAACTATTAAACTTTATTCTTAAACCAATTAATCCTTGTCGCAATTTATTCTTTAATAGTCGATAGGTTTAACCAGATAGATCAATAAATCCATAAATGGAATAGCTATGCAATGTTGGCCTTTCAAGCGATAACATGCGCCATATTAGAGGGTCGGCTTTACATAAAAACCTTTTCAATCAATAATGCACATTACCAGCAAACAGCAATAGATGGTATGGTCAGATATGCTTGCGTGTACGACAAAAAGAATATTCGCTTTGTCGCATGCTATTCCAAATAGTGCTGATAACATAACGTACGTAACTTGCAGCACTGCATTTATTTTCTAGCGTGTTTTTTCGGCATAATCGGGCCCGTACTCAAACGAATTAAACTGAACACACATGGAATCATTTCGGTGTCTTAATGTCACTGGCGTTTAATTCAGAAGCATAATTTAAAAACTTCATCTGCATCTGTCTGTCTGTAACATTTTCACGGCCAATCCTTTAAACCAATTTTCATGAAATTGTATACACAGAAATGGCTTGGATACCGTAGACGGCAATAGGCTTTTTATCCCGGAAAACCAAAGCATTGCCTTAGATTAAAAAAATAAATATACACGAAGTCCTTGATATCGATTAGCTGTCAATAATGAGTAAATTCTCTATCAAATATAATATGTTTGGTGCTGCATATGTTCTTCAAAGTGTACCTATATGCAGATTCACTTTTTTTTGTTCAAGTAATTTGAATAGGTGCATTTACCATCCGTAGATTTTGACGATAAACATATTATAGAAATTCTTTGAATTCATGCATTTTACACTCGTTGCAGATGGAAGACTGCGGATAACAGGAATGTTTGATTCGAAGAGAATGCTTTGATTTTATCTTGATTTATTCGAGTGGTAATTTTGAAAACCACTTTGTATCACTTATAATAAATCAATGGTGCTTAAATCAGATTCAAAGGGATCTTCAAATAAACACAAAATTATAAGAGTCAATAAAAATACCAAATTAGCTGTCATCTAGAGTATTGGGAACATTTATGAGGAGGTAAAATCCACACCTAGTCCTCATGCTCATCGACATTTTGTCAAAGGTCCCGCTCATCATAGAGGAGGATGATGAGATGATGAGTACACTGTAGTAGTATGTAAGTACTTGTAATTATATACCCGACCTAATAAGTAAGTGAGCAGATAGACACTAAGAATCGCTCTGGGAGACGTTGGAGTTACACAAGCGATACATATTTGTCATAAAGAATAAAGATCTTATGTCTTGCAGTTTCGGTTGAGACAACGGATAGTGGCACTGCGTCAACTGACTTCAAGACTACGTTCGCACTGCAAAAAATATTCGCGCGAATTTTTTTTCGCAGTGCGAATGTACCCCTAAATATTTATACCGCGTGCATGTAACAACTACTACTAGGTACTGCATGTGCATCTACTATGGGAAAATATCCTAGTCCAATATTAGCTACACAATTTTAGAAATTTTGCCTGGTGGGAGGCTTCGGCCGCGGCTAGTTACAACCCTACCGGCAAAGACGTGCCGCTAAGCGATTTAGCGTTCCGGTACGATGCCGTGTAGAAACCGAATGGGTATGGGTTTAATATAACTGCCATGCCCCTAACAGGTTAGCCCGCTACCATCTTAGACTGCATCATCACTTACCATCAGGTGAGATCGCAGTCAAGGGCTAACTTGTAGTGGATTAAAAAAAAAATCGGTTGTATTTTACAGTCGCAGTCCTTTTTAGGGTTCCGTACCAAAATGGTAAAAATGGAACCCTTATGGTGCGACTTTCTCCGTCTGTCTGTCTGTCTGTCTGTCTGTCTGTCCGTCCGTCACACTCGATTATTTCAGTAACTACCGAAGCTATCGACATGAAATTTGGAATAGTTGTGTATATTAGTGGCCCAAAGACACTGGAATTAAAAAAAATTGGAAATTATTTTTGTTCTTATTTAAAAAGGGGGGAAAATCGGAGGGTTGAAATTTAAAAGTGAGATAACTGTACTGTGTGGGGTATCATATGAAAGGGTTTACTTTGTACATTCTAAAACAGATTTTTAATTATTTTTAGTCATGATAGTTTTTGATTTATCGGGGAAAAAGTCAAAAAAAATACCGTTCCCCCCCCCTTATCTCCGGAGTTTACCAATCGAAAAATCTGAAATAATTATGGTCAATAGGAATTTATGTATATTTTACAGGAAAACTATAGCCAATGCTCTAACTAGCATAGTTTTTTTGATATTAACAGAAAACCTCTACAAACAAAGTTAGTTTTGCGGTTCATTAAATTCATTAATCGTAAAACTTGCTACAGGTTTGTACGGAACCCTCGGTGCGCGAGTCCGACTCGCACTTTGCCGGTTTTTTTTAAATATATAGGCTAGCGCTTGGCTGCAATCAGACCTTGCAAGTGGTGATGCAGCCTAAGGTGGAGCGCGCTTGCCTAGAAGATGCCTATTCACTCTTGATTTGAAGGTACCTATATTAAAAGGGGAAGGGAAAACGCATTCCATATCCTAGCGTTTCGAATTAGGAACGAGGGAGAAAATCGCTTCGTGCGAGTCCTTCCAGTCTATCTGTACACAGACAACACTATATATATAGATAGGTGCCATACACCCATATCAGCCCGACCCCGCCCGCCCGCGGCTTATCGCAGCTAACAAACAATTATTACTACGGCCGTCCGCCACGCTGTCCGATAGCGATAACCCCACCGAACACAGCATAGATCCAATGCAAACATGCAATACATTTTCGTTAATTAACCATATTGAATTTTTTATCAATAAAGCTATTAGAGGGTTTTCGCACGCCGAATTATTACATTATGCGATACCACAAAAAGTGCGTGAAAAAATAGCGTAGGGATAACTGAGTAGGGAAATGCATATAGTGGGATGAGGGATCCGAACCTGTGTGAAATAATATGTAATTATGTATTATGCAATCATATACTAATATTATAAGTGCGAAGGTTTGTTTTTTTGTTCGGATGTCCTTCAATCATGCCGCAAAGGAGCAACGGATCGACATGATTTTTGGCATGGGTATAGTTACACCGTGTGGGTGGCACCACTTGGAGAGTGACATATTAGGCTACTTTTTATCCCGGAAAATTAAAGACTTAAAAAAACTTATTCCACGCGGGCAAAGTCGCGTGCATCAGCTAGTATTACAATATTAGGAAAAAATTATCAATATATCGTGTGTAACATATGCCTACTATTATAAAAATTATAAGTAGGTAATATCAAAATTGTTAGTAAAATGATGGTAATAATCGGAATAATTAGCAGGAAAATTAAGTTCACGCGTAATTACCGTTCAGTTGTGAGACCCCGTCAACGTCACTCGATGTAGATTACAATTACAATGAGTCGCATTAAGGTTAATTAATTTACTAACTGACGGACATCCGCAACACGCTCCCAGTAGCAAAAGGACGTAAGTTCGTTACGAAGCAATTAGGACACAACTACTACTAGGATTAGGTCAGCGCGACCGAGTGGATTTACAAATCAAAATTCGGGATGCCAGCAGATTTTATCCAATCAGAGGTAATTCCGCGGATATGTACGAAGCGATTTGCTTGCTCGGTCCTAATTCGAACCACTAGGATGTGGAATGCCCTTCCGGCTTCCGTTTTACCTCCTCTTTCTAATCAAGAGTCAATAGGCATTTTTAAGACAAGCGCGCTCTATCTCACGGTGCATCACAACTTGCTAGCAGGTCTGATTGCAGCCAAGCGCTAGCCTATACATTTAAAAAAATAGCGATCAGCTTAATGTAGCTCTCTGCTCAGTCAAAATTTGGGCTAACGTAGTAGTCCTATTCCCTAAAAGTTGCATCAGTCATTGTTGCAATGTAAACAGCTTGGACACGTCTGTCCGTAAATTAATAATTTTGCACACGACTTTAAAATCCAAATTAAAAAGTCAAAATTAAACTCAAAAGTCAAAAATCTTGAGTCAAAATTAAAATTTTCAGCAGAGATCACTGCCAATTTAATTAGGAGACCTGTCAAAAACTTTTTTCAAAACATTGTAAAGGTTATTTTTTCAGTCCTGAATAAAACGGACTCTATATTAGACATTGCATTTAATGAGGTAGGTAAGTATCGGATGCATTACAAATGTATGATAATGCAAATTAATTCACGTAGGTACCTTAATTAATTCTTAACTATTCTTGCTTTCCGATGTCTCAGAGTGTTATCATGAATATTCAGTCGGTTACCTCACAGGGCAACGGTATCAAAAGTTAAAAATTTAACATAACTATTACTAAAAGAATTAGTTTTAAAGCAAGCTAAACGGAAAAAGAAACCTAAACCTGTTAAGGCCGCGGCGGCGGCTTTACCAAGTTCATAGAGGTCTTCCGTCTTGCAATTATGTACTTACTATACAAATATTAATATTATTGAAAGCTTTAATTCTGCCACACGCTAGTTTTGTTGTCCTAGCTTATTTTTAAATATCAATCAAATCAATTGCTTAGTTCATGCAGATAAAAGTCTTATTCTATCTATTCAAAATGATAAACTACAAAAATACTATCATCTTCTCCTGTTACCTATAAGGTTTTTAGTTGTACTTTACGATGTAGACAGAGATGTGAGTCTAGCAATAGTAAATACAGGCATAGGTGAACAAATACAGCAAACGTATGTCAGACCTACTTGACGTGATAACCTTGACGATGATGAGTAGTAGGCTACTCATCATCGTCAAGGTCTTGCATAAAAGGGCTTACAATGCGGAATAGCATATTGCATTCTGATAAGTATCTAATCACGACAAGAACTCATAATTGTAGATATCTTACACGACTTGTTTAAAGAGGATATAATAAGAATATTATGATGTCAAACTAACAAAGAACGCTTTTGACATAGCTTTCAAAGCTAAAACGTTAAAGTGACAGTGAAGTGGGCTAAAAGAACTGGACTGCATCTCAGCAACTGGATAGAGGAGTTCCCCGACCAGAAAGAGCGATGATGATTAATGATTATGATGAAAATTGACTGATAATGGTAAAATGTAAAGGGGCGCAGACAGAAACAGTTGGTGCCTCCTGAGGGAGGGCTATTTCCAAGAGCTAATAAAGATGATTTGTAGAAAAACACGAATCTAATTTACAACCACGGCGTATTGGAATTGATTAATATTGGCAAGCATGACATGAATAACATAAAACGTATGAGACAAAATTTATCAGCAAATATTATTGCCTTGTATTATTTACAATCCTTATGCTTCACACGATATCTTATTTCGCAACCCAATGCGTCAATATCTACAAAAGACAGAGGCTTGTATATGGATGATGTCATAGGCAGAGCATATAATATTGACTTTCTACACGTATATGTTTATTAAAACAATAAACTTAAAAGCCACAAAACGATTCGCGAATAAATAAAACTAAAAACTTACTAGAAAAAAGAGAGCAATATGTACCAAGTACCAACGGACAACGAATTGACATATTATTGACTACCGTAGTTTATACCACGCCGTAGTTCCGGATAAGATGGATAAAGCCGCATTATAGGGTCAGTTAAACTCATTGTATTATAAGGTGAGATGAGACCATCGAAGGAAAACAAAAACCCCAGGAAGTACACGCGGATGAACGAGACAAGCCGTAACAGAATAGATAATAATTATGATAATCAAGTCATTATAATAATATTCTCACACAAAGTATTAATATCTAATATATTTACATATCCGTTAGACATGGAGTTGATTGTCTAAAAAACTCGTAAACGGTGAAACTTGTTTACCAAACTAAGTTCTCAGTTGCCCTGAGCAAAACTTTCGATAGCAAACTATGGAGAATGTAGACATCTTGAACAGGAAGTCTGAACTATGAATCGCCATATTACATTATTCTTTAAGATATTAATAATAAAACAAGTAGCTAACTAATAGCTTAGTACTGAAGTAATACCTACCTACTGATACAATAATAAAGTAGCTTGTAGGCTCATGACGATTGAGCACTTAATGATAATAAATAGGCTTTTGATATTATTAAAACAGGTAAATAACCCAATAATATAATAAGAGACCAAGGAATCAAATTGATAAATAAATTTGAACTTCAAATAACTTATACTAAGGAATTAGAAAAGTTTATGCTTCGAGATATAGTTATCATAAACATACTCTTAAGTATTTGTCAAATTTTTAAGGCAAGTAAAATTTTCAACATCAAATACCAAACAAAGAGAAACGTTTTTATACATGTGCAACAAAACTTCTGCCTAATAAAATAAAAAATAAAAATAAGCAAGCAGCCCGCCCATACAGACTCCAAATTACGAATTAACAGCCCACGCAGCGAATTTTATAATCGGAATTAGCATACACACGTAGGTACGGCGATTTGAAACGGTCCATTATCTCCCCGGATCACATCCGATGCGAGCCTATTCGATATAAAAAATGATATAAAATTCAAATACCAACTGATAACTACTGTGTGAAAGATTTTATAATATTTTGAAAGGCTTAAGGTTAAAGCAATAATGAATTTCGATATAAAAAGATAGGTTAATAAGTAGATTAGCAGTGTTTAAAAGTGTTTTTTATGTATTGCAAGCGGGTAAATATTACAAAAATGGCCATACTTACAGGGAAAAAAACACAAAGGTACATTAAATTATAATAGCATAGGAAATTTCCTTGGAATGAAGTCTTCCCTTATTTAGTAGTAACATGGACTCTACAATGTAACAGCCAGCACTAGTGTTTATCTTGTAAACATTAATAATTACCAAAGTGCATAATCGAAGTTACCTATTTTCATTATTTTCTTCCCTGATATTACTTAAATTAGCTCGAAAAAAATTAAAGTAACTGTGGTTTTAAGCTAAAGGTATACAATGCCGGAACACTAGCGTTAGAATAGTCACTATTTAAGTGAAACCACGTAGGCTAAATCAGATTTGATAAAACTGAGCTTAGCCTTCGAGTTGGAAGATTTGAAGAGGATTTAGAGATTTAACACGTAAATACTTCTGAAAATGTGCACACCTAGTAAAACTATTGTCCCGTATAACGCAAGTTTCGGGGCGTAGTCTCGGGTCGCGGGTACCGTCGTCGGAATTAGAGGAAGTGTGCATCCGGTGTATAATTAACACACCCACACACATACACAGGCGGTGTCGTGACCACGTGTGCGATCCCCGCTCCACTGTCAAAACTGGAGCATACCTAGTTGACGCCCTTATTAATAAAATGGTTATCTACAATCTGTTGTTATAGCGTAGCAGTGAGGCTTAGCGATGTGTGTAAAAGGGATTTAAATAATGTTTTTTGTAATCGGTCACAAGTTAGCGCTTGACTGCGGCCCATGATGATGATAATGCAGTATGATGAGCGCCCATTACATATTTTAGATTTTAGACACAGAGTACCTACATATAATTCTAATAGTTTTTTTTTAAGGTTTAAATTAAAAAATTAGTTTATTCCATGAAACTAAGGCTCTAGGCATATTATTTTAAATAAAACTAAGAAATAAATTAAAATCTAAATTAAAAATCTCATTATATTTACAAAAAAAACACACCGTCCAGGTGATCGTTAATGGGCATGGTGCCCAAAATAATGGCGCTATTACCTCTAAAAGATGGTTTGAATTTTTAATTTACAGCAAAAAGTTTACGTTATAGGTAAGTAGAGAAAAATATTTTTAGCAAAAAACCTTTTACTAGTGCTTTCGAATCGTCAAGCGAATCTACCACTGGTTGGGAATGAAATTCCACTAAGATACAGAAAGCCTGAGAAAGCAGAAAAATTGTAATTTAATTGACAATTGAGTAGGTAGGTACATGCGACCAAAGTAACAAACAAAGAAAAATATGAATGAAAAGACAAAGAATAATATGATTAACCTAACAAGAAAATGCTATGATGAATCATGATAATATATATGAAGGAAAATTATAAAATTACATAAACATACTGATAAACACTGTAGTTCAGTAGCAACTAGCAACGTTCATCGGAGAAATATGCTAAGGTCATCTAATAGACGCGCTTACCAAGGCTAAACAAAAGAGCAAAGAGCAGTCAGCTCAATCTCATAGAAACAATGTATCTTCGTCGCCGTTGGTCTCTAGTTTGTTGCTAAAGAAATGTTTCCTTGTGGGCCAAAAAGGTAATGTTGCATTGTTGCTTGCAACAAAATGTTGTTGCTTCTTCAATTTGTTAGGCATTTGACAAACAGTTTACGGAATTTAAAGAAAAAGAAAGAAAAATAATTTATTCGATAATTATGTCACAGACCAAACATAGATTACAGATGTAACAATTTCGTCTATGACACCACTCAGAATGTATGTATACAGCTCAGCGTTAAGCTTCTGCATTGCATGCCAATAAATTGCATACAAAGCAAGGCGCTGGTTTTTAGCTGTGACCCGGGTGAAAAGTTTATAAGTAAGCAGCAAGTACTTTTAAGTAATTTTGATATTCATTAAAACGGCTGATTCGAGTTTTTAGCGTGCGCTTGTTTTAAATTAACTTCCAAAAGAGGTTCTCAATTCGGCACGTATTTTTTTTAATGCACAATATTATTATAGTTTTCTTATGGAATCTATGTATGAATCATAACGGGTAGAGAATATAATTTAACATTTCTTTCCCAAGCCTTGGGTGGATTACAATTACGGTACACTCAATCTCTACTGTAGGTCGAATATTTGGCAAAAACAAAATAAAATAAAAACTATATTTTAGTAATAAACAAAATCGCGTGACACCATTAACGAATAACGACTAACACTGTGCGGAAGAAAAACTGTTTCCATGAATAAAGTTTTTCTCATAATATACATAATTTAATACCGGAGGCCAATTCGTATCGGATAATAATATGCAGAGGTCAGGCAAAATGAAGGTCAAGGAGACTTCTCATCTGTAAAGGCTCGGTAATAAACAACGCGCGTCGGCGGCGGCATGCGACGCTACAGTAGCAGTTTTTTAAAGCCTTGCCATTTAAATATCTAAAAGTGTAAAGTATCTAAATGCACGAAGAGAATCGGATTTCTAACTTTGAAGATATAACTATAAATAAATCTGTTCGCCGAGTTTGTCGGTCTCTGCGCACTAATTTCAGAAACTACTGTTGTGATTTATTTTCGTTCATACATACATACATTTTACTAACACATTCTGCTCGTATGTATGTATGTAATTTACAAATCGTTCGTGTTGTTAAGTGATACCGAAATGATGATAAAGTAAAGCAATCGGCAAAATTCGCAGATCTTGACATCTTATTCCTATTTTATGTCCCGTAGAAATAATCCCGAAAAAAAATCTCGACGCCATACTATTAAGATAAAAAACTATGATAAAAAAAATATTATTTGAATTAACTACAATTGAAATATCTAAACATTGTATAACAACTAATGGGATCCGTTTTAGCCACATTGTCATGCGTGTCGTGTCTGTCCAGGTCTTTTCTTGCGAGGCACTTTGAGACATGCCTATTACAGACTGAGATAAAAAGATCGAAAAAGAAAGATAACATCTGGAAATCAAGAGGTCTTTTAAGATGTGAATGTTTTTGATTAAATTCCGTAATTTTAGAGATTTAATTTGAATGAAATAGCTGTTAAATATGAACTAATTACTAATTGGATGTACTAAAATTCTACATCAATGAATAAAGTAAGTACATAGTTATAATTGGGTCAACAATCATTTTTGAACATTTTGATACGACGAATAGTAATGTAATTTTAAACAAATTATCGGATTTTATGTCACTTATCTACTAAGTAACTAGAAAAAAAATCCTTCAAGGCGGGGGCATTATTGCTTGGATAAAGGAGGGATTTTAGCCGTTTGGAGTCCGACAGTCTGCACTATCCTATTCGGAGTTCCTCTCCTACACGAAAAAAAGACAAGGGTAACTGCCTGTGTTTTATACTACATCTATCTACTAAGCTACAGCCCCTATAGGTAAGGGTAACTATTGCCTTCTTAGTTTGTAAGGTTAAACACATGCCCGCTTGACAAACAATACCATAATATTATACATTCATACGAGTTTAGTAGAATTCTCATTTGAGCAGTGAAATCAATGCGGTCTGGTGTACCGAAGTCCGCATTGTTCCTGGACAATGGCATGCGGGCTGCTCCAGGGTCGTCGCCCCACAAGTGTATTTGAGGGTTGCCAAACTTTTAGGGGGTGCTTTTTTATGTATTTTACCAAAATTTTTTCCTGGACAAATATGTTTACATTTGAAATCAATGCATATATAATGCAGTGCATCAAGACAAGAAAAGAAACATTAATTTGCACAGAAGCAGGCTAGAAATTACTTTGCGGTAAAATATGCTTGTGCTTGCTTCATAAAAATGGCATACAACGAGTTCATTTTGCTTGACACAGCAACAGCAAGATAAACCTGTAAGTTGCAACGTGCAGAATGCAATATTCATCGCCTGCAGTTCTATTACCACACGACTCACGAGTAAACAAGTAAATATAACTCAAAGAATTAAAAAATACGACTGCCATAGTTAAATGATATTTTTTTGTGAATCACTGGATATTGAAATATAGTGTTATATATTTTAAGAATCTACTCATCATTTTCTTTATGATGACAATATAGTTAATCTCATTTTGGAAAAAAAAGTCAACTCTTTGAGGCGGGACCATGGTCACCCTATATTTTTTTTTTAATTTTATTACCCTATGTCATCCGGAATAAGCTAAGGATTCTAACGATACCTCATTCATCAAAATCCGTTCAGGTGTATAGAAGTTATGGTGGAATATACAAACTCACATACATACATACATACTATACATGAACCCTGAAAACAATATACTCCTTTTTTCAGGCAGTCGTATAAAAATAGAGCCACCGTACAAACATTTTGTACGGTTTTTGACACACCGATTCTAGCCTAGGCCTAAAAAGCTGTAGTTTGTTTGACACCTCGCCTCCGATTGGCTGACAGTTGACAACTGGCCAATTCTGTTGTACCTACACCATCTCTAAATGAAAATATGACAACTCTATTTATATTGCTATCCTTTCCATAATATTCCCTGCAGAAAGGGGCAGCACTCGATTTAGAGTTGTTTAAGTTAAGTATTGAAATTGTGTAATAACAGAATGAGCCTCACTTTCTTAATAAATAATATAAATAAAAAGAGCCTTTATTGCAGCGCCTAGCCTTTATTGTTTTTAAGTTTAAAAAATATAACACTCAAAATTATAACATTAATCTCTAATGATTTGCTCTGCGTGTCCTTCGACATAGTAACTCTAAATTCCAAGCGTTTCTATTTTTGGCTAACCTTGCCCACATATACTACTAATCAAGTTCCTTATATCGTCCTTTCTCAATAATTATTGGCAAAAAAATGCATGCATTGGCAAAAATTGAAACGGTAGCCAACGGGAATATCTTTTATCTTTACTTCCATGATTGTGACCCTCAGACAGGGAAGAACCTAGAAATCCCGGCGTTTTGACAACCCTGAGTGACCGGGACCCCTATAATCAGGCTTCACACACCGATAGCATCTCCCATTAAACTAATAACCATTTTCTTGACATGCGAAAGCGCTCGTTATACCATCGGTCATGGTAAATTACGTCAGATGTTATAATTGCCGCCATAGATTCGCCGATACGTTACATTGACACATTCACTATGGAATTATTCTCACTACAATAACGTCGTTTATTGAATAATCAAGCATATTAGTCAAGGGTAATAATATTCTACGTTCATGTCCAACAAACCGCAAAGCTTCGATGTTTTTTATAGAGGTGCTACGTATACCTATAGTCATATCTACTGCAACACTCTGTAAAACCTTTTGTAAAATTTATGTTTCTGCAATATAAAGAACTAGATGATGCCCGCGACTTCGTCCGCGTGGATTAAGTTTTTTTAATCTATGTTGTCATGTCAGCCAGACGGTTTTTTGGTTTATCCTTCAATCACGCCGCAATGGATCGACGTGATTTTTGGCAGTTGAGGACCTGGAGAGTGATATAGGCTACTTTTTATCCCGGAAAATTGAGGAGTTCTCGCAGAAATTAAAAATAAACTTAAACCACGCGGACGAAGTCGCGGGCACCAGCTAGTGATATAATAATTCCTAGGGTTGACACTTGACACTAGTGTAAAGAAATATACATAACATTAAGGGCCGAGTTTAACTATCCTCTTCCGGGCTTCAAACAAACCTAACACTTCTGGCCTGCGAGACGTCCGCGATGATCGTTACAAACGCGTTAATGTAAATTTACATTTCCTCTGAGCGTAAAACATAGCTTGTGTGTCGTTGTATCGTTGTATGTTCGAATGAGGACTTTACACTTTGAACTTAGATAAACTTTTATAGACGACGATTCATGTGTTTTAACATCTAGAGCTTTTAATTACGGATGAATACCTATTTTGCACTTAATAAACATTTATGATAGCGGAACTTATAAAAATAGGACACTATAGATGGACGGACTATCTAAAGGAGTGGCTAGATAGAAGCGGAAGCGGCAGAAAATCATGTTCTGCAGCGACTCTTGCTAGTCAATAGAGACCTATGTCTTGCAAAAGGATCCTTGCAAGGGCTTTCGATATCGTTGAAAACGACGACGAAGTCAAACTAGTGACTGTCAAAGAGTGAATAGGCATCTTCTAGGCAAGCGCGCTCCACCTTAGGCTGCATCACCACTTGCAAGCAAGTCTGATTGCAGCCAAGCGCTGGCCTATAGGTACATTTAAAAAAAAAAAACTGTGACAGAGAGAGTCACCTGACACCTCCCACTCATACTCAAATAACCCGTTGTCCTATAGGTGAACGACAAACGCGGTAATGCGACGCGACAGGAACAAGCACATCTGATCCTCCACGTGGCCTACGTTGTCAGATTCAGATTCAGATTATTTATTTGCATTAATATGTGTACATAAGAGATGATTAATAATTGTAGTATACAAGAGTCCAACATATTAGCCGAGCCGGCGTGCAAAATAATATTAATAACTAGCGATCTGCCCCGGCTTCGCACGGGTAGCACTAATAATCCTAATCTATATAATATAAACTATCCTATCTCTCAAGTTAGATCGAACTGCACATGGTGTGCGAATTTTATTATAATCGGTTAAGTGGTTTAGAAGTCCATTGAGGACAAACATTGTGACACGAGATTTATATATATATAAAGATATTATGTCGCGTAGATAAGTTTGTCATTTCCATTCAGACTACCCTTAATGACATTATAAATTAAAAAAAAAAAAAAAAAACATACGCGCCGAATTGAGAACCTCCTCCTTTTTTGGAAGTCGGTTAAAAAGAAATTAATAGTTTGCTTTGAATTGTACGTTATAAACTAATTTAACTTAATCCTGTACGCTCAAAATGCTAAATCTTCTTTACATTAAGTATTTTATGTTAGCCTGTAAGTATCATATAAGTGAATTCTAAAATTCTTTTTGAAACAATAAACCAGATTTTTTATGGAGTCGTATCGCGTCGCGTTGCGTCGCTTTCGTCGCTCACCTAGGACAACGGGTAAGACTGAAGCTCTCAGGGAGGTTCTTGACTCGTCGGACTGGTGCATATTAATAAGCGTCATATACCTACTAGGAGTTGTAAATTCCTCCCTTGCCCAGTGTTGAGCGCTGTTGTCAAAACGTGCGGAGGTCCCGGGTTCGATCCCCAGCAGGGTCGATTTGGGAATTCATAATTTCTGAGTTTTCCCTGGTCTGGCCTGGTGGGAGGCTTCGGCCGTGGCTAGTTACTACCCTACAGGTAAAGACGTGCCGCCAAGCGATTTAGCGTTCCGGTACGATGCCGTTTAGAAACAGAATAGGGACGTGGGATTAATATAACTGCCACGCTCCTAACAGGTTAGCCCGCTACCATCTTAGACTGCATCATCACTTACCATCAGGTGAGATCGCAGTCAAGCGCTAACTTGTAGTGGATGAAAAAAAAGCAACGCGATAACAACAATAAACGTATCGGAACGTATGGAGACTGCCCACGTGATTCTGTTTACTAAACGTACGAGAGATAACAGTGCGTCATCTATGTTACATCGGCGTTTGACCTAGGTCTTTTTATTCCCAAACTGAAGTTTATACTTGTGGTTTTCTAATTTGTAAATGCCATCTAGTTACAGCTGATGTCATAAGAAGGAAAACAATTATAATTATTATTATCTACTAGCTGATGCCCGCGACTTCATCCGCGTGGATTAAGGTTTTTCGGTTCCCGCGGGAACTCTTTAATTTTCCGGGATAAAAAGTAGCCTATGTGCTTTTAAACAATTTATATCCATTCGGATAGCCAAGCAGCTCTTACAGCCTTGTCCTCGGTGGTCTTCAACTCGAGGCTGGTTGAAAACTGCTGGCAATTATTGAACACCTTAGCCAACGGAAATAAGGTGATCCTCCGTTGGGTCCCAGGGCATGCGGGTATTGACGGCAACGAAAAGGCCGACGAACTCGCAAGGCTAGGAGCTAGGGAGCGGCAAACTGGACCTGAGCCTGTGTGCGGCATACCTAGGAGCCTAGCCAACCTTACCCTGTTGACCTATTGCTATTACGATACATTGATTCGCTGGCGAGCACTACCAGGAATGAATCACTCTAAAGCGCTAGTAAAATCCTTCAACAAGAAGGCTGCCTCAGCGGCACTGGCGCTTAGCAGGAAAAACTTATGCATATTAGCGCGTGCACTGACGGGGCACTGTGGGCTGAACAGACATAATTATGTTCAACCTTAGGCTCCGTGACACAGTGTGTGCAGGCTCTGCCGTGAGGCTGTAGAAACGCCTTTGCACATTATCTGCAACTGCCCCGCTTTAATGCATAAACGGAGCCTCCTCCTTGGGAAGCACCGTGGAACCAGAGGAGGCAAAGAATATCCCGGCCAAGAAGATGCTGCTATTCCTAGCAGCAAGTAGTATTGGTCAGGAACTTTAGCTAGTGGCGATCACAATAGATCGGCAACGGTCAAAGTGATACCGGGTCTCGTCACAGAGCCCTGCAAAGCCGCATCAACAAGAAAGAAGAAGAAGCCTATGTGCTATTCCAGACTATAATCTATCTCTGTGCCAAATTTCATCCAGATCCGTTCAGCCGTTCGCGTTGGAGCGTGATTGAGTAACAAACATCCATACATCCATTAGTTTGGATGGATCCATCCATCCAAACTTTCGCATTTATAATATTTATTTGATTTTATTTGATAATGAAAGCATAAAATACAAGAAAAAGAAAATCAAAGTCGTTGGATTCTAAAGTTTAATCTTTCTTGCCGCCTTTCTCAGTTGGATCTGCACTAAAAATCGTTGGGAAAGTTGTAAGTAACTACGAGTATGCCCTAGGTATACTTACTTACCCTATATTGGACTTATTTAAACGAGTTTGAGTTTGAATAATTTTATTGCTACTGTACAAATTCTTGTAACTGCCGTCAAACTTATCTGACGCTATAGCCAAAATTGGAACTAGTTTTTATGCCTGTTTAGTTTTTGTTTTTATTATATTTTTAATATCTACTAGCGACGCCACGACGCTATCACCGGGACACGTTTGTGGGATTATATATCCAATTATCTACTCCTTGAAGCTTACTTTCAAGATACAGTAAAAGCTTCAACTAGGTACCTATAGAAGGAATACAATCAATTTAAAAAAATCAACACTCTCTCACTAACTTATTATTACCAAAGAAGATAATCAAACACGTATTATAGGGTTTAAACAGAATATACGAGTACATAGGTACTCGTAGGTATATCGAAACAAATCAAAAAATCCATACTAATATTATAAATACGAAAGTGTGTCTGTCTGCCTTTCTGCTACGCTTTCACGGTTCATCTGTTCAACCGATTTAGATGAAATTTGGTACAGTTTGTTTCCCGGGGAAGGACATAAGACTCCTTTTTGTCCCGGAAAATTCAAGAGTTCCCACGGTAATCAAAAAATCCTTAATCCACGCGGACGAAGTCGCGGGCATCATCTAGTAAATGGATATAAAGAATCTGCAATCTGCATTCTACCTACACAAAGGTAACCGGCACGGTCGTTGTTCCCTTCGGGCGCGATCCGTATTAATCACTATAATGTGTTACCTACTTGTGTTATTTTTATAAAACTGGTTGTAATGCCACTGGACCTTTTCGGCAAAAAATATTGATCGCGCCACCTACTCGTTCCTAAATCCTATAACATTCGATCACGTGAGATAGTTATACTGCGTTACAAAATAAATTGATGAATGAGGTATCGTTAGAATCCTTAGCTTATTCCGGGTGACATAGTAAAATTTAAAAAAATTGATAGGGTGACCATGGTCCGGCATCAAAGACTAAAGTTGTTTTTTTTTTCAAAATTAAATTAACTATTCTTATTGTCATCATCAAGAAAATGATGAGTAGATTCCAAAAATATATAAGACTATATTTCAATATCCAGTGATTCACAAAAAAAAAAATTTAAGTATGGTCTTTGGTTAAGTCGTATTTTTAAATTCTTTGAGTTATATTCACTTGTTTCATACTTAAAATAATTATTGACGTAGATCCGTTGCCGCATGATCAAAGTCAAACCAACAAACAAACACACTGTCGCATTTGTTGAATCAAAATTGTTTGTTTTCGGGGTTTAAAAATTCTGTTACATTATACCTACAGCCCTAACGGTCTCTTTTTAAAAAATCGTATCACATACTTATGACTGTAGTATTTTTCATGGTAGAGTCAAAACATGACGTAACATAAGAGACAACTGTATGTCCTAGTGGTCCTACATGTTTTAAATAAATGAATTGAATTGAACATGTGTGCGTCGTAATTACTAAAAAGTAAAAACGCACTGTTCGCCGGTCTATCGTCCGCAACGTAAAGATGTGTTGTATGCGGCTCGCGTCACCGCACGTATTTTTAGCGAACGTCCCACGAACGAGATGCTATTCAATGCGGAGCGGGGTCAACGCCCGCCACCCGCGCCGGCACCTTTCGCATTGACCGAGCGGAAAAACAAACCTTTTAGCGATCGCGTCTTACTTGCACCGCAACCTGACATTGATTTAGTCAAGATTAGCCCCCAAATGTATAAATTATGCGTGACTTAAAAAAATAAGTTTATTAAAGTAAAAGTTAAGTAGTGGTATCAACATCGAAATAGAATGTACTAAAATTATACATCAATGTGTACAAATAGCTTATCGTCACAGAAATTAAAGTAAACTTGAAACTTGAAAGAAATTAAATAAGCATAATATTATGTTATTAACAGACTGAGCGTTGTTTAAAAATCTAAGCCAGTCAGTGTGAAATGAGCTATTATGACAAGACGTAATGATTTGACGATAATACTTTTTAGTAATGTTTCATTATTGCAAAAAAAGGCGAGTAATTTTTGACAACTTCTTTTATCATAAAGTACTGACCTAAAATTTAAATTGAACCTTTAGTTATTTTAAAATAAATATCTAACACTAGAGCTATGTTAAACTTTATTTATTTATTTATTTTATTTAGTGCACTAGCACTACTTTCACTAGGAACAATACAGCCTACACTAGGTGTCTCAAAAGGTTTAGCTTTTGATTATTGTCATAATTTTGATGATTGAACAGAATTTATTAAACTGTAGCACCGGTCAGTGCGGCGAAGCCACATCCCGTATGGTCGTTCGTTTAATGATATTCTCGCGTTGATAGCATCCCGCTTCAGTAAAGCATACACGCTCTACGGAAGCAGAACGCAACTTTATATTCGGCTTGGAGCTATTGATTCACAAAAAGATATTTGTCAATTCAAAAGTTATGACGTTCTGGAAGACGAACGGACGGACAGATGTACACACGTAACACACTCAGAGACCTCGCTTCGCCCAGTCAATCACGTCATACTGCGTAATGCCAAAGCGCTCTCCCGTCTCCGTAAGGTTGACCGGAATTATAGAGTTCCTTGGTAACATGGTTAGACTCTGTTAACTTCTCAAGCTCCTACACGAACTCAGCTGTGTCCACAAATCCTACGAACTAGCGATAGACCGAGCATTATGTCTGACTAGGGCTTTAGTTCGCAGCATTAACAGAATAAATCACAATTGTCAATAGGATAGTCTCTGGAAGAAATCTCTTCAAGAGATAAGCTGTCCTTGTGCATGTCCTTTCAATGTTTATGTTTTATTTTTAAGTTACTGGTACAGAATATATAAATAAATAAATAAATAAATAGTTCTAGTTTCATAATAACCATATTCATGTCGAGATTCCTTACGGATAGCAAGTGTTACTTGTACCCCTGGAACTTCACAGAACGCGCGCGTGAGTACTGCTTTACAGCAATCTTAGGCTCATAATAAACCAATATCAGCTAAGAACAGGTTCTTAAGTCCCGGTCAATCTAGGCTTAAGACCGGTCATAAGCTTAGATTGCCCGATACTTGAGAACATGTAATTAGCTGATATTAGTTTGTTATTACGTTTATTAGACACTAGCTGATGCCCGCGACTTCGTCCGCGTGGATCGAGGTTTTACGGTTCCCGCGGGAACTCCTTAATTTTCCGGGATAAAAAGTAGCCTATGTGTGCGTGTGCCAGACTATAATCTATCTCTGTGCCAAATTTCATCCAGATCCGTTCAGCCGTTGGGGCGTGATTGAGTAACAAACATCCATACATCCATACATCCATACATCCATCCAATCTTTCGCATTTATAATATTTATTTGATATTTGATGAAAGCTATCAATAAATAAATAACTATGAGTATAGTTTATCTGTATGAAACATGCAACAACGCTGCATTGGCTCACGCCTCCATACAGTCCTCTTGCATAAAATCCGTCCAATAAACAAGAAGATATTTCAGTTACTTTAGAATTAATGCGTTTTCTCCATTTTAGATTATAAGATCAGCGGCTGGCATATATGTATAAGTACAAGTAAAAAAGCCATTTCGGCACGCTTTGAAACGCAGATTTCTTGAGATGCCGACATATACAAACGTAAAAGCCGAATAATAAATAAGTAATCATAGTGGGAACTTTAAGTAAGTAATTGCCGGTTTACATTATTCCAGTCGCTGAATCCAGTAAGTTTTATCCGACTGGAATGTATGACTCCGCCTACCCTTCTATTCGTTCGTTCAATCGTTAATTCAAGGCCGTTGAGTTGCAAACACTGTAGTAGTGTAGTACTGATGATTTTACAGTGCACTAGGTGTCTAAAGAAAATCATTCGTCCTATATTAAAATGTAAGTTAGTTATGTAGTAGTGTTGATATTATCAAATACGTAATGGATTGGGTTCCGTACATCCCATTCTGTAATGAAAATGCTGTTCATTTCATATTCCAATAGCGATAAAAACAGCGCTGAATATATGGCTAGACGACAATGTTACCATAGTATCTAGGTACAGTCGACTGCAAAAGTCCATACATAGCTCTAAGGCTAAAACCGCTTGCAAGCAATGCTGTGAATCTCACGTGCTCACTCACACTGATAAACATAAACTGTCAATAATATTATCAACCTTAAATCAACACCGTAAGGTTCAAACGATTTCAGTTCAATACTACCTGCATTACCATAAACTGTCAACAATATCAACCTTATGTCATTAGCATTAGGTTCTAAATATTCCTATTCAATCACCTTGTCTATTCTGATTGTTTATTTCATCACTTTACAGTAACCACTCCCAGTGTCGTGATAATATAGTTGGTATACGAGTTACGACGCATCATATTATGACCTAGGTTCGAATCTCTTACAGCAGTTTTTATTTTGTTTTGAATACAAACAAAATTTATGTGTTTTGTGTCTGTTTGTTATTCTTTATTATAATATATCTTTATTTCCATTTATAAACGCAAACATTAATTATAACAAGATAATACTTAAGGACAAAGTTAGTTATTTTGGGAGGAAAGCTATAACTATGTTAGTGGTGTCAATTATTGCTTATTATGAGTCAATAAGTAATAAAACAAACAAAATAAATTGGAAGAAACACTTTTTATTAGATAATCGACTTTATTTTCATTTATTTTCATTGTTATCATGTTACATTTTCTCAAAAGTAATAAATAACTTCAGCTACTTTTTCAATCATTTTTTAAGGTTATAGCTTAAGTAATCGTTTTCATAAAGAAAAGAAAATTGAAGCTAAACCTTAAAAATCTAGTAAGCAAAGGGCGGCGCTGCTTTTTTGTCTGTTAATTTTGATAAGATATACTAATAATAATTATTACAAGTTAGGAAAAGAATAAACGTTATGTTTCATATTTAAAGCCTTAAAAATTAAATTTTATATAGCTTTCAAAGTTCAACTACTACAAAACAACAAAGTTCAACAAAGTTACTATTCAATAAAACCTCCACTTTTTTCAATAACATCAAGCAAGCGCCGCCGGGTGAATCCGTTTGTAATATTAGGATAGATATCCGTTATTCTAAATATATTCTCCCATAATTCCATACAGTGAGCCTCCGTTTCCTCTGCAGTCTTTTCATTTCACATAACCCACCAGTTTGCACCATCAAACCTCATAATATTCTCTATGATTTAAGTTTGGTGATCTTACTGGCCAGGGAATAACTGTTGTCTGGGTTTTGATTAAACCAATTACGCACTATATGTGATCGATGCACAGGACAACAATTATCATGCACAAATGATAGTTGTGGCACATCAACAGCTGGACATCACTTCCATGTGTTATAATGTGCAGCTTTGGCGCTGGTGTTTAAGTATCGAACATGTTCGCGAACTCGACAGTTGGTATGCAGATATTGTTCTCATATTGTTCATCTATAATATTATGTCTTCGTTGTGAAGCATTACTCTCTTCGTCAGGATGCGACACCCAACACTTGGTTGTCCACTAAAAACCAAACAGCGAGATTAAAATAAACACTTTTGAAACTACTAAGTATCTTGTCTAGATATTTACTAATAAAACGTTATGTAACTAATCCTAAGTTTATAAACACAAATTTTTAACAATAAAAACAATACTCACAGTGAAACCAGTTTCATTGCAAATTTGAGCTAAGTATATTGTATCCGATATTATTTAGCTCAATAATATGCATCCTCTTCTGCATATTAATATAAGCCTGCATTATTGTTGAAGATAAGAAACAGCAAAACTTAGTAAATTATAATAATTTTGTAGTATTTGCTAATAACGACTAACGAGTGTCAAATCTTCCGTCTCCGTCAGTACTCAGTGGCCATATCTGTTCAGAGATTTTTTAAACTACCCGCATATGCTATTGCTGGTATAAAAATATCAGTCATCAAATAAAAAAAGTAAAAAAAACCTACACGGGGTCGAGATTTGAACCAGCAACAGTTGCGGTGTGCAATCCAAGTAGTTCCACACCTCGCCATTGAGCTCACTTACTTGAGGTGTGAAATTATCGATATTACTCGGCTATTACAATACCTACAAGCTGAACGACTTATATTATACTATACTACAAGTGTGTGGGTGTCCGACCGCATGCAAAGCAACTTATTTGCTTATTCTATATGCAATTTTGACGTCGACTGTACATTTCCGGGGCAGATGGTATTTCATTCATTGTATGGTATGGTATTTCAGTCATTGGCATGAAAATATTGTCTCATTTAATTAGGAACATAAAGCTGCTATGATCAAATTTAGAATTAGGTACAAAAACTAACTTAAATCCTTACAAAGTTTGTTGAAAAGTTGTCGTTATTCCACCTGCCTTAGAAACGGACTAACTTTAGAACAATGTAAACCAGCCGTTATAATGGTAAGACTAATTACAAAATTAAGCCCTTTTAATGCCATTCATAGCGCTTGTCGCGATCAACGGAGCGTGATTTCTTTAATATTAAAACACAAACTTATGTCATGATTTCGTTAAATATTACGTCTTTATGAATAAACATTATGTCCGTTTGAATAAAAATGGATAAAAATTAGACAAAAACATTTTAAAATTACAAGGAAATTGGTTACTTAAAACTTTTCTACAGTCGTCCAGGCAACATTAGGAAAAATCACGATGTTTTCGTTCATTGCTAAAGTAAATATGTAATTGCATAAATGCATAAATATAATTGCACAATTTGCACCTAGCGCAAGTTTAGAGTTGCGTGACTAAAGATTCAAGCATTTCGATTTATAACCAAGGATTCCAAGGACCTTCCACCTAGGAAGGAAGTCTTAACTTAACCACTAGGCTACTGCCTACTACGTCTTGTATTATTAATTAACCAACAAAGTTACAAAGGTAGCTAGTTGTTCCAAGATTTATGCCGTAGAAGCAATTTCCCAAGAAATAATAATAATATACTTTTTATTACACGCTCGTTAACGCGGCGGGGCGTTGTTTACAAGTGCATAATACGAGAAATGATTTAATATGCATTCCTACAATAAAGTTTTTATGTAAGTAACGTTTCTTGCGAGCTGTAACTTGTAGGCTGTTATAAGCGGCCAGTGGCGTGCTGTCCATAGAGGCAAAAAAGCACTGCTTACCCCAATGTATCCAAGAGATTTTTATAATTAAAAAGATTTTATTCATGAAAAATATAAGTACAAAATCCTAAATAGCGTCATACTAAAATGGGTTAAGTAGTACGCTTTAATTAAGTAATTCATAAGTACGCACGAATGTTTGAAATATCTAATGAATTTACGCAATCGGTCGCGTAACTCGTACTAAGCTCTTTAGAAAAATATCAACGCCATCAGTTGCGTAACTCGTACTAAGCTCTGTAAAGTATCGGCCCGTTAACGATAGGCAGCGATCGCTTCAGCTTTTTTTGCGAGTTCACACATACGTATTACCATACACAGACGCATTATAAACCTAACATAAAGAAGGTGTGTGAAGCATTTTGCATGTGTGAGTCTGTATCATCATAGTGTAACATTGACTGCACAAAGGCAGTGCCTTTCTGCAGTTATTATAAAATTAGCCAATCAGTCAAGCGTCGAGAAAAAATATTAGCCAATAGGGCTCTTAGAACGTCGCTCTTTAGTCTGTGCGGTGAATGCCAATGTCAAATGCAACAAATGTCATCAATCATCATTGTCAGTGTCAGACTGGCGCTTGTCACTTGTCATTTGAATGTTGTTTGTTTTGATTACATTTACCCTTAATTATCGATGTTAAAATTATAACAAATCGATATAAAACTCACGAAAATTAGTTTTGTGCTAGTGTTTTTGTAAACCATTTGATGTGAAATGGGATAGCACCTACATACCTACTATATTATGTAAAAATTGCCGTGCAACAATACTTGGAGTGTTTGTTTTAAACATAGATTGTTAATCATTGTAAATGCAATAGAAGAAAGCCCTTATTTATTGTCAAAATATGAATTTATTCGAAAACATACATGAAAAACGGTGATAATTAAAAGTTCCAGGCGCATTTTTACAGAGTACTTAGTTGTTACTTACACAAAACTTTTTGTAATCTAGGTAAGTACCTACCTACCTAATAATGTTAACTGATAAGTAACTGATTCAAAGCTAATAATAACACATAGTAGCATAGATTTAGGAGTTAATTAATAAATAATTTACATTTTCTTTTGACTGCGGCCCTACCTAATTTTATACTGGTTCAGGAATCAGTGCTTGCCTACTGCTTACCCTGTTGAAAAAAGCTGTGCACGCCACTGTAAGCGGCGGGGGGTCGGATTACATAGGCTTGTTTTATATAATATACCGCACTCTAGAGTATACTCGCGACGTGTTGTTCTAAAAAGGTTTTAAAGTAAGACTTGCAAGTTGCGAGTTGCGACAGTTAAATAAATGGGCGGTTTCTGCCCAGGTTTTGCCAAGGCGGGGCAAGGCGGAAAGCACGGCGGGGCGGGGCAAGGCGGAAAGCCTCCGGGGCGGCGCAAGCACATGGTTACCGTTACATTCCTAAGTTTCTATCTAATGTATAACAAAGTGCCAAATGTATAGAAATTAAGCTCAATAAACTTTTTAGCAGTCTTAATAAAAAAAATTTTTTACCTATTAACGTTAAGGCAAATTTTAGTGTAACAAATATCTTTTCATCTAAAAATATATAAACAATGATTGTATTGTAGTAGTTTATACCTACCATAATATGATGTATATTTATACAACACTGTTTATTAAACAAAATCTATAAATAAAGATAAACCTAAAACCCGTTTTACTGATTACAATTTACAATGAACCAACCAACCTACGCTATTACCTCAAAACCGGGCACACGCGTTTATAAAACAATCAACAAAGAACAGATAGTAGGTACTTAATAAAATTAAAAAATAAACTCTTCAATCTGCCGGCCACAATAAAAGTGACTACAGCGCGTGTCAATAACAAATCAATAAGATCTGGAGGGTTAGTATGAGCTTTTACACCTCACTAATGTTGATAGAATTCGAGCATCGAAACTCGCAACACAATATATCGTCAGTTGTCACAGTAAAATGGACCAAGATCCTTGATTTTATGTCGAAAACTAGATGACGTCCGCGTGGTTTAAGGTTCTTTCGCGCGGGAACTCTTCCGGGATAATTAATAGCCTATGCCCTTCCCCGGGATACTCATACAACCTATACCAAATTTCATCAAAATCGGTTTAAAAAACCGGCCAAGTGCGAGTCGGACTCGCGCACCGAGGGTTCCGTACAAACCTGTAGTAAGTTTTACGATTTATGACGTATTAAAAACAAGACGAAATGAACCGCAAAACTAACTTTGTTTGTAGAGGTTTATTGTTAATATCAAAAAATTACGTTTGTTGTATGGGAGCCCCCATTTAATATTTACTTTATTGATATTTAATTATTTATTTTGAAAGGTAATATACAAGTTAATATTCTGTGTAAATTTGAACCGTCTACCTGTTACCGTTTTTAATATTGAGCAAAAAAATACGAAGAAAACACGTTTATTGTATGGGGACCCCCCTTAATATATATATTTTTTTAATTTTTAGTATTTGTTGTTATAGCGGCAACGGAAATACATCATTTGTGAAAATTTCAGCTTTCTAGCTATCACGGTTTATGAGATACAGCCTGGAGACAGACAGACAGACAGACAGACAGACAGACAGACAGACAGACAGACAGACAGACAGCGGAGTCTTAGTAATAGGGTCCCGTTTTTACCCTTTGGGTACGGAACCCTAAAAAGGGCTGTGAAACCGCAGCAGACAGACAAGAGAGATACGCTTTTACATTTATAATATTAGTATGAATATGGATTGAGAACCAACGATTTTAATTGTGCAAGGTTTGCGTACCGTATCAGCTGGCTGAATGTAGCTAATAGGTTTAATTTGAAGCTACAAACAAACAAGTATGTTTATTTATATTTTACTTTGATGACAATTATAGTGTTACGAATGTCACGATACACCTAAAATGAGGAAAAACATTGGAAATGGAATCCAGTGCATTATTATCTTCAGAAAACTCCTAATATTATTTGATTAATGGAACGAGGACACGATCGTCAGCAATGAGGATTACAAAGCATAGCCTCGAAATATTTCAACGTTGTCGAGTTGTGGAAACTTGTACTAATACTAAAGATCAGGTTGTCCGTCGGTTGGACAACCGGTCGACACGATCGTGTCGTGGAGTAATTTGTCGAACACGCCTAAAGTTCCCGGCCGCATAAACTGCCGGACTAATTTCCTACTGTAATTGTTTTTTAAGCGTCCGCTGTCAACGGAACGACGGCAGGTTGAATGAAAAATAAGAGCTCTACTTTCTAATAATATCTACTGTTTATAATGCTAATCTATCCGGTAGGGCAGCTTTTCACAAACGTTTTCTTGCTTGCAGGGTTGTTGTAGATATACTACATCTTGTCATACATTGAGTAAAGGGAATAGGCACAAACAAAACATCCCTCCAGGATTAAACACCAGACCGTGATCTTAGGCATCAATAGCTGTTATAACAACATGATAATACATATATTATGTACTAGCTGATGCCCGCGACTTCGTCCGCGTGGTTTAAGTTTTTTTTGATTCCCGCGGGAACTCCTTAATTTTCCGGGATAAAAGGTAGCCTATGTTACTCTCCAGGTCCTCAACTATACCCATGCCAAAAATCACGTCGATCCGTTGCTCCGTTGCGGCGTGATTGAAGGACAAACCAACAAACCAATAAACCAACAAACAAACACACTTTCGCACTTATAATATTACATAGTATGATATGATGATTTCATACCAAAACATGACAGTTCATAACAAGAGGGTTTCGAGGTTTGAAGTTACAACTTACACAACACATATACACAGGGACTGAAAACGAATAAGTTATTGCTTTTATTAATTTAGGTAATTGAGTATTTCGCTATAAACACGTAATGTAACGCTATGATCGGTCATCGTGCATCATTGCAATCACATCCCATTTAGGCACCACAATCATGTTCTTAATAACACACACAATACAATACAAGAACCTTCAAGTACAACAACTAAAATAAACAAGGAAACTGTCTGCTTCAGACCGGAGGGATGTTTGTACAGTTTATTTATTATACGACATCAAACAGAAACTTCCACGATGCTTTTTTCTTTAGGCAATACTTTTGGGGAATTCAATACAAACGATTTAACGCCAGAAATGCCTTAGGCACCAATTCTTGATTCTCCAGCGCTCATGATATAATTCGGTCTACTATGCCCGAATTAATAGGGATCAAAAGAGGCGATCACTGGTTCACTAATAATAACTTAATTGTTTGTTTTTTGAAGAATATGGAATTTTAAACAAGTCGAGTAGACGCTCAATGCAATGCGATGCAATTATATAATGAATTCCTGTAAGAAGCCCTGTTTTATTTCCAATTAGGAATGGCTTTAAAGGAAAAGACAACATAATTGTAATTCTAATTAATACAAATTTTATAAATGCGAAAGTGTGTCTGTCTGTCCGTCTGTCCGTCAGCCACGCTTTCGCGGCCCATATGTTACACCGATTTTAATGAAATTTGGTACAGGGGTAGGTTTTATCCCGGGGAAGGACATAGGCTACTTTTCTACCGGAAAATTCAAGAGTTCCCGCGGGAATCAAAATACCGTAATCCACGCGGACGAAGTCGCGGGCATCATCTAGTATTTAAATAAATTAAACTTAAAACATTAACTATTGTTCCTGAGACTACATTTAAAACTGGATAGGAAGTAGGATACCTACTAAGTATAATAATATGCAGTAAGGAACAATAATATGAAATGTAATAGAGATTATTGGCTTCATGGAAACAAAGCGTTTGTAAGAGCACTAATAGATACAAATGGTATGATGTAATCGACAATGAAGCAACCGGCTCGTTGGTTTCACGCAATTAGAGTGTGTAAAATGGTAATGATAAACACAATTATCATGAGACATAAACTACACTTTGAAGGGCGGCACTTAGAAAGATAGGAACTGAAGTTTTGTCTGGAAATCAGAATTGACTTCGAAATTCGCAATAAAGCAGGTATTTAAATAGTGTCATTTTCCTATTTTACCAAATGAGCTGCCTTACCACCAAAAATGTGATGCGTAAGAAGGGATCTGAGCGGAATTCGCTATTCAATCATAAAACCGAACTTACACGCTACATTTCCTCATGTGAAGCAGTCATACGTTGCGAAAATAAAAATATTAATTATGACAAACACTTTACCTCTTAATACGGTTATGAGTGTCGTTTAAAATGAACGCCTTACACTAGAAGTGTTTGATAACGTTAGAAAACTTAAAAACAATGATGATACTCAATAAACTATACGAGCACGTAAGTGTTCCGATAATGTACACAAATTAAAAGATGATGCAGCATTATCTGTCAGAGATAGTATCGAACGGTTAGATCATCGTTCATTCGGCTCGGAAATGGAGCGCACGCGGGCGAGATTGGATTTAAATCGCGTTATGCGCTCGATGCACTGCGACGAGGACGCAGTCAAACTCAAACCATTGCATCGTCGATAGCTGATACGACATGCACTTGGAAGCTTAATTGAAATCGAAATCAATAGGTCGTAGAGCTCGTTTTTTAGAACTTGTGATTGATGCATTGCGATTTGCGATAGTTGAAAATCTTTATGAAACAAAATAAAAATACTTACGATGTTATCAAAAAAAAGAAGATATTAACGCTCAAGACACAACGGCTTCAACGTTTTATAAAACACTGATCGGTAAATGTTTTCAATCAATAGAAGACTATTATTTTAGATTTACTTAATAATATTTATAAAAGATGAAGAATTCTTACAAAAATAAACTGTTTTAATGTAGCGTTGTAATGATCAAAACCACTCAAAGAATGAGCAAAATATACAGTGTTAATAGCCAGCATGTAGATAAACGTACATAGAGAATCAGAAAGTCATCGAGCGTACGACAAAGGCGACGATCCGACGTCAACGTGACAGATGGGTGGCCAATTTAAACGAAACAATTTATGCCTCGAAGACTTTTATTGCCTTCAAGTCGAATAGTTTCCAACTATCACTTTTGTTTTTATTTACATAGCAACTGGAGTCTAGACTATTGAATAGTTTACGACGTTATAGTTGTAGAGTCACAACTTAAAGTGTAAAGTTAATTTAGATTTTTTTATACGGATTAAGTGCAGTTACTTTAGGTCAACAAATTGTTTAAGCATAATGTGCAGGAAAATCCCCATAATCTGTATATTTAGTTGTTCACGGTCCGTTTGCTTTTCCTATAGTAAGTAGTCGTCGAAACAAGAATTCAAAGATAGTGTAAAAAAAAAAAAAAAAAACAATTTATTTTCCAGAGATATTCCAATAATTTACACATAATAATTAGACAAATGATTTTAAACTTGATCTACCTAAAACTAACATACTCCTTGATGTCTCAAATGTATTAAAAATATTTAATACATTTAAATATTAAATGTAGTAAAAAGGACGACTTAAGCAACATAAATGTAGAAAAGTAAACATTAATTGTATATGGTGGTATTCCATTTCACAAGCAACATATTGGTAAACATTTCCCAAGAACCAAAGCTCGCAATGAAAAAGTTCACTATTCTTCAAGTCTTCCGCCAAAGCCATAAAACTTGAGATAATTTTTAATTGTAAAAAATTTAGAACATCGTATCACGTAGGCATGTGATTTAAAAAGAAAAGCAAATAAAAAAGGTTACCCTCGGTCACAAAAGATAAGGTCGTAAAAGGAACCATCCTGATAGTAAAAAGACATAACGCTTCGCATCTTTTATCCGTTCTATTCAAGTTAAAATAGGTAATAGTTATATGAAATATAGATTTTTATGATTTCCAGAATTTCAGAAATAATGAAGATAATATTTGAAATAATAGCCTTTGTCAGCAACTTCGTTGTTGGCAAGTTTGCAAAGTAGCCCAAAAGGTAAGTAATCACAGAATACATATATTCAAGTTATCACTTTTTTTCGAATAATTATTAATTTGTATTTATAAGTCAATTGTAAAGCTTCTACTAAATCAGATTTTGCCAGTAATAAATTACATGCAACATGATTTAAAAGACATTGAAAGCACAAATACAAATCATCTTCAGAAAACTTTGATGTTTGATGAAAACTTCCAAGTAATTCATGATAACGACTCGCGTAATTTGAGCTTCAAAGGGATATTATAATTACTTCCAAGTATGATGTCGATGTGCAATCCTGCCTTACGATGATTTTATTTTGGCAAATGTGCGTTACATTGCCAATTCAGCTAAATTTCTATATAAATAATAATTTATGATGCATACAAAACTACAGAGCTGTCATTATGAATTTATGGAAAGTAGCTGTTGAATAAACTATGTATAATAATAAATAACTAATAATTAATCACATTATAATCATTAAATATACCTATAAATATATCACCGGTTGTAACTCACTTGTAATAAGGTATCGACTAGCGATATACTAAAGTTCAATAAATCTTGACACTTGTTTGACAAAATATCATATAACATATAAAAGACGATGAAAGATGATGATGTTAGATGATAAAATTAATAATTCTCGATGACATAATGTACCTCATTACTATGTATTATAAACATAACATTATATATATTAGGCACATAAAAGAACAAGAACAATGTTAATAATGTAGTTAAATTTAAAGGCGAAGTAAATATAAAACCTTACAGCATGTAGATAGGTAGTAATAATAACCTACCAGTAAGGTCCCTCAGGTGTCTTATGAATAGAGAAATATGTAAGAAGTAAATGTTAGTAATTCTTGCTAAGGCAGCAGCTCATGCGTCATAACATATCCGCCAAGATTCTATGACGAGCACAGGTTTACCCGGTGAGAATTTCAATGACTTCCTAACAAGGAACTAAGTACTAGCTCTTATTATTGTAAGTATAGCTCTACCTTACGAACACAAGATATTATTGGAACGTATGCTATGTACAGGCAATACAAAATAATAGAGACACTAACATTAAGACACTAAAACACAAAGGCAGTTTAGGGAGCAGAATATTTTGTTTTAAAACGCAACAAATATGATAATATAAATAATAATACTTTTAGAAAATATCGTTAGATGTAAATAAATAAAGTTATAATTTATAAAGTTAAGTATCACATAGTTCAAATGTTTGTTACCATCTTATTCATTTGATTACTTTAGTAGTTCTCAGTACTTATTTCGTAACTTAATTTATTTAATAAGTACTATCGATCGTAATTATGGCCGATATGAATTTATTTCAGTACTTTATTTCTAAAACTTACAGAAGAACTTCAGATGGAATTTAAATATCAACTAGAACTTGGGAGAGTTAGTATTACCTAAGCCTCAATTTCTAACTACATAATTACCTACACGTTAGAAAACAAATCGACACTATGAGATTTCAACATTTTGTGAATTCTACTTTTTGAGAAGTCGACATAGTGGTCTTAAATGCTTTAATGTAGATAAATATTATTCTCTTATAGACAAACCGGAAAGGATTAGCACAAGGTGCTGACTGCACCTGCCTTGTACTTATGTTAAAGGATCGTGTGATCAGCTGAGCTAGAGCAGAATAATGTTTAAGAATAATCGTGATCATTTCATATGACAAAGGTCGTAAATATCAATTAAATAAAAACAGACGAAAGACAATTGCTCCATACAAAAACAAGTAGTCTTCATGATAGGATATTCAAACAAATGCTAAGAATAAAAAGCAGCAAGCCTAATGATGATCAAAAAACGAAAGCTCGAGTAGTTATGTATAAAAAACAAACAAGGATGAAAAAGTAAAGTAAAGATGAATTAAAAAAATAACAAACGGAAGAGAAAGAAACTAAAATCTTTTAAAAGGAAGAATACTACAGATAGAAAGCTAAATTTAAAATTTCGCGTAGAGATATCACTATCAAGACTGCACTTTTAACTTTTAAAACCTAATTAAGTAAGTAAAAAGTTCTATACACATTTCATTGTTACATTTTGATTAGACTAAAAAGGTTTACAACTGTGTTTTTTTTTTGTCTATAGTCGTATTAATATTCACTACATAATATCAAAATATAAACAAAGTAATGATTATCTTGCTAAGAATAATTCTAAATTAAACATAAGTGTGATAGCGTTTGTTTGATGTTACAGTTAATCATGAGTAATTAGATAGTTCTGCCTAGTGTACGCTAACTAATTTAAACAGAAGCAAATGACGTTATGAGCAAATTACCTATTATTTACGATCAATTTGTTATTACGTTTAAATTATACATAATTGTAGCAAAGGTATTTCTTTCCCAGCTTTCAAATGCCTCTTTGCCTAGAATTTTACATCAGTAACGACAAACGAGTTACTTACCTACACTTTGCAATTCACTATTATTGTTTCGATTTTTAGTATTTTTTAATTTATTAAATGCTTAATTTCCTCTTTTTTTATTAATAAAATGTTCCCCGTATTTGACATTGTCAAGTTTTCAAGTTTTGTGGTTTTACACTGGTTTACTTATTTTTTCGGAACTAAAAAGTTTCTGCATGCACCACGTAGTTTTACAGACTTCGTAAACTTATCTTTGTCTTGTAAGGTTCTTGATACTTATTCAAACGTTTTAAAGTATTCTTTTAATTTCACGGATCATTTAACTGTTTCCCCTCATATTAAATTTAAACATATTATGTACTTATTGCTTTTGAGCTAATTATTTTGAGTTGATTAAAATTTTCCCTGTTTTCCGTTACCACTTACACAGTGTATTCCATGACACAAATATTGTAATGTGCTAACTGTGGTGGCTCATAGAAACAGAAATGACTTAAAAGGATTCTACAATCTGTTAAATTGTATGAGGTAAATAATACCCAATTTGGGTAGGTAGGTATGATTCGAATATTTTATTAATAGGAAATATTGAAAAAGTTTGATTGAAATCATTGGATTCATGGTAAAACGACACTGCAAGTTGATAGAAACTAGGAAGGTATATCCAAGGTGGTAGTTAGTAATTTCCTACAAAGCATTAATCTCACATTGTAACATAACTCAAAAAATGGGTAAAGGAGACCAAAAAAACTCGACTGTCTGCATCTAATTCACAAAAGGTCCCCTAAGTTGAAGGGAGACTCATTGTTGCGATGCAACAAAAAACGATTTTCGTTGCACCCGACGAAGTGGTTATTTTTTGCGCTGCACCCAAAAAAGCGCGAAATATTATGTTCTGGCGTCGCTTACCGATAGCAACCAAGTCATGACGGGGAATCGGGTTCGGGCAACGATCGTCACGGGAGCGGCGACGTTCGTGCGTGGTGTTAAAGCTCCGGGATAATCACCTCGGTAGATGTCGTAACATCACTTCGCATCGCCCGGCGCCACGGTCAGCTCCGGGCCAGTCGAGCACTGCACATCCTCGCCATCACACTCACACGATCGATCACACTGTGGCTAACTGGCTACACTGGGGGATGTCACTGCACACACTGAGACGCGTCGGGCGGCCGGGAGCGCGCGAGGCGGGCGGCGTGCGCTATGAACGCCGATGCATTGGCGGGCCAGTGCGCCGCGGTCCCGGGCGCAACAGCTGACGGGAGGCGCAGTCCCCCGGCCCCGCGGCCCGCGCGCGCAGCCGGTGCGTGCGCCACACCCCGCGCCTCGCCCCGCACACACCACACCACCTCTAATCCATTATTTACGGACGGCCGACCGGTTTCAGGCGCGTTCGCTGTGCCCTGCCGCTTCACGACGATCGTTCAAATTTAATGCCCTTCCTATGTCCGGTCTCTAATGCGATAAGATTACAAACTTCGGGTTTAGTACTCCGGACTACTCCGATGTCCCCAGCCGGTTTCATCCCCGGTGACCATTGTTCACACGCCGCGCCCGCGTCGGAACCTGCAGTACGCACTCCGGCAGAGATATTTTATACACATGCACACTTGTTCATCGTTAAACGCGAGTCAATGACGTGATTGATATGACAGGAGGGCAGGTGAACGAACTTATGGCAGGCATTGGCTGGCACTGAAGGTACTAAAACGCCTATAACTTGGGTAAAATATTCCACATCGTAAGCCACAAATACAGACTTGCAATAAATCAACAACACCCGATCATAAACAGAATGCCAGTCCGGAGATATTAAAGAACTAAGTACATTTAGGAACATGATTCAGCTATTACTCTTACATGACATAGGGTAGTAACAGAGATAAGTCGTGGTTTAGTGCAGGGGCATATTGAGCCTCCACTGAAGCTTGTACCTGCTTATCTCTAACATTAATCTAATTTCTGTGAAAGCGCTTAAAGTTTATGATGTCTTAATTCCGGGAATTAACACAAAACAATTCTTTAACATTAAAAATGCTTAAGCGCGTAATTCAAAGAAAAGAATATCTACTTACATAAAGTCCTACTTACTACGTTATCTCGATGAGCTTACTAACCACAATCCAGGTAATGAAACATTTCACCTATAAAATCGATGCTCTTAGTTATAAACCAAAGAAATTGATCATCTATTTTCGGTTCTAATCTGTATTAGACTTTCTTAAAATTTTTATACTCAAACACAATTTTGATATTATGATAGATATATGTAACATGCATTTTTGAAACACTTTGGCATTAGTAACCTAAAAATAAAGGCGCACTTAGACACATTTATCATACAAACTGAGAGTAATAGAATCTACGCGGGGAGGATATAAAGTCAGATCCAAAGCACAGGAGATCTCTGACAGCGAAATAAATCATGCGGGACCACCGCGTCGAGCAGCTTCCGTCCGCAGATCGTGTTCTCAATCTAATGGCTATAGAACATTAGATACTGTAAAAAGTATATAAAGAGATTTCGCATGGATGGGCGGTCCAGGCCTGGGGTTAGTGTGCAGTGTTTCATTACAGCGTTCCCGGTAACATTAGCGTCAGACGAGCGCGCCTCGAGATGCCTACTTCAAGATCCACTTTCGGCGGACAGCCATAGAAATCACGTAGTTCGCGGAACTTTGTTACCTGTGGTGCGGCAGCGCAGCGAGCCAAGGTGAACGCTCGGGCCAAGGACGGGCCGTTAGGAGGGGAGGGGACGAGCCGCGACCCCCCTCCCACCGCGGCTCCCCCGGGTCCCAGTAAAAACACTCCGAACCTTCGGAGTCGGGTGCAGCCCAGCAAAAAAGGGCCCGAGCCCGACGGAACAAATAGAAAACGCTCGAAAAAAAGGAGGAATACAAATAACAAGGATCTCAGATAACAGAACTAGTTGCGTACCACTCATGTCGCCTGTCTAAGAAATGAACAGTTCGCATGTCACCTGCGCCTACGCTGACAGGTCACGCAAGCTCTATGATGTAATACCTGATGGATGAAAAATACCTAACGGAAGAAACGCGGAACCGGTTCCATCAGCAACAGACCGATAATCACTTGGCATTGCGCCCCGAATTATTTTTAAAACCTTTGTTTCACGCCACTATTTGTTTAAACATTAATTTTTGTTAGTTGTCTACGGAAGAAGTAATTTAAATCCGATCAAAAGATCTGGAATCTATACCGAAACACTCTTCACAAAAATGTAACAATTGCTTGTTAACCTTTTGTCCAATTCCTTTTGAAATCGATTTCATAATATGTTCTGTCTTTATTAAGGCATATGAAGTATAAAGGCCGTGGAATACCAGGACAACTTCCTACTCGTAGTTAGCTACCCTGCCCCGACCGGTTTCACTTGCGCATTATAATAGCTCCCATTATCCATACTAGAAAAACTAGCGCTATGCGATAAACGCTGAGATTCCTGTTAAAGAACTGGCATTAAAATACGACAGTTTATAGTTATTAAATGCGATTATAATAAAAGCTATCTATTTACAAAAGACAAATTACTTAGGTAGTAGGTACTATTGTTATTTATCCAAAATACTCTACAAGAACGACTAAAACAACTTTGCTGAGATACTTATACACAGATTACAGATAAATAGACTGATAGAATTAGTTTTTATCATGTAGTAATTAATAATCACAATTGTTCCCATTTCCCCAATCAGTACAGAAAAAAAGGCATAAAACAACGGATGAAATGAAAAGAAAACAGAGAACAAAACGACCCCTAAGAAAATTATCCTACTTCTGATGTTCAGACTTCAAGACCCCAATAAATGATTTCCGATTGCTTTTCCCGAGGTCGTAACTCAGAAAACAAAACAATAGAATATCTTCGGTCGCCAATCATTTGTCCAGCCTATTGCGTACGTTACATCACCGCTCATAAATAGAATCTCCAGGAGTGGTACGCGTACAGTGCGTGCAAGGAGGCGTAACGTCCTGCGCTTCTCTAACGTAACAAATAAAGACTGAGAGGGAAAGAGACGAGGCAGTGTTACAGTTAAGCAGGAACTCTATTTATATGCAAATATAACCTCGGAGTCGACACCTGTTTGCGTATTCTCAACACTCGCCGCCTCGCTTTGTGGCTACTCTGTCTCCGGTATCTTTTAGATTATGGAATACAAAGTTACCAATGCGTGTTATTAAACCTCCATTAAAAACCTTAAATCCTTCAACTTAGAGGTTAAATTTGAATTCATCCCAATTCGGAGTAGAGATTCATATGTTTGCTTATCGCGTATTTTTTTCTGGTCTGGGGATGGATGACGATATTCATTAGGCAAATTTAATTACTCAACACACAAAAAAGTGTTTCAGGTACAAAACACCACGCACGTGTATCAACGCGCCCCTGTGAATAATCATTATGAGCTGTGAATAGCGGACGCTACTATTGTTCGTGCTTCGTGACCGTCCTTTGCTTAATTAACAAGAATACATTATACATACAAATATAACAATTATAATGTGTCAAATAGTTTAATTATAATTTATATTTCCATATTAATGTTCTTCCGCTCAGTAATCGTATCATGTCCGTGATATTTCTTTTTATATGCTTAAATTTCAGCATTGTCATTAAATACAGCATCGTTGTTTGCTATAAATTTAACATTTATTTATACAGCAATCGCTTCTCAATAAAATATTACATGAATATTATTAATCTGTGTATTTTAAAATAAATTCATTTTCGTACCACTTGCTCAAAAAAGTGACATTCTATGCCACAAAAAGCGAACATAACAATAGTCATTTTTAATCTGTTAAAAACAGGGAAAGAAAGTTGTACTGAATTTCATTCATCCTCTAGGGGGAGAATGTGATTTAAATTTGGAATACTTACTTACCACCCGAAATTTATACTGAACTACATCTGTGTTTACACCATTGAGTTTGTATATAAAGCATTATACATCTTTTTGAAAAAGGAATACGCATTTTTATGCAGTTATGATTATTAAATAAAATGACGAAAACCGACGAGGCCGAATGAGCTTGATGCCTTTGCTTTTCCGACAAAAAAATATTAGTCTAGGAATTTGCCGCGTTTTTGTTTTCTTTAAATACATAAACGTTATTTATAACTCTCTCTATCAATAATTGGACCAATGTTTCGAATGTTAACTTTTACTTTTAATTTGCTTTTGACTTTTTACTTTTTGACGACCTCCGTGGCGCAGTGTGTAGCGCTGTTGTCTTAACGTGCGGAGGTCCCGGGATCGATCCCCGGCAGGGTCAATTTGGGAATTTATAATTTCTGAATTTTCCCTGGTCTGGCCTGGTGGGAGGATTCGGCCGTGGCTAGTTACCACCCTACCGGCAAAAACGTGCCGCCAAGCGATTTAGCGTTCCGGTACGATGCCGTGTAGAAACCGAATAGGGGGATGGGTTTAATATAACTGCCATGCCCCTAACAGGTTAGCCCGCTACCATCTTAGACTGCATCATCACTTACCATCAGGTGAGATCGCAGTCAAGGGCTAACTTGTAGTGGATAAAAAAAAAAATTGTCATTATTTTTAATAAATGCTTATCTCATATTATTATTGTGTTAATTTTTTCGCAAATGGTACGAAAAGTAGAGTATTTTCCTCGGTGATAAAGCTGTCTTAGTCTTGGGTGAACTTAAATCCCTCGCTACACTCAGGACTCGTCTTAAATCCCTCGCTTCGCTCGTGATTTAAGTTTTTAGCACCCTCGCTACGCTCGGGAGTAACCCTCGAGTCCTTCGTTACGCTCGCGATTTAAATCGTCACCCGCGACAGAAGACACTGCTTTATCCCCTTGGTTAATAATCTACTATTACTATACTGAAGATTTCAAATAATTATCTTTCTTTCCCCTTTCCCTACAAGTGTGCACAAAACGATGAGGATGACTGTAACTACATAATTATTATGTTAAATGAATTTTAATTTGTACTTCATCGTGTACTCCATCATCCGTGTACTCGTATCCTATATCCTATATCAAAATAAAACCAACGAACATCTTATAGGTACACATCAGGCTAGAGCGAGCGTGAAATCGATGTGTCTACGACATTTCATTTTTGTCATTTTCTTGTCCATTTAATCTATTTCCCCTGTGATTTCTGCGGTGTCAGTTTTTTCCATTATTGTCATATTTCTGACGTCCCCGGCGTACGAGGAATAAAGAGAAGAATTAGAGCGAGGTTCTCCCATTCATTTATCATACTCAGACTGGCCGGGAGTTGAGAGTCGGGACCCTGAGTGGGTTTCTATGTCCGTCTGGCCGGCCAGTTACATCGCGTCGTTTATTTTGTTTACATATGTTGCTACGTACGTTCGCAATGTTTGCGTCGGGGATCCTGTATGATAATTTCACTTGAGTGTTACATCGTTATATTTTATTTATGCTGCGTTTCATTTGCAGATGTAATCAAATAAATATTATAAATGCGAAAGTTTGGATGGATGGATGTATGGATGTATGTTTGTTAATCAATCACGCTCCAACGGATGAACGGATCTGGATGAAATTTGGCACAGAGATAGATTATAGTCTGGAATAGCACATAGGCTACTTTTTATCCCGGAAAATTAAAGAGTTCCCGCGGGAACCGAAAAACCTCAATCCACGCGGACGAAGTCGCGGGCATCAGCTATAGTTAAATTATAATTGGAGACATACACAGAAATCTTTCAAAGACAATCTTAACATTTTAAGATTCACCCATCGCCATCACAGAGTGTCTTTGCGTTACAGAGTATGTTATTCTTTGTTTGGTTGAAGGATAATTTCGGATGGGCTCAAAATACTTAGAAAAAATGTTTGTGTTCGCTACACTTGCAGTTATATATTCTTGTATTCTAAAATATACATACTCTAATAAAAAATAGGAGTTCTCCAAACCGACTTGCGCTTCGGTCTTCAGAATGTAATGATGCGCTATTAGACTGAAGATGTTGCCGAATTATGGTTTCAAATTCAATAATATATTAGAGTCGAACACCTTAGTTAGATAAGCTCCATTCCAAAAGTAACATCCGGCTCTTTTGGTGCCAGAATGACTGTGGCGAAGTGTTTCGGCTAGTGTACGTACAGCGGTACAGTGTTGTGTGTTATGCAGTCGTCAGTAAACACAGGAATATGATACGTTACACCACGAGCCGCTACGTCATTGAGCCCGCGAGCCGCTTTATCGCGCCAAACAATCGCCGCGGCCGCCGTGCCGTCAGCTGCGGGAGCGACGCCCGGCGCGTCCTTCTTTGCCCTTTTGCTTTGGACGATGCCTCTCGGTGACACACAATTAAACGTTTCGAGGAGCAGTTTCGTTTCTAACATTCATAATTTACGATTTGCTTTATTATAATAGACACGAACCTCTTACTTTTCAGAGTTATGTGGTCAGAGTAAGAAACCATGCAGGTTTCTTGAGAGCCTGCCTCAGAGATCCACTTGATTCATATAAGGTTCTGAAAGCAGTGTGAAGTCAGCCATTTGTAAATCCGCACTTGTTCAGCGTGCCGACCCAAGCCCTTGTCATTTTGGCAGGAGACTGGACGTGGACAGTAGTGGGCTAGTGATGGGATGATGATGGCAGTTAATGATTCTTATAGAATTACTGATTCCCGCAACGTAACTAAAAAAAAAGTATTTTCGCAATAGTTAACAAGTAGCACATGCTTGTTATTATATGCCTATATACAAAATATATATAAGTATCCTCAAGTATGGTTCCGGCATGAAAGGTAACATAAGAGTCAGGGAGACCAGGGAGACACACTTTATTTTTAATATTAATAAATAAATGAGAATTTTTCCTCGTAGACTCAAAAGTATAAAATTCAGATTGACATAATTAATTGTTGTTATTCAAATTCTCTTACGAAGCGAAACAGAATTTTTAAATAGGTATTAAAGCAATGTCAACGACCGACAGTTTATGATGTGCAATTACTTTTGGATGGGCAGTTACGAAAATTATGAAGTTCGATGCCATTTCTTTGGTGTCGAAAACAAAGAAAAAATTTAATCCGTAAAAAGTAAAAGCGCCATCAGATTTTTAAATTTGTTGTGTACGAAATGGAAAATCAGCGGATTAAGCCTGAGCACCGGTAGTTAAGTTGAGTGCTATTTGCCTCCGTCAGTTGCTAACGCAATAATAAAATTTTGCACTTTGATGTCAGTTGCCTGGCTGAGGCAGTCGGGGTTCGAGGGGGTGGAAAATAGCCCGCGGCGTCTTACTTCCGTAACATCACTGAATTTCATATAGAGTTGGGAAAAGTGGATTGGGCAATCGTAAATAAAGAGCGATACGTATCTTTTGAGCGTAAGAAGACGTATCCTCTTCTGGCTCTCTTTGACTACCGCAAACCAACTAGTTACTTAGTACGTATTTATGATTGCTACAATTTATCGATCGCAATCACTTTTGTTTTGATTGAGTTTCACTCTCTTGCTATTGGCCAAAATCCACTGCGGCAGCAAGATTACCAATTCAGCCAATCAAAAGTCAACCCAATAAAGATTGTAATAATGATTGTTCCAGCTTTTACGGAATGATCCACCAATGGAACCACGGACTTCATCAAATACTTTCGAGAAGGGAAGAGAACAAATTACAAATAGTTTTCCTTTCAGTAGCATTTAACCCTCTTATTAATAAACGTGGAATAGCGGTGGAATAGTTAAAACCTGTTTTGTCTTTGTTTGTCAACAGTCATTTGACATTCGAAGGAAAAAGACAAAACAGGTTTTAACTATTCCACCGCTATTCCACGTTTATTAATAAGAGGGTAAGTGTTTTAACTTATACGGTGAGCTGGTGAGCCTGTGAACAAATAACAAGTCATTTGGTTCATTTTTGAGCTACCCTAGTTCTGTCTTCCGTAACATCTCTGCAATTCAAAGTCAGGAGGGACAGGGGCGCGTCGCGACGGCGGCAGTAAGCCGGAGTGACGCCTCACCTCTCTCACTCTGACCTACTGACACCCGTTTTTATATCCCGCGTAATATCTCTTTCTACGTTCCTATTGGAATATTTATGGGCAAGGGACTCGGTATAGCGATTAGAATGCCATTCCTTTGAAATATTGATGGATTTAGTAGCTTATTTCGCACTCGGCATATGGATCTTTGCATATTTTAGACGTTGAGCGTACGCAAGGCTTCATCAAAAGAAAGTTTGGAAAGGTGCGAGGGTAAAGTGGATATTTGTCGGCTCATAATATTGGGTATATTATGTAGGTAAATTATATTTCTACTTTCAGTGTTGTCTGCCGTAAATTCGCCCACACAAGTCGGATATTATGTTAATCACACTGTCATGCGTTAACTCTGAGCGTATTCTCATTCTCGTGGAGTCAGACACGTCAATTTTCACGTCCGTTTAACACTGTATTGTTAAATTTTTCCATTACTTATAATTATAAATTTGTACAAGTCTAATAATGTTTTGTTGCAACTTGCAAGCCTTATTAAGTCATGTCATGTAGAACATGGCTGAGAACTAGTTTTGGACTTAATGGGATAGTGATTATTTTATCGGTTAAGTCGGGCCTTACCAATTAGTTCAATTATTGTAGTGGAAAAGTAAATGTATCTTCCTTGTCTTGTTTATCCAGAAGCCATATTAAAGATTTGATGAAATACATGTAAAGTTAAATTAAATGGAATAGTTACAGGGCTTAGATTGATGAATAATATTAAGAAGAATTATTTTCGAGAGCGCGCAACCAAACAGGGTCCTCCGCCTTCCTCAACCACCCTCTTCTCGCCACCTTCGTAATCGGACCAGCGAGCTGGAGGTCGTCCTACACTGCGCTTACCGGTACGCGGTCTCCACTCAAGAACACGTCTGCCCCAACGGCCATCGGTTCTGCGACAGATATGACCTGCCTACTTGCCATTGACTTGCTAACCCTCTCGAATAGGCCTATGTCCAGCAGTGGTTACATACAGACTGATGGATGGACGATAGAGTAGAATTGTAGCGTAACTTAGGCACTATACAACTCTATCTATGGAACTGACATAGACATTACTAGATACATTATAGTTACAGTAATCAGTTCCATTGAGCGTAGTCGCTAACTCACTGACCCAAAGAGCACGCTAACAGCCACTCATTCCTGTCCGGCACCGTTTCACTTGAGTCGGATTTTCAAAGCAGAGCTGATTACTGATGAATTTTCACGAATTATTATCTACCGAGCCTCCGTAGTACGAGTGTCTGAGGCATTCAATAGAGCAGCCAGCGGAAGAAGCGAGCGACGACATTGCGTCGGCGACAATTTACCAATCTATCGGTCACTACATCTAACTACATCAAGCATTTAAAGCGCTGCTCTTTCAGAGTCATTGTTTATAAATATTCATAGCAATAATATGCAAATGTCCTATAAAATAATTAAAGTCGCTGTAGATGAGGTACTTAGTTAAGATACAAATACAATGTTAATAAAATAAAAAAGTGATATCTTAAAATATATCAGTTTAGCGAACCTTGTTTTAAATAGGTACTAAAATTCTACATCAATGGTTTAAATGCAAGAAACAAGGTGGAACGAAGAAAGAACTGACATGTCAGAACTCAGACAATACACGTCCGTGAAGATAAGAAACTTAAAATGAATGATAAGATATTTAGTTGTTATGTGTTCTGTTTTATCAAGCAAAAAGAGGGAGTAAAGAAAAGCGCTAGATCGCTGCAACTATTAGATAATACATAGTACGTAAAACTGGTCCGCGGCCGCGCATCGGCGACGAGCCGCGCGCCGGTCGGGTGGTAACGGCGTGTGACCTAGATTCGAGAATAACTAGCATTTTTATGCACTTGCGCGGTGCGCCGTCATATGAACAATCATCATCATGTGGTTCATTCCTAACTGAAACTACTTTTGTTGTTATGTGCATCAACTTTTATACCGTCGAACCACTTTGTACCACTTTGGCTTTGTACCCTTTTTCCAGTTGCCTTTGCCTTTGGCGATTAATCGTGAATCGGAAAACTAGTAAAGGTATCCTCTTTGTAAGTGTCCGAAAGAAAAGAAATAAGAAGAATACTCAATGTTTCCATACAAGAATAGCAATTCTACGGAACTCGCTCTCCAGACAAAAGAAACAACATCGAGAACCTTAAGAAGGTCATGCAACTCTAAACAGGATCCTGCTCTTATTAGCATGATGCACCATGCAAAACATGTTTGGTAGAATGAAGGAATGCTAAGAATCACTTAATTAGAAAGAGTGCTCAAGCGCAAGTCTCATTAAGTGAATAATGTGATGTTAATGAACTAATAGCCACAATTCATTCCATTGATTTTAAAGTCCTAATTCCTGATTTTCCCTTTCGTAGAAAATATCTCACACATTTTGTGCGTGTTTATAATTGTTTTGCGTTTAATTTTTTACTCCTCCAAACGTTCTGACATCTTCATTTTGTACACTAATAAAGTTACAAGACAACAATTTATACTTAGCAATTGTACTTACAGAACACGTTTAAATTAATTAGTGGCAACGAGTTAGACAGGATCGGGCGCGGGGCGAGTGGGGGCCGAAGTGATAAATCTTGCAACAGGCATTAACACGAGGAAAGGGCGACAAAAAACGTGCAAAAAGTTCCCAGAGCCTTTTCTTCTGCGCCGACGATAAACGGATTTAGGGACGATCGTACTCGTAGGTGGAATTTGAATATTCTCGCTGGCTTGGGACGGAATAACCTCTGGGGTAAAAAGCCAATTCTCATTATTGCTTTAGGGTTTTTGTATTTCATGTTTGAGTCCCATTCTTATGGATTTAAGAGCAGACATGCTGTTCAGATATGATTTACTGTATCTAAGTTTAGGACTTATTTAAAGGCCAATTACTTATTTTGTCCTCCTAAATTCTGATGATTCTGTAACACATAGTTTTTAGCTATGATATGCTCATTAGCAGTGAAATGTAGATATGTAGTGACAAAATCATGTCACATGCTCCATTGAGAATGTCGAGTGTTATTTTCTTTCAAAATATTATTTTTCTACTGAAGTCGCATCGCATCACATTTCACACTAAATAGTTGTAGTAAACAGCTTCGGGAGTTGAACTTTGACTTTTGACTTTAATACTTTTTTTATCTGCTGATAGATTTTAATTTTTTACCACGGCTACAATTAGTAGTAATAATGTGTAGTTACCAGTAATAAACTTTTAAAGAATAAAGTATGATTTAATGACTATAGTTTCCGAAAAAGAAACCTCTAACGGAGCATCGCATGCCGCGAACGTTAGCGAAACTGGCATTGAGCGTAATTACAGAGTACGCATTACGTCTGTCGGCGTATGCGAGCTCGAGATAACAGAGGCGGTCCCGACAAAGATGCGGGCCTCGCCGGAAATGCGCTCTCATGCATTGCCCTATTTTATAGGCTGACTGCAACTGTACTGCAGTCCCACACTACGGTCTTGGGAATCATGTTTTTGTCATGAGAATCTTGTGTATAATTTACCAGAAGAATTTAGAAGGTGGCATTATCAGTCTTTAGGTATCAGTAATGACAACCGTCGTACAGAGAAAGGTGACATGTTTTGGGCACTTTCAAAGAGGATCCCAGTACGAGTTCTCAAGGTTGATCCTAGAGGGCAGGTTCCCGGGAAAAGAGCACCTGGAAGATAGAGGAGGAAGTGGATGGATGACGTAAAGGAGTGGACCCGTCATAATTACGCAGAATTAAAGAACTTGCTCAAGATCAGAAGGCATGTCACCTGCTGACGGCCAAACTTCAATTTAAAGATAGCACCCGATGATGATGAGCTTCTCATCAACATCATCGAACATCGTACGCTTCGATGCGCAGAATGCAATATTAGATATCAGCGGGACGGTTTCAATAAACTGTACCTGCGCGAATCTACATATTCGCGGCTAACTTCCGAGACGTTGCCGAGACGTCATAGTTTGAATCGGACTGTAACTGGATCTAATGTTTAATACTACGTATAAGAGAGTTTTAAAAATTTGAACTCATAAAACACATAATTATAAAATCAAGACCACATGGCTAAGCAGAGTTTTTATTAAACAATCCTTCGACGCGTTCAGTGTGAAACAACAGATATTGAGTGAGAAACGTACAATAATTTTATGAAACAATCCTTCGAGCGACGCGTTCAGTGTGAGAACAGATAAGTATTGAGTCAGAAACGTACAATAACTTAATGGTTAGACCAAATCCCAAATAGTAGCTGCTTCACAGAACCCTAACTAAATCAGTGATCAAACCAGCAACAAAGAAAGAAAAGTCGATAGCGACATCGTTCTATTATTCCCAACGAGTACAAAGTACGAACCCTTTACGCGGGATATCCAATTATAAAATACATATTTAAAGTGTGCACACACAATGGTTCTCGGTTCAGGCTTGGGCAGACAACGCGCGAGTCGCGACGACTGTTTGTTGTTGACGAAACGCTGTTTTTAGAAGTTATAAATTGTAATCATATGATTAGGAAAGTACGAAGGACGTTAATGTTATGCAAACGCCGATTCGATAGGTAAAAAGTGCTCTTGATTACCGCAGATGAATCTAATGCAGTTTACATTGTGTATTGTGTAGTTTTCTTCAGTGGAGTAAGCGAGAGAGTGAGAGTTAATTGTGAGGCGAGACAAACTCCCTCGATGTCAATACTCGATACTCATTTCATACTATCAATAGATCGATAAATCACAAAACTGCGCTTAACAAAGGTAGAGTTATTTGTAAATATCAACATACCTATATTATGGGAATGTGTTAATGCTGGCAAGCACACGTGGGAGCTAAGCAGTGGCCGTCGCGATAGCGATCTGCAGTAAGTATGACGTTAGTACATGACTCATGAGTAGTACAAACTATATCGAAAATTCTGCTTAGATTCTACTTGATGATGCCAGCAACTTCGTCCGCGTGGATTAAAGTTTATGATTCCCGTGGTAACTCTTTAAGTACTTAGTCTAATAACTCTTTATGAGTATGGATGTAGATTCTGTCGCGCTTTGTATTTGACTAGACCTTTAAAATGTGTGCAAACGCAGTGGGTCTCGGTAATTCAATTCAGCGTATTGAGTTACTTGTTGACAAATCCATTACAACGGGTGAAGTGGGCAGATAGGCAATTTACTTGAGCCGACGCGAATGGAGATCGAGTAGGTACCTACTCCTGTTGCCTATAACAACTCCGTGGTATAATTTGTTACTTATTGTATTTCGTTTACTGGAATATGAATTACCTCAAGTACATACTTCTGCTTAAAGAAATGTGTTTTTATTCTTTACTACAATCACAAAGTTTATATTTAAAGTACCTAATTCATTAGAACCATTAAAAATGTAACAAATCACTGTTTACTACAACGAAAACTACGTTAAAAATTGCCTTCATCTTGAATATCATTAAAAACAGCCACTCAACAGAGATTTTTTGACGGCGAATAACGGTGATTTTTTGTTTGTTTCAACTTTATCTCCACATGAACGCGAACGTGCACTAAACAAAAGAAAAAGTCGGCACCTCTTAACTAGAACTTTTTGAAGTGTAGAACAAAAAAATCTGTGATGCGGAGTATGATGTAAGAAAAATGTAATGAATACATCCATATTTAATATTAGATATGCGATAATGTATCTGTCTGTCCGTCTATACTCTATAGGTCTATGCTGCTATCTTTTCACGGCCCAAAAGTTAACCGATTTTGACGGGTACAGAGATAGCCTGCATCCCTGACAAGGACATACTTGACAAAGAGAATAGAGATCCCACAAGGCTCATTTCTCGGCGACGCCTAGCGCTCGCCCAACCCCGGTGACGCTGTAGCGGCCAGTAGAGCCACAGAGAATAGGTAATAGTACGTGTAGACTGTAGACTACACAGCACTCAATCCGAAAAAAAAAAGGAATTAAAAAAAACCCAAATCAACGTAGAAAAAGCCGCGAGCATCATACTTCATTAGTACAAAACAAACTGTTGTTACTTTTTACAACGGATTTAACCAAACGTATAAAGGTTGGTTTGGAGCAATAACAATTAAAGATAAGACCGAAGGAGCACCTAAAGTCAAAGTTATATTGCTGGAAAGTTTCACTTTGTAAGAAACTCAGGTAGTTGCCCAGGTAAGCGAGCTGATAAGTTTCCCGGTACAAGGTTTCAATAATTTGTTCAAGTTTTACCGTGGGGAAAGATTTTAATTTGTTGTGTACTTGACTTACTTAACTCATATTAGGTAATAAAGGACAATTTTAGAAAAATGTGTTACTTTTTCGATAACAAAAAAACTGGTTTTTAAGTTTTATTTCGGTTATATTTGTTTAGGCCTTTTTTTATTTTTAGAAGATTCAACATTAAAAGATTGTAAAAACTTTTGGTTCTGTAGGTACTTATTTTTTCTAACGGAATATCGTATATTATTGATGTTTGTGTTTTTATATTACTTACTCCAGAATTTGACTGAATTAATCATATATCAATCTCAGATATTTGATATTTAACTTTATATTTCCCTCTAAGTTATACCCCCCAAGTATGCGGTATATATCAATTATCAAGTGGGTTAAATGTTAGATGTTATCGAGCAGTTATAAATCATTGTATACGAGATCGTATACGATAATATTATATCTCAGATGGTTCGTGCCTAAACATTTTATACAAACTTATGCATATGCATGTGTATGTAAAATATACATTTAAGCAACTTTTACCAAACCTACGCAAGTTGCAGGCGAGCGAGTTTAAATGAGGCTAACTCGGCACGGTAAGCCACATAAATCGATTTTATAATATACACTCTATTTACTACGAATTAGAGTGTATAATGTGTTGTGGGGTGTGGTCTGTGCGCCACGTGTGAGTAACTTAACGCCATGGAAGCACGTTTAGTGCACCTTTGATCTCTTCAGGCGTATGAGGCGGCGATGTTATTTTATTGTTCAAAGAATTTACAGAATAGTGAACAAAAATATGAAAAAGACTATTTATAAGGGTTATAATAATATCGACGCTGGTGGTAAGTTTTTCCTAGTTCAACTTACGAGAGCCAGCTTCCTTCATTTTTCTTATTTATTTAGTAAAGAGTAATGTAAACAGGTATTTCGATATTTAAACGGAATGTGTACATTTTCTGCTATAGCTCTTACGTATCGGAGGCGGGATAAGGTGTTATTAATTATTATCATTTTATCAAGCAGAAGTTGACGTGATATCAATGGTTTAATAAAACAAAAAGAAATACGAATAACCCTAAAAAACAATATGATTAACATAGCTGATTAGACCCCTGTGTATTTCATGTTATTGGTTACAAGCTGATGCCCGTGACTTCATCCGCGTGGTTTAAGTTTTTTAATTTCCGCGGGAACTCCTTAATTTTCCGGGATAAAAAGTAGCCTATGTCACTCTCCAGGTCCTAAACTATATTCATGCCAAAAATCACGTCGATCTGTTGCTCCGTTGCGGCGTGATTGAAGGGCAAACCAACAACCCAATAAAGCAAAAAACCGACAAACAAACACACTTTCGCTTGTATTTTTTTTCCATCTGCCCACAATAAATAAGAAATTAAAACTTGAAATGTTCACAAGTAACGAGAAACGTCATATACAACGAACATAATACCTATTTAAAGTAAAAATTTGCACATTTGCAGTTTATTCATTGTTAACGTCAAAATAACTTCTGTGTAAAGCAGTATGTAAGGTACCTAGTCACCGCAAATACTAAGAATAGTTACCGACCACCGCGGTTTACATGTTGCTATAAGTGTTCCGCGCTTATGAGAATCTATAGGATACACTCACCCACTGATAAGGAATTCTTGTTAAACAAGTGTTAACGCGAAGAAATGCGTCAGCGTTGGGATTTTAATTGGACATGTTAATTAACGCACTGTTAAAATATTTCAACATCTGTGGGCTGTGGCACAGATGTGAAATTATACATTCAGATGGCCTTTCAAGCAAGATAGAATTGGTTATTGTACGTTTAATAAGTGCAGTTAGCTAAAAGTAGCAGGTAAGTTACTCAATACCGTATCTAATATCTATGTAATGTTTACTTATGATGTAGACTCGTAGACTGTAGAGGATTACTTACCTTTTTCTAGGTAGGTGTATTTATTTCGATAACAACCATAAAGCTTTAATAACGTTACTTAATGTTATTATTATTATGATCTTCACACTAGACAAACGGATTTTAGCATAATAATTGGCAGATTACTAATTGTAATTCAGGGTCTCTGTTACCCATGAACCAATTCAAGGGTCAAAATAAACAATTTTTTAAAATGTATTAGGTTAGATTCGAGGCAGTTAACTACGTAGGGATGTATCATAGATACGTATAGATATGCAGTGAGTTGATAAACAGGGTAAACCTCAGCACTCTCCGCTCGCTAGAGAACAGGTCACTGAGGTAACCCTACAGTAGGGCTGCCAGATAAAGTCACTTTATGGGATTAGTCTATTGGAAATTAGGAATAACTTGGTTAAAAATATAATATAACTTGGAATAAAATCTCATGCAAAAAGACTAAATATTCAAAACAGTCGTTCATAATGCTCTACTCATTGTAAACAGCGGCAAAGTAATAGCACAGAATAGGTAATAGTAGTAACAGAAAAGTTACTCCGCGAAGACCTTTTAACCATCAGCGACTCAGGTGACGTCGTAATAAAGTGCAATTCAGCTCGCACAGCGCTGCGAGTGAAAATAATTAAGTACCTACCTCTATATATCTCTTTCTATCGCGTAACTCTTATCCCTTCAGACGCGGCGCGGGTAGCCTTAGGGTTGACTACTTCTAAATTCTTACTATCGGTATCATTACTATGGATCGGTAATCGGTTGCAATGATGACGACAATTACTTTAAAAATACTTAGTTATAAGATATATTATTATTCATAGATTTTGTAGAAACCAAATAGGGATATGGGTTTAATATGCTGCCATGCTCCTAACAGGTTAGCCCGCTACCATCTTAGACTGCATCATCACTTACCATCAGGTGAGATTGCAGTCAAGGGCTAACTTGTAGTGGTTAAGAAAAGTCGTTATATGTCGTTATGCCACATGTAGTGAAATATCAATGAATATTTTACACTTGTATGGGGCGGAAGGGGGCCCATGCCAGAGTTTACGAGACAAAATAATATACCCACATTATGGATTAATCATCATCGACTCATCGGCGGCCCACTAGTCCCACTACTAAGCACGACTCACGAGGCTCTTCTCAGAATGAGAAGGGTTTAAGCCATAATATATTCCTCCACGCTGGCCAATTTCTTGTTGGCAGACATATTAGAGTTTTTTATAATGAATAAGTATAGAACTCTCAGGCATGGTTTCAGCTTTCCACACGATTTTTGTTCACCGTAAATGATATATTTTAATTAATTAAGTTGGAGGTGCGTTCTCGGAATCGAACCCCAGACTCGGAGGCTGAAGTCTACCCATTAGGCTATCACTATAATATCGGATACTACCTATGGTTTATATTTACTTTTGTTTAAAACTGTATCTTGTCTGGATATAAAAATAAAACTACCCACATTATGCATTAATATTAGTTTTGTTTAGAACTCTAAGTAGGTACGTATGTACTCGTACCTACCTAGATAGGCAAATAATACAAACTTACCTTTCAGGGTCCTTAGGAAGTGCAAAGAGCGATAAGTTAGATCTTAATAATTAGAGTTTAAACGACCTAATGTGATACGATATCGTTTACTGATCTTTCTTTGTTTATATCCATAACGAGAACTTGAGTAAAAGTCAAACGTATAACTACGGTTCGCGCGCAACACTCGACTGATACGAGTGCCGTCGAGCGTCCACGCAGCAGTAGTTAAATAACTCAGGTCACGTGACAAGTGAGCCAGGCCTGGTAATAGTTTTATTCACAGAAGTCATAAATAACGTTTTGGAGAGGTGAGCTTAAAAAAGTACATCTACAAGAAAAAGCCAAGTCTTCATTGCGCATTTCTTGCGCAGTAAGCTCTTGCACAAGAAATTGAACTGACATTGTAGGTTCATAGTTGCATGGAAGCAACCGGCCTCGCGTCCAGTAGCCCACAAGTCGGTGTAATACATATTTGTAACGTAACGTAATATGTGTTGTGTATAGTTTACATATTGTAACATTTACTACTGAGTTTTTTGCCGGCTCTTCTCATAAGAATCAATTTTGCGACGCGGTGGTAGAGTCTTCACGTATCATAAGTGACACAAGTTGTCCTACGTGAAATAAATAAATTATTCATAACATGACAGCTAGCTTCTGCAAGAAAACTTGACTTTGGTCGCTTGGCTAATCCTAAGATACTGACTGACCCAATATAATAAATGAATTAGTATAATGAGGTCTCAGATTAATTAAGATAAGGTAAAAATATATAGGTTAAAAATTACTGCGGGATACGGGAAAATCCTCATACGCGCTGGAAGTTTGGTAACCTTATCCATTGTGCGCGGTGGTCAGGGACTGTTTCCCACGGGGCTTGCTCGCGTCGAACGCGCGCTGGACGTACCTGCGGACAAAACGCTTTCTTTAATACATCACAGCAATCAGCGCCATTAACGTATACGAGCTATTGATACGGTTTTTTCAACGATTAATATTCTATAACGACGATATTTTTCACACATGATCGATGCATTGTAATTGCGTCGGTATAGCTTTTTGTTATAATTAATTACAATAAAGTATTGATATCGACGGATAGTGTTGGTATTCGCTTTGTTCATAAATACCCAGTTCCCAGTAATTATATCTTCTTATATGTATACAAGATGATGCCCGCGACTTCGTTCGCGTGGATAAAGCTTTTTGATCCCCGGAGGAACTCCTTAATTTACCGGAATAAAGCCTATGTCTTTCCCCGGGATGTAATCTACCCCTACACCTAATTTCATCAAAATCGGTTGAAAAGATGGGCCGTAAAAGCGTACCAGACAGACAGACACACTTTCGCATTTATAATATTAGTATCAAACCACTCCTACTTTTTAATTGACGGTAGATGTATCACGATACACCGTAACAGCTGTAAACGCGGGACGGGTATGGTCAAAGATCGGTAAGATAGTTTTGTATGCCTCAAATACGGGCACGGCCCAGCCAGCACGCGTCTGGTGTTGCATAAATACACCTCTGTAACTGAGAAGCCAAGCGATGTAACGACTAAGAGCATTAAAAGCTAGTGAACATAAATCAATAGATACTAGAACGAGCTGTAAAAAATACATATTAATTGATTGACTGTTCACTAAATTCACTATCTATCATCGAACATTTATCAGTTTATTTACCATCATTTTTACGATTTTTTAATGTGATTCACCGTTACTGTCTAGCAGTTTCCGGTCGAAGCTAAGTTTATAACCAAAACAAAGGTGGCGTCCTGGCTACACCCGTTGCCGAATCTGAAACTTTCTAATATTTCGGAAATGTTATTGCAATAGTTCAGTTTTTTGACTGAGTTACAGTAAAATTGAAACCGCAAACGTATAGAATTCGTACATTTTTTTTTAATCCACTACAAGCGAGCCCTTGACTGCGATCTCACCTGATGGTAAGTGATGATGCAGTCTACGATGGTAGCGGGTTAACTTGTTAGGGGCATGGCAGTTATATAAAACCCATACCCTTATTCGGTTTCTACACGACATCGTACCAGAACGCTAAATCGCTTGGCGGCACGTCTTTGCCGGTAGGGTGGTAACACTGGTAACTAGCCACGGCCAAAGTGTCCAGAAACCATTGGGTATTCATACGGTAACTCTTAGTGTAACTCTTTAGTAAAAGTAATTTCATTGAACGTTTACTTAAAATCTTTCGCTCTACGAGTGTCTGCAACTGACAACAGCCACACACGATTGCTCAAATCCACATCCATTCAACACGACCGATAATTCCACTAATACGCCAATTAATATCGTCACTTTCAGTTCATTACGTGTTCCATTTCCCCGACGCGTCGCACAAACATGCAGCATTCTAGCTCGTTTGTTATCTTTGTGCATACCGCGAATTTCCCTCGCTGAAAGCCCATTGTTGACTGCTATGAACATGAGCCCTTCCGCAGTAATATTCTGACGTTGGCTGTATTAACGCAATGGGGACTATCGTTTCTTTGCTCACCAGTTGGCGCCACTGTTGACTAAGGTCCAGAGGTATAGCTGTCAAAGGCGACTTTATAAGATCGGCGCCGAAACAAAGTTTTAAATCTTGAATCTCATTAAGTTTATTAATTTATAACTATCGTCATATTATCGAGTAGCTATGCCGCAATGTTGTGCAGTTCCGTTTTGTTCGGAAAAGTTCTCCAGAAGGATTAATTGGAGAACTAACCGTATTGGAAGTGAAATGTCATTTTTCTATAAAATATGAGTTTATCAGTGTGGATAATTATAAGCACATAGAAATGATCAATAATGAATATTGCTTGAAAGAAAGTAGCCTCTATTATTTTCAAATTCAAACACAGTTGCTTGTTAAGTACCTACTAAAAGAAAGTACCTACATAACTATTGTGATTTTTTTGTTTGGACAAATAAAGATGAAAAGAGAATTTATGTAAGTAAATAGAAATGATAAGCTTATTTCAGAAGTTATTATACCTAAAATAACTGCTTTTTATCATACATTATTAATGATATCTGTTATTGCTAGAAAATTTGATGTAGAATTTTAGTATGCTTAGGCCCGCTTGCGTAACATCCTTAAATCGTATTTAAAATCGCCCTAAACGCATTTATACGGTTAAATACAATTAGCGTCTTGCACAACGTAAATTTTTCTGCTAAGTACAATTAGCGAACTGTCAAATTTAAACATCCCAGAATGGCTATTTAACGGCGCTAAACGTATTTAAGCTGTTGTCATTGCTGTCAGTTGTGTTATGAATTTAATAACAAATAAAAAAATGTATTTCTCTGTAAAACGTAAAGAGTGGACCAATTTGACGAATATTATTGAGAACACAATGGATTTTTTCGAACTACATTCTGACGACAACGAAGAAATCATAGAATATTATTATAAGTAGACCTCGACAACTCCTAGCACGAACTGATCTGTTCAACAGTTTTCCAGAAGACTGTGAGAATATTTTCGCCAGGATGCAGAGATCGGTAGAAATAGAAAAGGCTACTTTTCTATAATACTCAGTGTGTAGCTGCTGCTAACCTACCTATCAGTTCTAATTGTTGTGGCTAGATAGCACGGATCAGCACATGATTCAAATATATGGGACAACTGTAAAACAAAACGCATCATAAAAGTCATACAGAAGTATATCCCGCATGAAATAAACGTGTTTGAGTTTAAAGAAAGCACGGGAAAGTGTAGCGCTAGCCACGACCCCCCTAGGTAGATGGGCCGAGTCGCAGGGAGCCGCTGCATCCGTGACACAAGACTGCGGCGTGTGGATGTCCTACAATAAACCTATGTACCGATCTTCATGAAAATTTGCAGAGATAGCTTACATCCTAGGCATAAACATAGGACACTTGATATCCAAGAAAATTAAAGGGTTAAAAAAGAAAGAGAGATTGAAGTTAATTGAAAACAAAATAAATAATAATAAGTATTTCTTTTTTGTTCGTCTGCTTGTTTTATTGCACCAGCTTTTTTACATTCTATGATGGAAGAATTAGTTCTATCGTCCTAAACATTACTTTATTTGTTCCTCGCTTTACTAAAATTGGGTCCCCCGACACCTGCTTTGTTGCGTTAAATCCAATTCAGATTATTTTAAGCCAATATTTACTAAATTAATTTTATTATGGCTGTTCCAAAGTCATTGGGATGTTTTGGACTTTGAAGTTTGAATTGCGTTTTGAAAAAAAATTACGTTTCATTTCATGCGTAGTTGTAATGCAAACACAATTTCCTGTCAATCCATCACAAATGGTATGAAATGGAACGCAATTACTGCTTTACCGACTCGCTAAACCGATTTAGTTAAATGACATCCAAAAGAGCCTCGTGCAAGACGATCATAAATGCGATTAGGATAAACATGTTTACACAATTAAATACATTTAACTAATTTTATTTAGGAGATATTTAAATCAAACGTTACGCAAGTGGGCCTTAATCTAGTATCTACCGTGTTTAGTGTTTCAACTAACAACTCAACCATCTTTCAGTATCATATCCATTGTATGGATTTACTATATTTAATATTTATTTGTATAGCAGTGTGTTTTAAAGGGAAAGGGAAGGATAAATAGGTATACACATAGGAGAGTGGGAACTAGAGCTTAGACCCACCACGCTGCTCCAATGCGGGTTGGCGGGCTTTAACGACTATTATCATGTTAGTGAGAATAACCGGGACCGACAGCCTATCGTGCTCTCCGAGGAACGGGGGTGGAACACCGCCAACTTCCTAACTCCGGGCTAGTACTGAGAATTTCTAGACAGAAAAACCCAATACTTAATTATGGCCCGACCCGGGACTCGAACCCGGGACCTCGTCGGCCGCAGTTGAACATGATAACCACTAGACCAACGAGGCAAACAAGCATACTTTTGGCAAAAAATAAGTTTGTAAACATTAAACAAACTAACTCTGAATTAGCTACTCTTTGAGGCCGCTTATTTTGCGCCTCTTTTTCTTAATTCCGCTTTAAAAGCGTTCACATTCAGCGCCAAATAATCCATATTTGCGATAATTTCACGAAGGAGATCACTTTTCAACAGTTAAAATAAAGAAATTATAATTTATGTCACGAAACCCGCCAAAACCAGTCAAAAGTGAATGGTTATTAGACCTCACGCGACACAAGCGCCCCTAGCGGCAAATTCACGCGCGATAGCCCCCATTATACCACGGTTCTGAATCTTTTTAATAATATATTTAATCTAAACTTTGGTTAAAATCTTTGAAAGGCTTGTAGTGTAACGAGCAAGTCAGATCTGGATTCTAGACGCGCTAATTGTGGTAAGAGTTGCTTTAAACTCTCTAAGAGTTACTCTACATTAGATTCATTTTCTACATTATTTTCTTAAGCAACAATATCGTAACAACTTAAATATCTTGGCAGATCAGTTTCAAACCAGCACTTCAAGTTTCACGAGATAAGAAGAAAAGAAGATATTTATCCTATACTGACTATTAAGTATAACCTCCATTTGAATCGCACTTCTTTTATTTGCAAAGGAGTAACCGCTACCACCAAAGCTTCAAAAAATGTAAATACTCTTCAACACTGCGGAAGCCGATATCCGCCTATTACGCCCGATATGATAATTGCGCTTAATTACGTAGGTTTACTACTTAATTAGAGCAATATCGCAGTCAGTTCATTAAGTTTCCATTTTTCATAGCGGCCGATGCGTTGCGTGCTCCGCTGCACGAAGGGGCTAGCGAGGATATAATAACCATTATTATTTTGATATTCCGCGAAAACTATTCAAGTTCCTTCAGAATTAAACTTCAAACACAAACTCATATTTTTTTATTCAAATAAACCTATTTTTTCTGCTTTTGAATCCGTTTAGGTCTCCTACGTCGATTTCTTAAAAAGTTGAATTCAAAAAATGTTGAAATCCCATAATGTTATCGTCGAGTGAATCTACCACTGTCGTTCGGAATGATATTCCTACCGAGAAGAACCAGCTAGCTAGAAACTGGGTGCTTTTATCTTCTCAAATAAACTACATAATGGGGCTGAAATGCAAATAAATAAATATGAAATATGAATAAACATGAAAATAATATTAGGTTGTGTTTTATGCTTAAGTTGATTTTCTTGAATTTTCTGCAGCTAGCATGTTCAAACTGGAATCTAATGAAAGAACACGATGCTTTGCAAATAAAACCTCTAAGAAGGATGTAGATCTTTCTACTCCTCAAAACACAACACAGACAAGACAGACACAGACAAACGAGACAGTTCTAACTAGTTCGGAAAACAGGTGCACAATAATATTTTAATTGTTATTCAACTACATTAGTAATTATAACCTAAGGCTTTAAATGTTATTAATTTTCCCATATTGTGTGATTATGAGATAAATTTATCTTATCTTTATTGCGATAAATAAAGCTATTGCAACGAGCCGGAGGCAGGGAGATAAAATAAAAAAATAAAAAAATTGTGTGTGTCAGCTCCGACGCACGACTGGAGTTTACTCTTTACGAAAGATTATAAAATATATAGATTAGTAAATGAGGGTAAATGAACGCATTTTTTATATTACTGAAAGCATGCTTGATACTTTTATTTATTATTAATTATATTATTTACTAGTATGGCGCGTGGCTGCGCGGCCCGCTAAAGCGGACCGCGTAATGGACCGCGCGGTCCACTGTCTACTTACTCGCTGTCCTACTATCCTGCCCCCCGATTATGTAAGAATGGCCGATCAAATCGTCAAAGTTCGGCGTCAAAGTAAAATAAACCATAACAGCATTAAATTAGAGCTCAATTTCGAAACACGAAATTGAGCTCTAATTCAATGCTGTTATGGTTTATTTTACTTTGACGCCGAACTTTTACGATTTGATCGACAATTCTTACATAATCGGGCAGCTGGTTTACTGTCTACGTGTTCTGATCTGAACAACACACTGCTATGCTAGTGAGCACAGTGGAAGCGCCAGCACGCCAAGCGTCCGACGTAAAAGAAAATTCTCATAAAGGAAAAACATAAAACACAGACCACCAACCCCCCGCCCCTCCCTTTTTGTTTGAGCAGCCCCTAAGTAGGTACCTATCTTTAATACCCTGACCGTGCTCCTCACCCATCATCCGAACCTTCGATCATCATCTCTCTCCATATTTTTTTCTCCGAACCATTCGTCAAAATGAGATTTCTTCCATAAAAACAAATTTTGAAAAGGAACCGCATCAAAGTCTTGCATAGCAATATTCGCCATACATTTTCTATGGAAAAATAAATTCCGCCATCTTGAATCGTTTTCCTGTTCATCAAGTAGACCTTCATGTCCCGATCATCTTTTGCCAAGAAAACACTCTTCCATCTTTTATACTCTCCGTGATAGACACCGGCGAAATTTGTATGGCGGCCATCTTAAATCCGCCATTTTGAAAATTTTTTCTGCTCACTCTCAATTGGATGAAGTTTCGAGTGACATTTGGTCGAGCACCCCCTACCTATCTTCAATACCCTTTTCTATGGAAAAATAAATCCCGCCATCTTGAATTTTTTTCCTGTTCATCAAGTAGACCCTCATGTCCTGATCATCTTTTGCCAAGAAACCACTCTTCCATCTTTTATACTCTCCGAGATAGACACCGTCGAAATTTGTATGGCGGCCATCTTAAATCCGCCATTTTGAATTTTTTTTTCAACTACCGCCAATTGGATGAGGTTTCGAATGACATTTGGTCGAGCACCCCCCACCTATCTTCAATACCCTGGCTGGTGCTCTTCATCCGTCTTCGAAATCCTCAATCATCAGCTCTCTCTGTATTTTTCCTCTTAATGAATTTTTGTCTTCTATACGAAACGATGAGTGAAAAAAAATATGTTCATACAAAATTTTACAGGAGAGGTGATCAATCAGTGAATCAGCACGAGCAGCTATATATATATTAATATTAATCAAAATACATTACATAGTGGAAACCATGGACTTAATATATAATATACATGTGGAAACATAAACAAGTGTTACCATGGAAACATGTAAATAACGTAACGGAGAAAGTATGATTCTACTCCCCATAAATTTTCATACCCCGGGCTTATATAAGAAAATCATCGATGAAAATCGATTCTAAAGGAGGTAAACTCCAAAAAAACTAAAATTATTTCGTATACAATCAATAATTCATGTTAAGTTCAGAATTTCAGATAACAATTTTCATTAAGTGATATTGATAACAGCCAGTATCAGCAGTTTCACTTCATTACGTTCTCCATTACCCCGGGCCGCGGTGCGTGGCGCATTGCAGTGCACAGAGGCGTAGCGTGCACATCACACACGTCTGTTCGTTGCACAATGCACACAACGACTGTGACACTGAAAGCTCTAATTGTGTTTGTCACGGAGCTGTGAGCCTGTGATTCTATCTTTACATGAGTCTGTGGGGTTTGTGGCATATTATTCGTGAGCTCCCCTAACTAAACCATCAAGCAAGCAAAAATATTATTTCCAAACAAGCTGACGCCCGCGACTTCGTCCGCGCGGATTGAGGTTTCTCGGTTCCCGCGGGAACTCTTTAATTTTCCTAGCTAGATATAGCGGGATAGAAGATAGCCTGTGTGTTATTCCAGACTATAATCTATCTCTGTGCCAATTTATAATAGATCCGTTCAGCCGTTCCGGCGTGATTGAGTAACAAATATCCATCCATCCATCCAAACTCTCGCATATATAATATTAGTATAGATATGGGTTACCCAAGCAGAGGTGATTGCGATTCTTACACCTGTAGCAATCATTTAACCGTAATATGGTCCCAAAATTCATTACTGCTGGTATATATTTGGACAATACTATGTCGTAGGTATAAGAGTATGTAACAGAAGTATTTTTTAAAATACTAGTGGTTCGCCCCGAACTGAGACCTCGCGGTATCCATAAACTTACAGAGCGCCATCTATGTGAAGTTCTGTTAAAAATAGTGAAGCTCATTAAAAATTAAATAATTTCGTTTCCTTAGAATATTTATCTAATTTTAGTATTTGTTGTTCAAGTACAGGATATAATTCACATAAGTGATCAAGTTTCAGGCTCAGCCTTTTCTTTTTAAGCACAAACGAATAAGTTTGTACAGAGCGCCATCTATTGACAACATTGTGAAGTTTGTTCAAAATACGTAAGCTCATTAAAAATTAAATAACTTCGTTTCCTTATAATATTTATCTAATTTTAGTATTTGTTGTTCAAGTACAGGATATAATTCAAATAATTAATCAAGTTTCAGGCTCAGCCTTTCAGAAAATTGGGAGTTCTGAGGTCATCTTTGGACGTCAGAAAATCACCACTTTGAAAGCCCCCCTTCTATGAGAGCCCCCCTGAAATAAAGATTTTTATAACTTTTTAAGCCATATTCGGCGGGAGGCCATCGGTTTACACAGTATATTTAAATTTGAAGTAATTACGTTCAGTAATTCAGAAGTTATAAGGCTCTGACAGACGGACGGACGGACAAGTGCCAATTCACCCAAGTAGACTCAGAGACCTTCGCTTCGCTCGGTCAATTATAATACAGTAGCAATATACGTATAGTACGCGCGCGAGTTGATTGCAGAGCTTAATTATTGTATGTGTCACCATACATAAGCTCTGCATTCAACTCACGCGCGAACTATAGCTTCTGTTCTTTTTATTTTTATTAATTAATCTCTTTATTTAACCCCTTAGCGCTAATTACTGGGGTAAAGGCGACCAAAATAACTTGTAAAACACGTACAATCTATTGCTTTAGGACGTCAACATTCCTATACAATATCCTATACATTTGAATTTTGAAACTTACACTATAATATGCAGAAATGATTGGTTTATTAAGCACACCCAGAAGTTTTGTCACTCTTTTACTGTACGTTCAGTCACTCAGCCTTTACTTATCCGAGAGAGGCAATATCATGGTATTTCGTAACGGCCGACTTACCAGCGAGATAAGCATATCCACATGCAGCGTGGGCCGACTTGACACACAAATCGCTGCACCGATATTAGTTTGTCCTAAACCAACAAGTTCTTCGCTACTTAAGTCACAGTCTAAGGAAACACCTTATTTCCCACCAGTCATTCGACGGAGACACTGACATAGCAACGCTGCGAGGTGACGGACGTAACTGGCAGAATTTTCAATACAAAATTCTATCCATCTGATGTCAATATGCAAGTATGCAGTTTCCTACCTCTCAGCCATAGATGAGAGTAACATACCTCTAGGTGCAACAAGTTTCATGGTAACCAGGGGAGCGATTGGCTAAAAATGACCGCTACAGTGCAGTGTAACGATCGCAATGACCTCTGATTGGTTAACATTCTTCCACTATAGGCCAAAATCCATAGACGGAACAAAAATACCATAAATTCAGCCAATCAAAACAATTGAGACTGTAACAATGATTGATGCAGGTTTTACATCATTAGGCTAGTCCCACAAACTTATCTGACCCGGTGGCCAAAATTGGAACTAATTTTTATGCCTTTTTAGTTTTTGTTTTTATTTTATTTTTCATATATCCGCTGTCACCGGGTCAGATAAGTTTGTCAGACTATACGCGTCTGTCATTCGTATGGGCGTCGACCCACTGTATGAATATATACTTCCGCTGTGACTTGGTCTTACAACTCAATATCGGGTAGCGCGACGTTGCCGCTCCGGTCGCCTCCGACCAGACCAGGCACGGGAGGTACGCGGTCCGGGCGCACAATGTGGCCGCCTGTTTGTGTTTTGTACCTGGCGTGTTTGCCACAACTGTTTGCTCGCCTCCTCAGACTTCGTTTTCCTCCACAAAAGAAATCGATCCGCGTGAAATTGATCCGCGCGACTATGCCCGGAGCACGCACTTAGTACACAACTACGTATAACCCTATAGCAGCACTCTCACACTACTTCTCCCCCTCGTGCGATCGCGAGGGGATACTTAATCCCCTGTCTATTTCGAACACGTTTTACCTCATTCGTTTCGCGTCCGACAAAAAACTTATTAGATTTACTAACTCCCGCGATCAATAAACCGGCGGTCGTGATTTGAGGGAATCGTGGCGATGCTGAGGAGACTACTAACAGTAATACTGCAACCGAGCGCGTCTACACGTAAAGACAATTCATAATATTGAAACCAGAACAGCAAAGAAGCATAGCAAATATTCACAAACATCGTCTAGTAATAAGACGTCGTCTAAAAGAATAGACCGTACAAGGAAATGAGTCAAAAACTTAATACATATTCATAGCACTCAAACAAGAAAATACTGAAGTCAGTGAGTGTAATTAATTCGCAACGTCTACAATAAATACTTACAAATTCCCACGCTTTTAATTCTATAAACTAGAACTTGTTTTGGTATGGCACTAGAATTTGTTAAGCTCATAACAAGAACAAGTTTATTGGGTGTTATCGATCATGATGGGAATAGAGTAGGAATTAGGATGATAGGAAGTGTAACTTCCATTTGACATTTGAGGCAAAAAAAAGATGAATATTAAAAAAAACAGCAATTATGGTTTAAGACGAAACTTGCAGTATACCTAGTATTAAGTATACCTACTGTATAGACTTCTCTGAATTAAGTAAATAAAGGAATAACGTTATAAGCCAAGCTTTAAGTTTAGAGTGAACCTTCAGGGAAAGGTAAGGTTTTTGAGGAAAAAATACAACACACAAGTGTTGTAATTTTTTCTAAATGATATAAAAATTAAATAGATAAAATTATTTTGAAATTATTGGTATTGTATCTCAATTCTCAATATTCGCCTGTTACTTATCTGTTATTTAATTATGAAAATAATTTACTTTTAAGGTTAACAGTATCCCAAGTCTTTCAAACTTAAAATCAAATTTACTTTTCCGTTTTCTTTCCGTCTTTTTTCAGCTGTGATCCAATTAAGGTGTGGAACACCCTCCCAGCGCACGTGTTTCCTCAACGTATAACTTAAGTAGGTACCTTCAAGGCAAGAGTGAATAGGCATGTTCTAGCCAAGCGAGTTCCAACCTAGACCTCATCATTGCTTTGCACTAAGTATGATTGTCGTCAAGCGCAAGCCTATCTCGCAATAAAAAAAAAACTTTAATTTGTTTATTCTGCCCTTATTGGAACTTATTTGGAGTAAGGATAATAGAAGCTACTATTCGTACAATAAAGGTCAGGTTAGCCACAGGGTTAGCACAATGCGAGTGATCTGAGATAAAATGAAAATAGTCGGCGAGGGGGGCGGTCTCCCGCGGAGGCTGCACACATGGCCTTATCGACCTGCCAGCCCGGCGCAAGGGTTAAGGTTACAGCGTGTATTAAGAGGATCGTCTAGTGACGAAACGCGACGCGAGTAGGTATTTTCAATAATGCTATCTGTTTCACAACGCTTCGCTGCCTTCTCCGTATCGTGCGATAGAGAGAGTTGCAAGTCCAGTAGGCATATGCCTACATTTTATTCTTGAAATATAGTTTCGGGTGATAACGTTTTTACCCCCCCCAAACGTTTACGAAATTAGACAATTTTGGTCTCATTAGATTCAGTACACCTTAACCTACGCTCGTACGTTTTATTTTTTTAGTATTTTAGTTTAGTTATATTTTTAAAAATTAAAATACTTGAGGAAGTTTTTAGCTCAAAAATATGGATATTTAGACGCTTATAACTTTTAACATAAACAATATTTCTTTAAAATTAAAACGTACGAGCATAGTTCTTCATTGTATCTGCAACATTTCTAAAAATTATGAAAATTGGACAACATTTACGGGAAGAAAGACGTTATCGCTTTTTGTATGGAGATTTACAACTATAGACGATCCTCTTAAACAGTCCCACCAACTAGTAAACTAGCGACGCTGTCACCGGTTCAGATAAATTTGCGGGACTTCAACTTTTTTTTAAATTACACAATCAAAGAATTCTTCTACTTGGCATTTGATTGCTGCTTATAAATATGAAAAGTAAATAATGACCCCAATGAGCACTGTGTGAGACCTACATAATGCAGAAAGGAATTCCTCATGATTCATGAGTAGGGTTGAAAGATTACGTAATTTTACCGAAAAAGCGTTTAGTTGTTGTCTGAATATCCAGAGCACTTGTTCCCGTAAATCTTAAACCCATTTTTTATCACAATAACTTTTCCGGTAAAAGTGTTTGGTAGTAGCTAGCTACCGACGCCGTAGACTTACCTAATTTGATAGTGATGATCGCCGATAACTTAATTCATCCAGAGCTAATTCGACTCTAAAGTGTATAATGCATAATATTGTATACTAATTTGTCACTTTACCGGCAATGCCGATTGGAATTTGGGTTTATTAAAACTACCATTCTCTCGCTTTCAACTAAGAGTGTATCGTCAAGCATTCAAGAGCTGACTTATCAACGAAGTTAAAAAAAAAAAGATTTCTTTCAGTAAACCGCTACCTCCCATGTCTTGCCCGGCGGCCACATGACTGACACACGCATCTTGTAATAATAGCGGGCACGCACGAGCCACGCGTGAGAGCGCCGACTGCCGAAATAATTGTCCATTACGATTACACCCTACACTCGTACACTCGCCATAACTACCCAGTACCCATAGCTACTGTACATGCTAATGTTACTTATTAAAAAAATGCTAAATTGTGCGTCTTTTTTTATTCATTATAGGCTTACTCTTGACCACAATCACACCTGATGGGAAGTGATGATGCGGCCTAAGATGGGACGCGCTTTCCTAGAAGATTCACTCTTGATTTAAAGATACCCCGGATTGTAATTGGTGGGAAACACAATTTTTGGTAGAGTGTTCAAGAATAAAGAAGAAAAGACTAATTCCCCCGGGATATATAAAAAACACAAATCCACACGGACGAGTTTACTACAGCAGCTATGGAATGCTTTCAAACGGCAATAACGCAAATCCGTTTCTTTGCTTAGCAAGTCATTTTGGCGGAAAAACTGTATAAAAAAATTAAATAAAGGGTCTTACAAAAGCTTCTGGGCACGCCACTTACGAGAACCTACGTTATTAATAATATTAATAAACTAGTGTTTCGCTCTGTGCGCGAGCTGCTAAAGCAGCTCACGAGATGTGGTTAGCCCTAAATATCGATTTTGAACGAAATCGGTCAATTAACAAATAATTTCAAAATGGCGCTGATTTTTTAAAACTTTGGTAAGTATCAGGTTCCTGTTTTGTGATCCCAGGGAGTCCTTAATATCGATTTTGAACGAAATCGGTCAATTAACAAATAATTTCAAAATGGCGCTGATATTTTATAATTCTGGTATCAGTTTCCTGGTTTTGTAATCCCAAGTAGCCTTAAATATCGATTTTGAACGAAATCGGCAAATTAACAAATAATTTCAAAATGGCGCTGATTTTCTATAACTTTGGTATCAGTTTCCTGTTTTGTAATCCCAGGGAGCCCTAAATATTGATTTTGAACGAAATCGGTCAATTAAGTAAGAATTTCAAAATGGCGCTGATTTTTTAAAACTTTGGTACCAGTTTCCTGTTTTTTTATCCCAGGGATCCTCAGATATCGATTTTGAACGAAATCGGTAAATTAACAAATAATTTAAAAAGGCGCTGATTTATTTAAAATTTTGGTACCATTTTCCTGTTTTGTAATCCCAGGGATCCTCAGATATCGGTTTTGAATGAAATCGGTAAATTAACAAATAATTTCAAAATGGCGCTGATTTATTAAAATTTTGGTACCAGTTTCCTGTTTTGCAATCCCAGGGATCCTCAGATATCGGTTTTGAACGAAATCGGTAAATTAACAAAAAATTTCAAAATGGCGCTGATTTTTTTAAAATTTTGGTACCAGTTTCCTGTTTTGTAATCCCAGGGAGCCCTAAATATCGATTTTGAACGAAATCGGTCAATAAACAAAGGATTTCAAAATGGCGCAGATTTTTTTAAGCTTTGGTATCAGTTTCCTGTTTTGTAATCCCAGGGAGCCCTAAATATCGGTTTTGAACGAAATCGGTAAATTTACTATTAATTTCAAAATGGCGCTGATTTTTTAAAATTCTATTACCAGTTTCCTGTTTTGTAATCCCAGGGAGCCCTAAATATCGATTTTGAACGAAATCGGTTAATAAACAAAGGATTTCAAAATGGCACAGATTTTTTTAAGCTTTGGTATCAGTTTCCTGTTTTGTGATCCCAGGGAGAACTAAATATCGATTTTGAACGAAATCGGTCAATTAACAAAGAATTTCCAAATGGCGCTGATTTTTTAAAACTTTGGTATCAGTTTCCTGTTTTGTAATCCCAGGGAGCCCTAAATGTCGATTTTGAACGAAATCGGTCATTTAATAAGTAATTCCAAAATGGCGTTGTTTTTTTTAAAACTTTGGAATCAGTTTCCTGTATTGTGATCCAAGAAAGCCCTTAATATCGATTTTGAACGAAATCGGACAATTAACAAAGAATTTCAAAATGGCGCTGGTTTTTTAAAATTTTGGTACCAGTTTCCTGTTTTGTAATCCCAGGGATCCTCAGATATCGGTTTTGAACGAAATCGGTAAATGAACGAATAATTTTAAAATGGCGCAGATTTTTTTAAGCTTTGGTATCAGTTTCCTGTTTTGTGATCCTAGGGAGCCCTAAATATCGCTTTTGAACGAAATCGGTCAATTAACAAAGAATTACAAAATGGCGCTGATTTTTTAAAACTTTCGTATCAGTTTCCTGTTTTGTAATATCAAGGAACCCCGTCGTGGGTAAAACGGAACCGTATCAAAATCTTGCATAGAGAAACACTTGGAGTCTCTTCAAAATTCGCTATATATTTTCTATGGAAAAATAAATTCCGCCATCCTGAATTTTTTTCCTGTTCATCAATTAGACCTTCAGGTCCAGCCCCCCAATCATGTAAGAATGGCCGATGAAATCGTTAAAGTTCTGCGGCAAAGTAAATAAACCATAACCGCATTAAATTAGAGCTCAATTTCGTGTACCCATTCTTATACGTTTAGGTATGTTCGTACATCTCAAACGTTTAAGAATGGATAGACGAAATTGAGCTCTAATTCAATGCTGTAATGGTTAATATAACTTTGACGCTGAACCTTTACCATTTGACCGAACATTCTTACGTAATCGGGGGGCTGATCATCTTTTGACAAGAAACCACTCATCCATCTTACTTTCTGAGATAGACAGACACCAAAATATAAATTTGTATGGCAGCCATCTAAAACCCGCCATTTTTAATTTTTTTTTCAGCTCATTGTCTATTGGATGAAGTTTCGAATGACATTTGGTCGAGCACCCCCCACCTATCTTCAATGCTTCGATAGGTTCATTTCGGCATATCGGCCGCCATCTTGTTTTTCCGAAATGTCATAATTTTTCCCTACTCCCATCCCGCACCCGAACATATCTCCTATACATGAACTACACCGTTTCGGATCTGTGGCGCCGCGATTCGGGGTCGAAAAATCAAAAATTTGAAAACACTACAGCTCGGCCGCCATCTTGTTTAAATTTTTTACACATTTTCTATTGATCGTTTACTAATTTCTTCAATAATTGCGAGTTGTAACGAAATCGGTTGGAAAACAAAAGAGTTGCAAGAAACATGTCGGCCGCCATCTTGTTTTTCCGAAATGTCATAATTTTTCCCTACTCGAATCCCGCACCCAAAACAATTGCCTCACATCATTGTATCGTTTTCTGGCTCTTTCTAGGAGAACAATAAATTATGTCATTGAGTCCTAATCGCCATAATAATATAATTTGGTATGAAAAAAAATATTCCGCCATCTTGAAATTGTTTTCATTTCGCTAAATAGACCTCCTCGTCCTGATCATCTTTTGCCAAGAAACCACTCTTCCATCTTTTATACTTTCGGAGTAAGTACACCAAATAAATTTGTATGGCAGCCATCATAAATCCGCCATTTTGAATTTTTTTTCAGCTCATTGTCTATTGGATTAAGTTTCGAAAGACATTTGTTCGAGCACCCCCGCCTATCTTCAATGCTTCGACCGGTTCATTTCGGCAAATCAGCCGCCATCTTGATTTTCTGACATGTCATAATTTTTCCCTACTCCCATCCCGCACCCGAACATATCTCCTATACATGAACTACCCCGTTTCGGATCTGTGGCGCCGCGGGTCGGGGTCGAAAAATCAAAAATTTGAAAACACTACAGCTCGGCCGCCATCTTGTTTTTCCAATTTTTCTACTTTTTCTATTGATCGTTTCCTAATTTCTTCAATCGTTGCGAGTTTTAACGAAATCGGTTGGAAAACAAAAGAGTTGCAAGAATCATGTCGACCGCCATCTTGTTTTTCCGAAATGTCATAATTTCTCCCTACTCCCATCCCGCACCCGAACACATCTCCCGTACATCATAGTATCGTTTTCTGTCTCTTTCTAGGAGAACAATAAATTATGTCAATGAGTCCTAATCGCCATATAATTTGGTATGAAAAAAAAATTCCGCCATCTTGAAATTTTTTTCACTTCGCTGAATAGACCTACTCGTCCTGATCATCTCTTGGCAAGAAACCACACTTCCATCTCTTATACTCTCCGAGATAAACACCAAACAAATTTGTATGGCGGCCATCTTAAATCCGCCATTTTGAAATTTTTTTCAGCTCACTGTCAATTGGATGAAGTTTCGAATGACATT
>OU785224.1:20963415-20965915 GCA_917051295.2 Erebia ligea
TGCTTCCATAAACCCGAGGTAGTCCTCCACTCTCCCCTTTTCGTAGCCCACCGCCATGGCGTCGACACTTATTGTCTTGTGGTCTGTTGCGCCCGAAGTGCAGATCTCGACCATCGCAGAGCTTGCCTGCGCGAATGGTGGTTCAAGGTTGTCCCACTGGAATAGTGCTACTACCTTGTTTTTTACTCGCACCAGCCTGCAATGTTGCTTGGCCAGCGCGGTCACAGGCATGGCTTCATAGACTCTGCGCCTCATGGTGTTCTTTGAGGTGCTCCCGTTCATGAGCGCCGCGAGACCTGGCGAAATCATCACCCTGCTCGAAGCGCCCGCTATACAGAAGCTAATGCCGAGTTTCTCTGCACTGCTGTCCATAAACAGGGAGACTCCACGGATTCTGATACCCGGTTCTCCCGTTTCACCTAGTAAGAGAAATTGCCGATTTGACAATGTCTGGATGGTGGTGATGGGTTGGTTCATGGGTGGTAGATCGGGTGGGTCCGCGGTTTGGTCTGTCCTATTTGAGCTGTTGTCGATTGGTGTCGGAGTACTGTTGAGCTTGGTAGCTGAGCGAATAACAGTTTCCAGAAAGTTGAGGAAGATGGGTCGTCTCTCCCTATCTGCTAGCAAACAGCTAAGTCCTGTTGTCTCTATGTCCGCATTCATCTTGTGTTCTGTTTCCATACGCAGCTTGGCAAACCGAGGACAGTCCACGATGATGTGTTCCACAGTTTCAGGTGTGTCTGGGTCGCACTCACACGCTGGACTGTCCTTTAGTTTGAAGCGGTGCAGGTATTCCGAGAAGCCTCCGTGACCTGTAAATGCTTGACACAGCACCGGGGTCATTTTCATCTTTCGTATCGTACTATAGGCTTTGCCTACGTCAGGGAAGAAGATTTTTGTGACCCTGCCGGTCTGCGAGGTGCTGTATCTGTCTTGCCATTTGTTCACTGATTCCTCTCGGATTTTCCTTTTTACAAAAGACAATGGTATTTTATCGTATTCCGGTTGCAAGTCCGTGCTGCTGGCTGCTCTTTTTGCCAACTCGTCCGCTCGCTCATTCCCAGGTGTGCCTATGTGCGCTCGTATCCAGAAAAATCGCAACCTCTTGCCAGCTGCATTTAGGTCCCCCAGGTCTTCCCTGATCGTCCTTACAAGGGGGTGACTGAGCTTCGGGTTTTCCAGTAGTTCGAGCGATGATTTCGAATCGCTCATGATGTTTACTACTGGTTTGCCACTCTCGTTTGCCTGTTTTACCGCCCTATGCAACGCATATAGTTCTGCCTGGAATACAGTGCAAGCTGGGTCCAATTTGAAGGATGAGTTGCTGGTTTCCTGTCCCCCTTCCCACCATGTTAGGGCAGCACCTACCTTGCCTTCCATCTTGCTGCCATCCGTATAGACGTGAGGTCCATTAATTTGGTGAGAATCGATGGTCTCCGGGTCCAGTTTTTCCAGCGACTCATACCGAATTGCTTTAAGTGTTGATGGGTGAGGTTGATCTAAATAGTGCACCCATTGCTCGATGTCTTTACCTGGTGGCAAGTAATCCAAGGCAAGTAATTGGAGTCCCTCAGCAGCGCATCATCGTATCTTCGGGCTGTTTTCCTGATGACTCTGTACACACCGTCCCACATGCTCTCTCTTTCCTGTTTAGAGCAGAATTCCTTCCAACTCTCAGTCTGGGCGTCGTTTGCCATGTCGTTGTAACTGGTTTTGGCCTCTAGGTAGTTGTTTATCACCTGCTGACGACGCCCAGGGGCAGCGTTTTTTATGCGACGTTTTCTCCTCAGTACTTCTGATTTCATTTCGTCAAGCTCTTTAGACCACCATGGTGGTTTTGGGCAGCCTTTCCATTGTCCTATCGCAGGGATGGCGTGGTCGCATGCCTCCTGTGTGATGTTTACATATGTAGTTGTTATGGCCTCCATTTCTTCCGGGGTTTTGACTCTTTGGATGGTGTCAGGTGTGATGTTTTTCTCTGCCAGGGACGTCCTTAGATGAGTGGCGAAAGCGGACCAGTCAGCCTTTTTTGTGTTATATCTCCGTGTTGTTGGCTGCTTTAGCGGTACTAGTGCCGCTTCCAGTCGCAGATCATATGTGATTGCGTTATGGTCCGATGTTACTATGCTTCGGTCCACCCTCCAGTTTTCGATCTTCCCCAGCAGTGATTCACTACACGCGGTAACGTCGACTATGCTTGTGCACAGCCGACCCCCTCTTTGTGTCTCGAAGGTTGGAGTGCTCCCGGTGTTGAGGACGTGAAGGTCCATACTATTTAGGAAGGCAGCGTACTCAGCCCCCCTATCGTTCTCGGAGTCGCTCCCCCACCAATGGCTCCAGGCATTTACATCTCCTGCCACTATGAGGTTGTTGGTATTTAATCCGCGGCACGCTGATTGCGTGCGCTCCAGGTAGGGTCCTATTTCCTGGTCCCCCTCATAGTAGACGGAGATAACTCCTAGTTTCAGCTTGCCCGCTACCAGTAAGACGGCGGCCTCCG